>BSUD01000007.1:3405944-3478975 GCA_033239045.1 Fagopyrum esculentum | reverse complement strand
ATTTTTTTTTTTTTTTTTTTCCCCTTATTTGGAAAAAAATCTATACTTCATTATTGGCTTGGTTCAGAGAAATGAATAGTTCTTGCTTCATTGCTCGCAACTTGCTAGCATGGCAATCTCTTGGCGGGTCCCGCTGTGCCATTCTCTTCCTCTCCCTATTCAAGATCGCTTCTTTTCACTTCCTTTACCCTTTCCTTCTTCAATTTTTGCGTTTGCTATCTCCAATTTCTACTCGTCGATCGTCTGTACGCCATTTCTATTTTATGGTTTCATACACGAATCCCTAAAATTCCTCCATTTTAGCAAAAAACTGTTATTTTGAAAGCTCAAACAAACATGGTGAGCACAAAACAGTTAGAAGACGAACAACAAACCAAATTGCTGCTCATAGCTCAAGATAATGGCGATTCTCCATCTTCTTCACCTTATTCTTCAGTACCCCCTCTCACTAGAACAGGTTTGTCGTTTAAGTTTCTGATGTAGTTGCAATCTAATTTTGGTTTTCAATCTAATTTTTCTAAGGAGATATCATTAGCATATGATTTCAGTTAATCTGTTTATATTGTGTTCTTGTAATGGATGTATGCTTATACAACAGATTGGTCTTGATGTACTGAAGTTGACATTAGGTATCAGTCTTAGGCATTGATGGATTCCTGTGCTGATCTTTTTGTTGGATCTGGATTTCAATTTCCCATGTGCAGGGAATGTATGGACAGCATTTGCTCATATAATAACAGGTGTGATTGGTTCTGGGGTCTTATCGCTTGCGTGGTGTGTAGCTCAGTTGGGATGGATTGCTGGTCCTGTGTCAATGGTGATCATGGGGCTTGTTACAATTTTCTCTTCCCACATTTTGTGTGATTTGTACAAATGCCCTGATCCCGAGCACGGACCCATAAGAAACAAATCATACAAAGAAGCTGTTAGAACATACTTGGGTAAGCACACGCGTATTATGAAGTATGATTTTTGGGGATTGTAATAGAATGATGTATTCTTCCATTGCTTGTGACTTATAACCTGCTTGGATGAGAAGTCAATGTACTGAACAATTTGTAGTTAATGGATGAAAGCTTTAATGCTTATATATACTAGTCTGCTGCGAACATCCTTAGGTGTCACATTCAATGATTCAAGCATGGACATAAAGAGCATTGCCTTAAGCTGTCAAATTCTTGTATGCAATCCCTAGTTGTAAATTACTTTTCCATCTCAATAATCCAAAACTATTTTCTACCTGTGGATGCAATTTATGTTTGTTCTTCCTTGTTACTGTTATATTTATCACGTTCGTTCTAACAGTTCCAAAAGAACAAACTTCCTTGACTAAGTTAATAACTATGTATACGAGTTGGCATAAACGGTTTGTTGTTGATAGAGATTATTTGGTTTTTAGTGCTAAGTTGTTTATTCTGTAAAGACATGTTGAAGTACAAAATTGAGGTTTTTAAAATGCATTTTGGTAGGAAGCTTCTTACCAGAACTCCTTCCTTGTTTATTGCTGCAGTGCATGAAGTTGACATCTCCAATGCATTTCAGGAGAAAACAGCACGCGGGTTTGCAGCTTCATTGTTCACGAAACCTTCTACGGGTTTGGAATTGCATACACAATCACTTCTGCAATAAGCATGAGGTATAACCGTTTCCTTATCAAGAAAATTGCCTTTGACAGCATATATGAGTTTTTAGTGATTTTTCCGTGTGCATTTTGATCACGAAGATTTGTAATAATCTTCTTGTCTTCATCATGGTTTTCAAATATTTAGCCCGAGATGATCAACTCGTTTTGCAGATATCACATTCATCCTGCTCGTTTAGCGTATTAAGAAAAACTGCTTGAAAAAGAAAGAAAATTTGCTATATTTCCCGGTTAGCTTGGAACGAGGACTTTAAAGACTTCACTGATACACATTGAGATTTGTTTGTTTACTTCTGAATCTCAATATACTGATATTTTAAAACGTTCAGGCTATTTAGCGCATTTGTTTTTACTAAGTAATGTCCATTTGTCCGTGACGGACAAATGACCTTTGTCCGTAACGGACAAATGGCCTTTGCCCCTGCTGAAGTAAAATTATGTTAGTAGTAAATTAGTTCAACACGTTGTAGATGCTCAATTGGTTGAAGAGTGAGGGACCTACCAGTAGGTCATTGGTTCGAATCCCTTGAATTGCATAATTTAAATTTTTGTTTGGCTCCGCCACTGGTTGTCCGTGACGGACAGATGCACTTTGTCCGTGACGGACATACCTAAATATATAACATACTAGTAAGTGGTAATATTCACTTACGGACAGATGCACTTTGTCCGTGACGGACATACCTAAATATATAACATACTAGTAAGTGGTAATATTCACTTCGTCCGTCACGGACAGATGACATTTGTCCGTGATGGACAACTTTAATAAAAATACTAAATAACACACATTTGTCCGTTACGGACAAATGTGCGTTGTTAGTAAAAAAAAATGCGCTAAATAACAGTGGCCTTTTAAAAAGATGTGACTGTCAAAATTTTAACACAGATTACTGCTTGTTTCTTCTTGCAACCACAGAGCAATACAAAAATCAGATTGCTACCATGATGAAGGGCACAGTGCTTCATGCAGTTATGGAGATACCAAGTACATGTTAATATTTGGAGCTGTCCAAGTTGTGTTATCTCAAACACCTGATTTTCATAAGCTTGAATGGATTTCATTCGCTGCGGCAGCCATGTCTTTCTCCTATTCATCTATAGGAACAGCACTCGGATTTGCAAAAGTTATAGGTATGGTATATCTCCCCTAAGGAATCAATTCCACTCAAATATTGCTTACTCTTATCATGTTGTTTATGCAATTTCAGGTGATGGTAAAATCAAGGGTAGCATTGAAGGAATTCCTGCATCTACAGCTGCTGATAAACTATGGCTTATTGCTGAAGCCTTTGGAGATGTCGCCTTCGCATTCAACTTTAGCAATATTCTTTTTGAGATTCAGGTACTTCTCTTATCTAAAAGTGTCTATGAGAATTGAGTACATTAAGCCGTAAACTCGTCAATGTGTTGGAAAAGTGCAGGATACACTGAAAACACCGCCACCTGAGAACGTAACAATGAAGAAGGCTTCCACATTCGGCATGCTGGTCACTACCGTTTTCTACATTTGCTGTGGTTGCTTCGGTTATGCTGCATTTGGTGATAACACTCCTGGAAACCTATTAACAGGCTTTGGATTCTATGAGCCATACTGGCTAATCGATTTTGCAAACGCGTGCATAGCTGCTCATCTCGTAGGAGGATATCAGGTAAGAACATGAGCTCTTGAAAAATGTTAAGATTATGAAGGGACACTAGGGCTTGTTTGGTATTAATATATTTGATATCAGATGTGTATCAACATAAAAAGAACTCATACCTAGTGTTTGGCACATAAATATATGGATATCAATCTCATATCCGATATACACCTAATACGTTTCTTATCCATTTGTTAGATACTCCAAAAACTAGCGGTATCTCATATCTTATCAATCTCATACCCTGTATTTTGATGCTGATATCGATATATGATATACTGATATCGTGGTATAAATACCATACAAGCCCTGTTTTTCCTTTTAACACAGACAATTTTACTCATAGTTTTTGCAATTTACAGTAACTACTGCATAAGCTCATTTTCTACACTTCATTCGGTTTGCAGGTGTTCAGCCAGCCACTATTTGCATCAGCAGAGGGCTGGATTATCAACAGATTCCCCAACAGCGAATTTGTAAACAGAACTTACACGATCACCGCTCCCTTCTTGCCCGTTTTCACCATCAGTCCTCTTCGGGTATGCTTCAGAACGACATACGTAGCATCAACAACCATCTTTGCCATACTCCTTCCTTACTTCAACGAAATCTTGGGTGTGCTCGGCTCGTTAAACTTCTGGCCGTTGGTCATATACTTTCCAGTTGAGATGCACCTTGTGCAGCGAAACATCAGGCCTTGGACGAACAAGTGGTTATTCTTTCAGGCTTTCAAGATTGTTTTCTTGCTTGTAGCCTTTTCTGGTTTCGCGGGCTCGGTTAAGGGACTCATAAGCGCGAGATTTAGCTGAAATCGAGACATCTCGAGGCCAATTGACATGCCTTGGAGATGAATCTGGTAGATTTTCAATGAAAGTTGATGGTAAGCCTTGATAGAAACTAGAATGCCCTGCAGCGCTCACAAGAGCCTGCATATTCATGTTGTTGCCTATATGTTAATTATAGTTGTAAAATGCATCTGCCTATCCGCCTGGCTCAATTGAGCCTTGATGACATATGCATTAAGACTGGCTAGTCCAATCGGACGAATCATAGTTCAAAGTCCGGCACCAAATTACCTTGACAACATGCATTAAGACTAGTTAGCCTAATTGGACGAGACAATCGTAGTCCAAAGTCCGTCACAAAATATCTTAAGGCCGACATTTTGACAGAAGTAGTACACCACCAACCTTATAAAATAGGCCCGTCAAGTACAATTGTCCGATTCAATTTAACTTTGACGACATGCTTTTAGGCCGGCTAGCCCATCGGATGGGACAATCATATTCCAAAGTCTGTCAATTTAACTTTGACGACATGCTTTTAGGCCGGCTAGCCCATCGGTCGGGACAATCATATTCCAAAGTCTGTCACGAAAGACCGACAAGCCGAATAACCCAACACCCATCATCGAACTGCTACAATATCAACTAAAATTCCGACGAGTCATATTTCTGATACCATGTAAAATTTCAACGGATCAAATTTCACGTCGAATGTTTGAACACACGTCAACCTTAGGCCTGAATCCACTACATCAACCCAACGAGGTTTATCCTAAAATCTTGGGTTGATCCTAAAATCGGTTGACAACAAGAGTATAAGTATACCGACTTTATATACTAACCATTATCCAAACATTTAATCTTCCACAATCCCGATTCATTATATATAAAAAGAACCAAAGAAGGTGAAAATCACAGTTTATTTCAGATAAACCATCCGTGATATTATCTCACAGACTTTGTTAGCAGTACACATTGCATATCAGCATACACCCACAGTATACACAACGCGACTTATTGAACATATAAAGGAGACATTTAACACCACTTTTGGCACTCACAAGCCAGAAACCAACTCCATCCAACATCGGTGCACCTGCCTTCGGGCCAGCCTTCCTGATTGCACGCAGCGCGGCAATTGTCGTTACTTAAACACATACCACTGAAGTACGCGCTCGGCTTTCCACACCTCCGTCCTTCAACTCTCACCATGTTCGTCCCTTCGTATCCAATAATCGATGTGAGATACACATATCAATATAATGATCAGAAAACTAAACTACTGCATTATGATAGTTTTATACGTACCTGAGACTAACACTATGAAGAAGATAGCTAAAAGGTTTAAGATAGCTTTCCCCATAATGATTGATTGCTCGATTTGTATCAGAAGCAATCAGCTAGAAACGCAGACTGTAAGATGTACGTACGTAAGTTATGTGGGTATATATATATATATAGCCTTATATTTGTCGGTTGGTCCGGTTGGGGTATTCATAGGTGGCAAGCCGATTTAGGCACGTGGATGAAACGAGGAAGAACGTGGCAATTCAGCTGCAGGTGTGTACACGTAAGATTGCTGCGCTGGAGGGTGTTGCAGGTACCCACGTCGAAACCGTTTATAATTTTTCTGCAACACTATTTCCATCTCGTGAAGGTTCAATTGTCGATTGTATCCATGCATGAACAAGAAACGTGTTACTGTGGAGAAGAAGAGAGTGTCAACCGTCTTAGTGAAATTTCGGTAGCCTAAATATGACGTGGAAGTTCGTTGGTTCGGTAACATCGATCCTTAAAGTAGGATGAGGTGTGGAATGCAATGAGTATAATGATTGTTGGTAACAAGAATAAGGATGGAAGGTGAAAATTTGTTCGGTTGGTTTTCAAGAAAGGACAATGAGAGCAAACAATGATTTTGGGCCTTCCGTTAATTCTTCCTATAAACTATAAGAACACCAAAAGTAGGTTTATAATACCGTTAGTGTGTGCAGAGTCGAGATAGGAGATATCTTTCCTTAATAATGAAAACGCCTTGGATTATGACGGTTCGAATTGCGTTCCAAATTCCATGATAAAACGGCACATAGATCCAAGTCCCGTAATGAATTAATTTGGAAATCTGGTAAACCTCTTCTTCGTTGCACTCTCGATTTATGAAGAGAATGGAGGGGTGAAGACGTTGTGTCTTTTGTTTCTATTGTGCGTTAGTATGAAAGGAGGAGACTTTTTTTTTTATAGGTGAACTCAGAAAATAAAGAAGATCAACGTATTTAAGAACGTTTTTAATCCGAGATTTGTTATTTTGGAGAGATTGAGCCAAAAAATGATAGCCTTGGGTGGCCAGTCCAATCCATTCTCGTCACGACCCAAATAACTTAAGTCTAAGCCTCCGCTCGGCACGACATGACTCGCCTCCGCATGCGCGTGTGGTCGGTTAGCTACGCCCGCTTCCCATTGAAAATGGGCAGTGACCCAAAGACCACAACCTTTAAGAATTTTTCCTCCTTATATACTATGAGAGTTTTACTCCTTTTAGTCGATGCAGGATAACCACATTTTGTCCCTTTTTCCCAAGTTTTGTATTGCGCACACATAACATTGGACATCATTATCTCATTCACCCGGGATCCAAATTTAGCAAATAAGTATACCAAGATTTAGGCCAATGCTTCCGTTTTTCTGGCGTTGAAGATGACCAGAGCCCACCGGAAAGTCATTGCATTTGGGAAGGTAGTGCTTTTCATCCTTGAACCGCCTGTAGTGAGTAGCTATCAGATTTACTCGTTTAGGAGGTTACCATGATGTCTTGAATGACCCGAGCTTTGAGTTAAACCAACACAATAACTATCATACAATTTCATCTTCACATAGAGCCAAGTTCTCTATTTGTGTTCATTTTAGCCTTGAACATGACTGATTAATCATTAGTGAACTTGAAGAATTTAGTCTCCTCATTGTTATAGGCACGACCTTATATCACACTCGCAAGGTGATTTGACCATATCGAGTATCTTGAAATACCTTGATGGAATCATCCAAAGCAAACACTTAACCTCAAGTCATACAACTCGCACGTACTGTGTATCATCCTAGAAACTGGGTAGATAAGTGAGTTTAAAAGTGCTCCACTCAATTCAACTTGGTTGGGTTGTCCCTTTGAACCTACATCGTGGGATCTCCATCACGTAAGTGGGACTGTCTTTCAAGCATCCTCTTTTGTCATAGGCTTTAAGTTCATTCCTCTTGATGATTTAACCACTTGACCTCTTGAAAAACCTTTAGTAAATGGATCCGTAAGTTGTCTGCTGATTTGATGTAGTTTATCGAAACTATTTCAGTTGAGATCAATTGTCTAATGGATTTATGTCATTGTCTTATGTGACGTGATTTTCCGTTATACAAGACACTCAGTGCCCGGGTTATAGCCGATTGACTATCACAATGTACACTTGTTGCCAACAATGGGTTCTCCCACATTGGAATATCTTCCAAATTTTTTTACAGAAAATCGGCTTCCTTAGATATTTTATCCAAATCAACGAACTCAGACTCCGTCATGGATCTGGTCAATAGCGTTTGTTTGGATGATTTCCATGACACAACTGCACCACTAAGTGGAAAATACATATCCACTCGTGGATTTTGAGTTTCTAGAATCATCTACCCAATTAGCGTCGTTGTATCCTTCTAGATTTGTTGTATATATGTCATAGTGCAACCCATTACTTTTAGTATGACATAAGTAGTTCAGTACTCTAGTTATGCCTTTACAGTGTTTAAATCCGGGATTACTTGTGTAGCGACTTTGTGCATGACTGAGTGCTTCAAGTTTGGACGTGTGCAATTGGTCAAATCTATAAGACTGCAAATAACACATTCATATTCTAGTTGTAACATTGTCTCCCCCATATTTATGGACAAGTGGAGATTAGGATTCGCGTGAGTGGTTGTAGTCCCTGTTGAGAAGGTTTAAACCTCTTAAAGACTTTTTCAACATAATGAGATTAGTATAGGATAAGCCATTCGGAGTGTCTAGTGAGCTTGATCCTTAGAATGACATCCGCTAATCTCATGTCTTTCAAGTCAAAATTTTCACTAAGCATGTTCTTAGTGCGGTTGATCATGTCTTTGTTGTTGCCAATGATGAACATGTCATCGACGTACAAACACAACAAGATGTATCCATTAGGAATAGTCTTGAAGTATATGCATTTTTTCTCTTTCATTAATGTTGAAAACGCTTGACATCATTACATTGTCAAACTTTCATGCAACTGCTTGAAACTTGAGAGCTTGTTTGAGTCCGTATAGGGCCGGACTTTACTAGTTTGCACACTTTGTGTTCTTGTCCATTAAGTTGCTTCATATATATGTCATCTTCCAACTCCCCATTTTAAAAAAAACAGTTTTGACATCCATTTGATGGATTTTTTGGTTTTGTAATGCCGTTATTATTATTATTATTATTATTATTATTATTATTATTATTATTATTATTATTATTATTATTATTATTATTATTATTATTATTATTAGCAAGCTTATAGAATTATTCTCATTACTAGAGAATAGGTGTCAAAGAAATTCAAACATTTTTTTTGGTAGAATCCTTTCAACGCAAGCCTAGCCTCTTACTTATATATTAAGTCATTGATTTTCAACTTTCTTTTAAAAATTTACTTGCACTCAAGAGCTTTGGTACCTTGAGTCAAGTCTACTAACTCTAATGTGTGGTTCCACATGATGAAGTTTGTCTCACTTTTTACTGCTTCCTTCCAAGAAGGTACGTCAAACGTAGACATGATTTTTATTAAAGTTAAAATAAGGATAACTTTGTAAATATGTATTAATTAAACTCATTAAAACATCTACAACCAAACAACTTAAGGTAGATTATTTTGCATCAAACAATCCCTAATAAATCCAATATAAAATCTAACCCCATTTAAATCTCATATAGATTAATCTTCAAAATAACCTTCATCTCCAACCAAACAACTTAAGGTATATTTTGTGGTACATAATTTATTTAGGATAACATTCCTTATAAATGGTAATTCGTTATAAGAGCTTCCACCTTGGTAATCTTATTTGGTGTTCTTAGTGCCATGTAGGAGTGAGATATATTTTTTTTCCCTAGATCCATGAAAATATGGTCTTGAAGAAGATTAATCTTAGCATATATTCTTGTGATTTCTTTTGCTTTTTTGTATTTAATTCAAAAAGCATGATTTGTAGTTGTGTAGAGTATTTTAGTATGTAAAAATGTTTTTCTTTAACAATAATAAGGTTATAAATAAAATAAAATAAATTTTGATAATTTATAAATTAAATTTATATATCTAATGATATCCATTATACATACATATATCTTATTATAAATGTTTTATATATTATCTATAAAGATAAAAACAAAATTTTAAATTCAAATTTTAAATTTTAAGAATTTATCAATAAAGTCTAAATTTAGCTTGTAATATTTAAAATATTATTAATTATTATTTTTATCAATAATAAAAATTAAAATAAGTATAATATGATATGATTTGTTAAGATCCCATATAGTGTTATATTCATGTGAATGGCATTGAGAATTTGGCCTATTAGGCTTTTTTGGTTTTTGTTTAAGAAACTATACCCTATATTTTTTTTATCAGTTTCATTTAATGGTAGGTAAAACTAATTAACCCTTCTATTTAAAAAAATGTTTGCTATTTGTTATTTAAGTGTAAATTTTTAATTTTTAAAAACTGAATATGTTTTTTAATTTTCTTTTTATTAATTTTTTTTGTCTTTTTTATTTTATTTATTTTTTATTTATTTTCTGGAATGAAGAATTTTTCACGTACTGGAATTTTCACATTTCGGAATTTTCACATACCGAAATTTCACATACCGGAATTTTACATACCAAAATTACACATCAAAATTACATACCAGAATTACATACCAGAATTTTAAATACGAGAATTACATACCAGAATTTTACATACCAGAGATTCGTACAAGATTTACATTCTAGAAATTTACATACAAGATATTCGTTATAAATTTGATGAATTTACATACCAAAACTTAAATGTATGTCCATTTATAGCCTTAACAATTCACAAATTCTCAATCTTTCACTCGTTTCATAATAAATACAATACATACATCTTTTCACACTATAGTTAACATTCATATTTTCAATTAAATTAATCAGATATTAGTGCATGCGTTCTATTCATCCATATTAGAACCATATGCAATCACATAAAATTACAATGACTTCATCAGAACTCAAATAGCATTTTAGTTCAATCCTTACCAGGGCCTCTCTCGTGGAAACGACGTTAGTGTTTGGAGCACCATAGTTGCGCTTTTGGTACTTCTCACGTGAACTTCGTTTTTCAAAGAGAACACAATTCTTCTCCTGTTTTCTTCATCGAGTTAGCAACTCCGATTACCATGCTTGTAGCGGAAATGGCGTATGGACTCGTGAGAATCGCACTCGAATGCAACAAACCAGATCGGAATCACGAGGAAACAAACTCCCCCAACAAACCATCAGTTACAACAACAGCAGGGAAGTTAAGGTCGAAATCGAGATCCACGAGTTCCAAGAGGTTATTAGAGGAGCCGGTTTGGAGGAGCTATTGTAACGGGAAAAAGTGTGGGTTTGCGACCGAGCGTGAACCTAGTCCAAGAGAGGAGTGGTTGCAACATCTCCCTATTTCGTGCTCTAACTCAAATAAAGATATAATTCCAGCAACGATACATCTCCCTATTTCGTGCTCTAACTCAAATAAAGATATAAATCCAGCAACCATAAAACCTGACATGTGTTAACTATCATGCTTGGAGCAAAACAAGCAAGTGAAGGCTGTGAGAATATGAACGTAGATGGCGAAGAGGAGACAATGGAACCCAAAGATGAGGAGACAATGGAATGCCAAAGCAAAATCAACAGCAAGTAAGCAAAACGAGAAAAACTATATGATGCCGGAGGAGTTGAACGGTTAAGAACAGAGAGGGTCTAGCTTCTTAATAACTTACTTAACTAATTAGCCCACTAGTTATAAATATTAAATATGAGTTAAGATTAATCTTCAACGTTCTCTATTACGGAGGTCCGAATACGATTCTTGCTATTCGTACCACCATATACATGCTATACATACCACATCTACGCCTACGCATTGCGTAGGCGTATTAAAAAAAAAAAAATTTAATTTTTTTTTTTATAACTTACTACGCCTACGCATTGCGTAGGCGTAGTAAGTTTCCCTTCATTTTTCGAAGAGAATATATGTTACGGACTACTACGCGTACGCGATGCGTAGTCGTAGTACAACTACGACTACGCATCGCGTACGCGTAGTAGGACTACGCATCGGCCATGCGTAGTCGTAACCATTTTCCTTTATTTTTGAGCGAAATGAGCTTCTTGCTACGGCTACGCATTGCGTACGCGTAGTGAGGGTACGAATAGCATGAATACGTGAGTACGAATAGCAATCTCGTCCGAATACACTATCTATTTTCCTTTAGAGGGAATACAAAACAGAAAAAACAAAAGAAAAAGAAAAAAGAAGCTACGGCGCTAGTCCTATCCCACGATTTCCACATCATAAATCCCAATCGTTAAAAGCCTGGACTCCAAACCCTAACCACCCCAAATCTCTTTTCATCCTTTCACTGCGAATCTCTTCGACTTCTGCAATCCTCGACGTATTCGCTTCTAGATTCTCAATGGTCAGTTTTCCAATCTTTCGTCTGATTGATTTTGCTTGCTTTTGAATTCCCAATTTCAATACTTAAAACCCTAATTTGAGCTTCCAGCTTTACAAAATTTTCTCTATTTCTTCTTGAATGTGGAGTAGAGTGGAAGAGGAGGTAGAGATAGGTTTCGGAGATGGTCGCCACCATCACAGCCACCGTCATCATCGTCTGGTAGGTTTTCCGATAAGTCTCGGCCGGTGAATCCGCCATCCAGACACCTATGGGTTGGGAATTTGTCGGGCCATTTAACTGAATCGGTCCTTGCCGATCACTTTCTTCAATTTGGTGACCTCGAGAGCTTGGCGTTTCAGCCTGGGAGGAGCTACGCTTTTGTGAACTACAGGAGGGATGAAGATGCCATTGCAGCCATGAATTCTCTCCAGGGTTTTAGTGTCGATGGTGCTGCGCTTAGGATTGAATTTGCAAAGGCGGTTAGTGTCTTTTATTCGCACAATTTGTGTATTGTTGTATTCTCTGCTTACCTGTGTACATTTTTTTGGGTCTTGATAGATATATTAAATGCTTCTTCTTTGGTCTTTGAAATTGTGCTCAGGTTTGGAGCTACCGAGCTACCCTAAAAACCACTATTAAAAACCTTCAAATTTCACATTAGTGTATCAATTTCTCACTCCAAAGATCACTAGACCAATCAATATTTGTAGCATCCTCTCTACTGTAATTGAACGAAACTGCTCCAGTAAAGAGGAAAATAAATTCAAAGGTGTCGAATTTTTCACCAAGTTATATCACCACTTTTGAATTGCAGGATTCCTCTGTAGCTTAATCCAATAATAGAGACGCTTGATAATAACCAAAAAGGTAAAACCCTATATAGTTTTAACCAGAACAAGTGACTTGAAGATGGTCCCAGATTTATTAAGAAACTTTGCAGCCATCAATAGGATGACCTGTAAATTGCACATAAGATTTACCTAGCACCACCTCATGGTGTCATGAAAGTTCTATCTGTTGCATAACTGAACAACAGAGGATTCTTGCATCACTCACTTCAGGCTCCTTGCAGTACATAGTCATACAAACTTTGCACCTAACATTATAATCTAGATTGGAAAGGCCTTCTATTGGCCTTTTAGGTTTTCAATGGTTTCAAATGAGCTTGAGTTGGGAAAAATTAGCTAAGCTTCATCCCAATTGAAAATTTGTCCTTCACAATGCTTTTGCAATTGTAGGGAAGGACATTTACAAGCTCAGCCAACCGGACTTATACATTCATTACAATATTGTGAAACTGCCTAATCATTGCCAATATGTTCTTTGGTGGAAAATGCTAAGTTGGTGATACGTGTTTGAAGAGATTTGAGATGCAAATCATAACTACACTCGATGCTCGATAATGAGAACTTGTAAAATTTCATTTTCACCACACTTTTGCAACCTTTACAAGCTGATCCGAACAGGCACTGGCTTACATTCTCATAAACTAGTAAGAGCTTTCATAGGGTTATCATCAACAACAATAATGACATTCCCAAATTTGTTTGTCATTTTTGTCACAAAAATACAAGCAGTTGCAAGAAGAGAACATGTTTACAAATAAGGAATATCTCATTTTCGGCCACAAAATCACAAATATATAATCGGAAATAGCCCTGAGTGTTAATATCTAACTGCAATCTAGTCCATGTCCTTCAGAAGTAAGCCACCATAGAAAAATTCTAAATTTACTCAGTTGTATCTATTTCCTAACCTACAAATAAACTGCTTCTCAAATGTGTTGTGTAACTAGGTTCAGGCTTCCATGTAAGTTATTGGTTTAGGATTTTAAACAGGACTCTAAGTTGCTAAAATTCATGTATGAGCAAATTATGAACATATAGAGCTCCGACTTATTCCTAATCTAGTACAATCCTCTCTGCTTAGTTTGTTGACTGACTAGTCTGAGGCTTCAATAAAAGCTTTTGGTTAAGGCAAATGATTATAAATGTAACTCCAAAGTTGCAGAGTAAATTAACGAGAGAGCTATCACCACTGAAAGCAGAGTCTCCTTGTGCGATGGAAAAAATAATTAATTCTTTGGCAGATGGAAGTTAGACCTATTAGCTTCACTTTAAAACAAAATTATTTAGTCTAGGCTTCTTTTTTCTGGTTGGAATTGTCTAATCTAGGCTTAGGCTGCCAAACTTTGGACTAATGGCACATCATGTACTTTTTAAGCTTAGTATCATGCAAGTATACATTTTTCAGATTATTTGGAGTTTGGAAGTTGTAATGGTCTCCATATGCATATGGAGCTGGCCATAAAAATTCTGCTTGAATGCCTCTATAAAATTTTTAGTTACTTATTCCTGTCACTGCTGATTGAGCTTCTGAAATTTGCTGTACTGATCAGATGAATGTGTAAATTAAATCAAGGAGTTCTTACAATTCCTTGTACATTTGCGAGTTCAGCTCTACAAGTTATTGAAACACAAGTCATAAGTTTAGCATAGAGAACTTCTCAGAAATCCATCTACAGTACATAGATTCATACACATGAGCGTATATATTTGGAAGTTTTGCCTCTTTATACATTTTATACAAGGATGTATATATTATTCCTTGCAAATAAGAGTTATTTACCCTCAGTTTGTCATGCTCCTCTCCACCAAGCAATATCATCAACTTATTGAACTCCTGCAGGATCAGATCTCAAAAAAAATTACACAGATGTTTAACTTTCCACCATAATATTCAAAACTTCCTTTCTTCTGCAAAGTTATCTGATATTCACCGTTGGTACCCTTACTCAGCTGGGTTTCTTTAATAATCCATACATTAGGACTCATGTTGGGTTTTCTGTCTTTTGTATTTGGCCATGCTAAAGCATTATATATCAGTTAACTGTACAAATAATTATTTCTGTGTGCCAAGACAGCTAATTTGGTTTGCCTTCCCTTTTAATAGACCACCATGAAATCTCATCAGGGTGTGAATTGATGAACTAATGATAGAAATCATCGTTTATTATTTGAACTAGCTTCTTCTTGTGCATTATAACAATTTGAGGAAGCCATTGTCACTATTTTCTGCCCTAAAACATTAGCCAAAAAAAATCATTTATAGTTTTTCTGTATGTGTATAAAGTCAGATCAGTATTTTCCATTACTTTCTCAGTGAGCTATGAGCATTAATGAATAGATTTAGAAGGGGTATTCCAAGCTAGAGTATTATGTCAAGCTCTGGAATGTAAGCCTAGTTCATGTTGGATAGCATCGATCTATTTTTGTGGCCTTGCTTTGCTGTCTCAATGCAGATGAAGTTCAGGCTGCTAGTTATGCAACTAATGAAACAATAGTGTAGTTGATTCATTCACTAGCAATTAAAATGCCGATTTTTCAGCATGACTCCACATATTGCTTCTGAGATGTTCAGAAGTTTTACATTTCTCCTTTCCAAAAGTAAAAAACATTTCACTACCAACAATTGATAAGAGAAGAATTTGACTCCCAGGATAAGATGCCACCAACCACGCGTGATGATAACTATTTGAATCGTCGAGATGAACCACGTTCTACAAACAGAAACTCTCCATTTTCACAAAGGGATTCTAGAATTAATCATGGTGATCCTGATGCTTTATTGCCGGAAGATTCAAGGGAAAGTGATAATACCTCAGAAGCTCCTAGTAAGGTTTTGTGGGTAGGTTATCCGACTTTCTTGAAGATAGATGAAACAGCACTGCGAAAGGCCTTTTCTCCATTTGGCGAAATCGAGAAGATCTCAGCATTCCAAGGTCGCAACTATGCATTTGTACGTTTCAGAAGTATGATGTCAGCTTGCAAGGCAAAAGAAACTCTCCAAGGAAAACTGTTTGGTACTCCTCGAGTACATATTTGCTTTGCTAGGAGTGAATCTGGTTTATCTAACAATGGAAGGCAAATGTCAAGGATAGATAGTCCTAATAAGTTCAGATCTACTGGTCGTGCTGGATCTTCTGATGACCTCCAAACGAATAGGAATTTCCGAGATTTAGCTGAAAATGGATCAAGTTATTTTCCCCCTGACCTGGATTATAGAGATCCTGATGCTCTGAACTTTGGAAGAAATGATCCCTCACGTTCCGGAAGCAATGCTTCCTTTGAACAGAGAAGAATGCATGATGTGGGGCGTGAGATGGGCCCCTCAGGTGAACTTAGGGGATATCACAATGCTCCTGAATTTCAAGAGTTCTCTCCTCCAAAATTTCCTAAAAGAAGTCATTTTCCTGAAGATCCATGGGATTTGCCCGAGGATCCTCATCTTTATAGTGCAGCAAAGAGATTGAGAAATGCTCCTCCTGCAGAGAATGAACTACCTGAGTATCGTTTCTCTGATGCAGATAGGAATAAACCTTCCTTTAGACGTGACATTCCCCTACTAGATGAGACCGAGCCCTTGGGGCCTAGAAGAATATCTGATCATTCTGTGAATGTAAATCGTTCATTTGTTGAGAGGAGTGACCGTCTCATGCCACCCCTTGACTCTTTCCATTCAGCTTCAGGTGCGTTTTCAGCGAGTCTACTTGATCAGAAAAGGACTACACCTGATCTGCCCCACTCTTCTAGGAATCGAGAATGGAAGTGGGAAGGGACTTTAGCAAAGGGTGGAAATGCAATCTGCCGTGCACGTTGTCTTCCAGTTGGAAAAGTTCTAGATATGAAACTGTAAGTTGTTTACTCACCCTTATCAAGTTAGCTAGTAAATCTTAATCAATCATGATCAAATTGGTGCATATACTTTTTCTAGTCCACTTTTATTTAGCAAATGAAAATTGCACACTGGAGATTTCATGTAGTTCTGCGTTTGTTGATGATATATTGCCTTGCAGGCCCGAGTTCCTGGATTGCACGGCTAGGACAAGCTTAGACATGCTTGCAAAACATTACTATCAAGCAACTGGCACTTGGGTTGTATTTTTTGTTCCTCATAGTGATGCCGACATCAATTACTACAACGAATTCATGAATTATCTTGGGGAGAAGAAGCGAGCTGCAGTTTCCAAGTTGGATGATAAAAACACCTTGTTTCTTGTACCTCCTTCGGATTTCTCTGAGAAAGTGTTGAAAGTACCTGGGAAGTTAAGCATATCTGGAGTTATTTTGAGATTAGAACCTCCAACTCCCACTGTTCACAGTCTGCCTCCTCATATACAGGAAAGGAAAGATGTCAATACTATGCCTTTTCACAATGACATGTTATATTCAAGGTCAGACCCACCTTCAGCTGCAGCATTTCCTCCTGGGTTTGCAAAGGCTTCAGCTCCATCTCGGTTCTCCGGTTATGATCATCAAAGAATGCCTGATTATGCTGATGACGGCCATGATTACCTATCCAATCACCGTCAAACCAGTTTACAACCAAATCTGATGACCCAGGAGTATAATTCTGGTTTCCATAGATCTGGTCAAGACGAAAACATTAGTGGCAATTATAATAGCAACAGAGCCACTGCCCTGTCAATTGCCGATGAAAGCAGGCCACCAGCGTCTCTTTCCTCGTTTGGTGCCCTCCAACCTGATCAGTTGGCTCAGTTAGCTTCTTCCCTTCTCGGGCAGCAGCAAAGACAGCCCGGAAGCAGCTCTGGTGGCTCGGAAAGACTGTATACTCCCACTGCCCAAGCTAATCAACCTTCTGGTTATTCGGGTCTACCTCAATTTCAACAGCCACAGCCTCATCAACATCAACAGTCTCAGCAACATCAACAACATCAACTACCTCAGCAACATCAACAGCAACTGGGGAGCAACACCGTGCCTGCCCAGGGTTCGCAAGAAGATGAAGCTGATCCACAGAAACGGCTCCAGGCAACGTTGCAACTTGCAGCTGCATTGCTTCAGCAAATCCAGCAAGGTAAATGATCGTGAGTAGTTGAAGTCTTACACAATGCAGAGGGCCAAAGGGTGGTGTGGCCAAAGAACTTCTTAGTTTTATATTGTGCCGAGTTTTGTTCATCTTATCTTCCTTTTTTGCCAAGTTCAGAGTTGATAAAATAACTCGGGCTTTGGGGGTTTTTTCTTGTGATGAGCTTGCATGATTGTCATACACATTATCTTATCAGTGCATAATCATTTGTTTTCTCTTAACAGTGTTGATAATGATCTTTGGGTGAAAATTGGCTGAAAAGAGCCTCTCTTTTTTATTTATTACTAAATAAAGTAGAACTGTAATCCAAAATACATCACAGAGACACCTTCAGCCTAAAGCAAACTGTAATCCAAAATACATCACAGAGACACCTTCAACCTAAAGCAAACAAACACATTCGACATCTTGTGACTCGTAAATAACCCAAACACAACTCGAGGCCATATCACTCATAAATAAGACGAGTAATGGCCTTGAACACAATCATCAACTGATCTTATAAGACGAGTAAAGGTAATGGACAAAGTAAAAGGACGCAAGAAAGCCAATAGTACCAGTGGCTAACATAACTGCAGTGGCCATGATCAGAGAGTAACCCAAATAGAGCGTGACCGAGATGGGTCCACTCAAACCTTGCAAATCAAAGACCAAGTACTTGATTGAGTAGAGGAACACGAAAACTCCGGTCAATGCAGAGGTGAAGAAAGCCGTCCACCACCAACGCCAGTCTTCCGCATTGAGAGATAAGTATGTATGTGTAACCGAATCTACAGCACAGAGGACTATGAGCAAAAGAAGGACAATGAGCAAGTATCTGAAATCAGAATAGAAGCTTGCTTGCCAAATGTCAGAGTGGATGAAAGAGAGTTCATTAAGCAGATTTACAAAGGGAAAGATTCCAGTTAGGAGAAGAATTATCAATAACCGATATTTTCGTTCAGGAATCTGTCTTTGAATATGGTTTGTCGGTACGGGGAAATGAATAGACTCTGCTTTAGTTCCTATGAAGCCTCCAATGAGTGTCAGAGGGACTAGAATGCAGAACCAAAGAGTTATCAGGCTGAAGAACAAGGACATGGGTATGACTATTGTGCTATGAGTATCTGAAAGAAACAAGTTCGAAAACGACAAGATTAGAAAGACGATTCCAGGGAAGAAACATGCTACAGACAAAGAAACTGACTTCCATTCATCTGCAGTACCCTTAATGATTCTCCAAAGGCGAACAGCAGTGTAACCAGCAAGAATGCTGAAGAAAAGATGAAGTATCACCATACTTGTCAATAGCATTCCTCTAGAGGATGGTGACACTGACATGAAACTAAGAGAAGCAAAGACAATGGCTGAAAGAGCCATTGCTGTGATCTGAATACCATCTCCAACCAATACACAAAGTAATTTAGGACATCTCGGTTGCCTGAACACATCACCAACAACAAGCTTCCAGCCTGGGAGGTCATTGCTGTTATCATTGTACCGGTCTCTTCGGATAGTCTTCCAATATATTATAAACACAAGGACTGCAGTTATGATGATAACTTGTGCAGCATCGAAGATGGAGAGTAACAGATATTCGAGATGTACTTTCTCAAAGTAAGAATCCCATTTATAAGGCCACATGGGATCACTTTTCACAAACTCCACCTCATAAGTAAAAGCAATACTCACATTCTCTTGTATGATCTGAAAATACTCAAGCCCCCAAGGGCCCGAAGGACAGCTGATTGGTGGGACATTTTCATACATGTCTAGTTTAGACAAGTAATCAAGACTATGCTTCTTTACACTGCAAGGCACAACTTCAAGCCCAACAATTTCAATACCAATTCCTTCATGCTCATGAATGAAAACCGTGAACTTGAGATGATTAAAGATGAAGTCATCAAAGCTACTGAACCCAATTGGGAATCCAATCATCCGGTTTTCCATACTATAGCCAGGCAAGAACATTGTAAGCGGAAATTTATCCAAACTCATTTCGGCTTTGTATAAATCACGATTTCTCTGTTTGAGAAGCTTGACTTCATCTGCAGTTAATGGACCTTTAACACATAGGAAAACAGTCTCATTAACATTCATCTGGAATCGATATGGCGAATTCTGAATCTGATCTCCCATGAAAAGTTGGCCAAGATTCATTACACTTGTCTTGACACCCCCTTGTGGCTCACAATAAGGAAGACTGTAGTAGCTATAGGGAATCTGAGTCTCTGTAGATCTCAGAGAATTTACTTTGGCAAATATAGCGTCACCAACCGAGTATGTCTGCCTCTGTGTGTATGTGCTTGGGAAGTAAAATCCATGGCAGGAATTCTCAAAGATCATAAAAATAACAAATGCCACTGAACCAAACCCACGAAGAGGACACATATCTTCAAATATGATAGGCTTCTAAATCTGGAAGTAAGCTTTCGTATTCTTCTGAGCATCAAATCTACACAACAAGCATTCAACAATGTCAAAATTGGTAGCGAAATGACCTAAATATAGAACTACAAAACCTGAAGAACTTTCACAACTCAACTGGACTGGACTTGGAGGATTAAAATTAAGAATTACCTGAAATTACCCACCTGCAAACGACTGGAATCTGAAACTACTAGACTGCAATCTGAACTTTCACAACTCACTGATTGGATGCCTCATTTCCCAGATTCAGTATACATAGATCATACAGGTAGCATAGAACCTTCAACTCCATCAATCAAACAAATAAAGATGCAACAAAATATCAACTGAAGACACTTGAAAGAAAAATGAAGAAGGCAAACAACATAAAGCTGGCTTTAAACACGAATTCAATGAAATCAAAGTTGATTGACTTTAGTCTTTAAACTACAAAAGACAAATTACCAAATGAAATGAGATTCCACCACAGTTGCTAGAGTAATCTCAAGGAAGAGTTGATACTGTAGTGTTTACTTTTACGAAGAACGGGATTTGAGACAGATCGGAATCATCAATGGTCCCTAGGATTTTAATAATAATAAACAAGGAGACTTGATCATATACCTCAAGACTTTTTAATCCATTGGTGAAGACGACTTGGAATCAAAATCGAAAGATTATTATCGATCACATGGGTGGGATGATGGTGGTCAACCCTCTATACTGCGCACCTAAAGCGGCGCCACGGTCGCCGTCTCCTACGCCACCTTCCGCATTCGATTAGGTTAGGGTTCATAACTAGTGATTTCGAAACCTCTTCTTTCTTTTCTTTTTTGCATCAAATTTAACACTCAAATTGAAAAACATCACTTTCATATTTTCCACTTTTACAAAATCACAAACTTGTATCGATTTCACAATCGTGAAATGATCTTAGAGGAGGAGTACAGATAGTGCACAAAGTAAAAGGACACAATGAAGCCAATGCTACCAGTGGCCAACATAACTGCGATAGCCACAATCAGAGAGTATCCAGTATAGAGTGCAGCCGATGTGGGACCGCTCAAACCATTCAAATTGAAGATCAGGTAGATGATCGAGTTGAAGAACACACAGATCCCAGCTGTTCCAGTTACGAAGAAAGATTTCCACCACCACCTCCAGTCTTCTGAGCGTAAACGCGACCAAGTGAGGCCAACCGACAATTGAGCACAGATGACTACAACAGCAACGAGGACAAACAGCAACGCGCCAAATGCGGGATAAGAACTTTCGCGCCAAATGCTCAAAAGCAAGCGAGAGCTTTCAGTTGTAAGGATATTAAAGGGAATGTATCCAGCTACGAGCATAAGCATCCATGAAAGAAAATTTTGTGTGGGAATTTGTCTTGAGACCTGATTCAACGGTACAGGATACGGAATGAGCTTTGTCTTGGTCCCTATGAAGCCTCCCATGAGTGTTAGAGATACTGAAATGCACCAGAGGGATATGAGGCTGATAAACGAGGATATGGACACGGACCTTGTGCTGTTAGTACCGGAAAGGAGAATGTTCGAAAGCATCAAGAACACGAAAAACATCCCAGGGAAGAAACATGCGACGTACAAAGAAACCGACTTCCACCCCTCTGAAGAATTCTTGATGGTTTTCCAGAGACGAACTGCAGCATAGCCACCAACAATGCTGAAGAAAAGATAAAGCATTATCAAGCTCAACAATAGCATTCCTCTTGAGTCCGGTGACACGAAACCGAGAGAGTTGTACACAATAGCTGCAAGAGCCGTTGCTGTGATCTGAACACCTTCTCCAACCATTACACACAGTAATTTAGCATGTCCGGGTTCTCTGAAGACATCGCCAACAACAAGTATCCAGCCCGGGAGCTCCTTGCTCGGCTTCCCTTGAGGTTCTACGTCTAGTTTCTCGCATCGTTTCTGTTCTCTTGTCACAATCCAGTATGATGCAAACACCATGGCTGCCAAGATGAACATAGCTATTACAATATCAATGATGGTGAGTAAACCAATTTCGGCATGTCCCTTGTCGAAGTCATAAGGCCATCTGACATCACTTTTTATGAACTCAACCTCGTATGTGAAAGCAACAGTCTCATTTTCTTTTATGATCTGTGAGTCCTCATCTAATTGCCACCAAGGACAGTTCATATGAACGTTTTCATACATGTTTAGTTTAGTCATGTCTTCAGGACTGTACTTTACACTGCAAGGAACAACCTCAAACCCTACAACTTCAAATCCGAATGCCTTTGACTCATCACCCTCCAAGAACAGACCCAAATTTTCTCCTGCACGCTCGTGAACGAAAACCCTGAACTTGAGATGATTATAAATGTAATCATTCATAGTAATGGGATCTGTGTACCCGAGCGGGAATCCAATCAACCGTGAACCCAAAGTATAGAGCATTGTAACTGGAAGGTTATCCAAAATCATGTTGACTTGATATTGATCACGAATTTTCTGTTTCAAAAGCCTGACTTCAGCTGCAGTTAAAGGGTCTTTGCCACAAAGGAAATTCGTTTCATTAACATTCATCCGGAACCGGTATGGCGAGTTCTCAATCCGGTCTCCCATAAGAAGTTGTCCAAGATTCATTACACTCATCCTAATCCCTTCCATTGGCCTACAATAAGGAAGACTGTAGTAGCTAACGGGAATCCGAGTCTCTATAGATTTCAGAGGATTAACTTTGACAGATATCATGTCACCAAACAAGTATGTCTGTGACATCTTTCTCAGTGTGTATGGATTCTCCAGGTAGTAAAATCCAGTGCAGGAATTGATGAAGAGACTCAAAACAATAACTGCCCAGCAAAGCTGCAGCTTAATCTTTTCATTTAAAGTGGGTTTCAACATTGCTGATACAATCTGGTATGTTTCTGTGCATCAAATTTACACAATGAAGCCTTCAACAATGGTAAACTTGGCAGCGAAATGAATCTTACAATTAGTACTAGAATTGAACTTGAAATTCCAAAGGCTCATCTAATTCAGGTAGCATAAAACTATATCTCGATGCAAATATTTCAAATTATCAATCAACTGGGAATCTAATTAATCAAAAAGCCAAAGAAATTAAAGCCAGACTCAAACACGAATTCAATATTATTCATGTAAGAGATCAAGTAGGATGAGAATTAAAATTAAAATGACAAATTACCCGCTGGATTGAAGATGGTCGGCTGCTACAGATGTTTTTTTAGTTCTAGGAAGATTGAATGTGAGTGAGATCATTTGTCCTAATCTAGGGTTTTTAATACACATCAAGACTTATTAATCGATTTGGATTAAAAAATCCGATGATTATCTTCGATCACATGGGATGATGAATGGTCAACGCTTTGTACTGCTCAATTTCTCTCGGTCAAAAACGCCGCCATGGCGCCGCCTCCTCATACGCCACCTGCATCGAAGTATGTGTTCATGACTTCTGATTTCTGAAATCGAACTGCATTGCTTTTGTCATTCTTGCTTCTTATTCCCAAAATTATTATTCAATTTATTCGAGTTGTCTGAATCGAAGCATTCGATCAAATAACGCCAAATTTCACATTGCGGATCTTATATAGGGTTTGGGACGTGGAAATGAGTTGTAGTTCTAGTTTTGTTGTTGTATTTGTTTAATGTACCTTATGTTTGATTCTTGTTCTTCTTATTATGTTGTAACAGGATCAGTTTCTTCGTTGCTATTTCGTTTCAATCATCTTGAACGAAATAGAAATTAACATATTCCGGAGGAAAAACACTTGACGGCTTGGAATTTAGGTAATTGGGCTTTCTATTGTATACTTGAACGAAATAGAAATTAACATATTTCGGAGCCATTGACCAGCCAAAAACGGGTTTTTTTTGCCGACACTTCCCAATTTCGGAGTCGATACTTGCCCAACAACCCACTATTTTCGGATCTGTTGGACTCCTGCAGCACAGCACGACCTCGGCTCGGCGCATGTGTGGTGCTTTGCCTACGCCATTCCCCATTGAAATTGGATAGTGACTCAAGCCAACATGCCTTAAAAGCATACTTGCCCCATATATCCAATTGTTTCTCCCTCCATATAATCTACGTGGGAAGCTCCACTTTTGATTATTTCTCAAGTTATTGCCTATCACGCAACCGACTTACGGCATCCATTTCATTCAGACGGAACTCAAATTTAACGTATAAATATACCACGAGCAAGAGCTCGCGAAATACAACATTTAATTCCAACAGATTTAATATACTCATCAATTTCATTATGATGCGTCTAATATATTCACCTACTTTTCAGATACCGTCTGACGCGTCTAAATATTCTCTAATAACGTATGACGCGCCTAAGTATTATCTGTTAACGTCTGACGTGCCAAAGTATTTTTTGATATCGCGCACCAGAGTGGGCTCGGATACCAGCGGACTCAATTTCTTCCGCCCAAATATTTAGATATTTGAGGTTTTATCTTTAAGTTAGGGTTTATTTTTAGAGGCCTTCTATCTTTTAACTCATGCTTGTAAGCCCTAGATTTATTCCTATAAATGTTCTATAGTCTTCAGCGTTAAAAATGAGCCAAAATCTCGAAAAGGAAGACTTGGACAGTTGCAACGGCTGCACTAATATCTCCCACGGGGGCGCCCAACGGATGTTGGCTTTGAATGCCAATAACGTGGATCTTTGGATCATAGTAATTTTGGAATGAAGGATTACTTGGAGTTCAAGGAAGGAGAAAGAACGCACCCTTGCGATTTGATAATTGATTTAATTATGATGCTTGTTATTGACTAAGCACCCTTGCGATTCTAGGGTGAAGGGTTGATAGTTGTGGCATAGATGACGATAGATTGAACCAAAACAGATTGGACCCTGAGAGTTGCGAGTTTTCCTCGCCGTCGTACCTTTCCACGGCCTTTTCTTGAGTTTCAAGGCCGTGGTTCCTCAAAATTTGACCGTGGTTTTCCCTGTTTGACGTGATTTGCTTTTGCTTTTGCTTTGATCCAAAGTTAAAGATTGACTCTAACCTAGCCTTGACTTACCTTTTCTAGGTAGTAGTGAGACTCAACACCCTCTACTTAGGTTACGAGTGTCACAAACTTACCCTGTTTGGCTTATCTTTGATTCCCTTGTGTTTGGGCATGAGTATTGGAGAGTTTACTCTTGTCATTAGATACCCATTATAACGTGACTCAACATCCTTTATTGAGACAGCTCTTGGGTGATTATTGAGAGATTATTGAGAGAGCTCTTGGGTGAGACTTATGGATTCTGGAACTTCACTGTACAATTTCATACCTTAGATCTATACCTCCTTATATCTTTAGAACATCTTGAATTGATTGTCACAATTGAATACCTGAATCTTTATAATCGTTGTTTTTCCGTTAATCTTTACAAAAGCTTATTTATTTTGCCAAATGATTTTACGAACTGAATTTGATCTCCAAATCCCTGAGTTCGACTCTGGAATTCTTGTTTTACTATACCGATCCGTACACTGCGGGTCCGCTTTACTTAATTTCAGATTTTATAAATTTAATACTTTGCACGCACACTTTTGAGCGAACATCAATCAAAAGTGACATCAAGTCATGGAACTTACTGAGAAATTCAAAGACTAGTCTTGAATGGGACCCGAACACTCGTAGAGTACGGGCGACTGATGATTGGTGGGAGAGCAAGATTAAGAATGTTTTAGAAGTTAAATGTTCTGTCAAGTTATTATGTCTTCTCCAAACTAATTGTTATTATTAACACATTCTTTTACAGGAAGATCCAAACTGCAAAAAAATTCAGGTACAAAGGAATGGATGCCGGATATGAGAAAATGTTGGCGCGACTGTTTGCTAGCAACCGGATGTTTATTTATGTTACCTTCTAAGGACTCATCGCAGTACCAACTTATTGGTGTTGATGAGCAATTCCTACATCCAATATCCAATAGTGAAAGTATAGTTTCTGTGATCTAGGAGGATGTTTCTTCCAAACAAAATGATCTGGACATCGAGGTTAAAAAGGCCTTGAAAATAATCGAGAGAATGACTAAAGTTGTCTTGCTTGAAGAGGCGACTCCAATGTGGTGTTATGCGGCATGTGTAGATGGCAACAATTTGGTTAGTAGCTTTGATTTGATACTCTCTTTTTGGTTACATAATGTGGTTAGGTTTGTTTGCATATATTTGAGACACATTTGTTATATTTTTTGGGTTTTAGCAAGGTATTTTGAATACAAACCTGCATGTTAGTGCAGCTTGTATAAACAGTTATGTGGTATTATAAAAAGCTTCATGACAGATTGGTATGTCAAGTGAGATGACAAATGAGTAGTTTTGATCACAAGATTTTCGGCTCATTCAAAATTTTGTACGAGTGCAAGACTTAAAAAGTTTGGGTTTATAAGCGAGCAATTCCATATCGATTGGTCAACAATCGATTTTAGCCGAAGTCTGAAGAGTATAAGTGGTACGCAAAGTAAATGAAGGACAAAGAACTATAAGTAGATTGAGATCATTGAGTAGAAACACAATCTCTAATTGACCGTGAAGAGATTTGTGATTCGGAAAGGCTTGTCTTATTTCATTGATTAACCAATGTTTATATAGGAAAATATAAAGAGATAAAATAATAAACTAATACCTAAAAGATAAGATCAAAAATAAAATAACAAACAAAGGATAAGCCCAACATATGGTATGTTGGTCCAATAGAGGATAAGCCCAACATATGGTATGTTGGTCCAATAGAGGATAAGCCCAACATATGGTCCAATATACTAGGCCCATACTCTAACACTCCCCCTCAAGCTGGAAGTGTGATCTAACAACTCCAAGCTTGAACAGTAGAAACTTGAAGAAGAGCAGCTTGATGTAACTCCCTTCATCGTCGGTCTCAATTAGCGTCCTAGGGTCCTAGGACGCAAGTAAATTAGCACCCTACGGTAAGTTTTGGGCCCTAGGACGCAAGTTGATTAGCGTCGTAGGGTCCTAGGACGCAGGTAGATTAGCGCCCTAAGGTAAGTTTTGTGTTTAGGTAGGGTTTGTGTTTAGGATGAAAATAGAGGGCAAAGTATTTTCTGATACCGCGGACAAAGTATACTCTGATACCGCGGACAAAGTCTTCCGTGATACCGCCGCCATCGCCGGCGGCGGCGATGACGGCGCAACTAGGGTTTTGTTTTGTGCGGAAGCGTAGGTTAAGGAAAGTGCTCTGATACCATGAAGAGATTTGTGAATCGGAAAGGCTTGTCTTATTCCATTGATTAACCAATGTTTATATAGGAAAATATAAAGAGATAAAATAATAAACTAATACCTAAAAGATAAGATTAAAAATAAACTAACAAACAAAGGATAAGCCCAACATATGGTCCAATAAAGTATAAGCCCAACATATGGTCCAATATACTAGGCCCATACTCTAACAGACCGGAAGCGAAAAACGCCTTCCACCACCACCACAACCACCAGTCTTGAGGATTACATGAAGACCGGTGTAGGTGAGGATAGACATGGGTCGCAAACCTAAACCGACAGTTTAGGTTTGTGAACCGGAGGTTTAGGTTCCTAACCTAAACCGGCTAGACTCAAACCGCCGGTTTAGGTTTAGTGGCGGTTTAGCCGGTTTGTAAAAAATAAAAATAAAAATAAACTGAAAGTAAACTGAACCGGCCCAAACCGGCGGTTAACCGCCGGTTGAGCCAATAAATTTTTATAAAAAAGAAAACCGGTAAACCGCCGGTTTGAGGTAAACCGTCGGTTTAGATTTGGCCAAACCGGCCAACCTAAACCGCTGGTTTGGGCCGATTCACAAACCGTCGGTTTGACGGTTTGGTTCAAACCGGACCCATTCTAGGTGAGGATAGCCAAGACTATAGAAAAACAACGGACTAGTCTGCTGAGTAAAAGAGTGATGTTAATGGCCGCCGGCAACGACGCCGGCGGAGGCGGAGCCCGCCTGCGCGAGGGCTGGCGCGCAGGCGGACTCCGAGTGCGCGCGGTCACGCACACTCGGAGTCCGCCTGCGCGTCATTTTTTTTTTGTTTTTTTTGTTGTTTTTATGTTTTATTTATTTTTTTTTCAAAATAGAGTTTTTTTTTTGTTTGTATTATTATTTCATTGCACTCCAAGTAAACAAAATCAAAATATCAAGTACCACTAAAACATGATGACAACAATACATCAAAACCGCTAAAACATTATGTCAACAGTATATGAAAACGACTAAAACATGATGTCAACACATATGATAACGTCTAAAACATGATGTCAACAACATATGATAAGGATATTCTCCTTTGCCAACAAACGACTTACATCCTCAACATTTTGAGCAGTTTTTGCAGAACACTCCATGAATACCAATCCATGTTCCTTTGCAAACTGTTCACCTTCCTCTGTACTCACAGCTCTCCCGTGAGCAAGATCAGACTTGCTGCCTACAAGATGATTGAAAGTCTCCCTCCTGCAGAAGGACGTGACTAGTGAGCTTTAGCCATAAGAGATTCACAATAAGAAAATGCTAAAATGCATGCGCGAAGGTACACAAGTAGACACCTATGACCTTATGCTAATACAATGGAGCGACAATTAGTGTTTTTTCCCTTTCGGGAACAATATGAGTCGGAAAAATAGCTTAAGAGTCTTAAACCAAAGCTCAAAACAAAAAAGGAGAGATAAAAAACCGCATAATCATGTTGTTGCGCACCAATTCAGAAGAGCCTTACCTAGTGATGTCATATACCAAAAGTGCACCTGTAGCCCCTCAATAGTAGGACCTTGTAATAGATCTAAATGACTCTTGACCAGCCTACAAAACAAATGCAAGTATCAATATCTCAAGTTACAAAGTTGGATACTTGGATATAGTAGATCAATGAGTCATTCAGGGGAACAAAAAAGAGGAGATAGACAAACCGTATCCCATATCTGCAACTTAATTGGCTTGTTATCAATTGTGATCATCCTAGCCCCAAATTTATTCACAAATCACACTATTGTAATGCCAGAAGATGATTAGGACAATTATATTCGAGTTCGGCGAGATGAGTTTTCACGTGTTTAGATTTGGATGGATTATAAAATAGCCGAGTTCGAATCGAGTCTAAATTGTTTCCAAGATTAAAAATATATTCATATTCAACTCGTTTAAAAAGTCTACAAACTTAGCTTATACAACATTATAAAGTGTTATTCTAACTTAATGAGACGAGGGTTTTTTAGTTTTGGTGTTTTCCTAGCTTAATGAGTCGAGTTCGACGAGATGAGTGTTATTCTAGCTTAATGAGCCGAGGGTTTTTTTAGTCGAGTTCGAATCAAGTCCGGACTTCACAATATCCTCCAGTGTTACATGGTACGTGGTTCGATTCGGAACGAGGTTCGAAAACGGATACGTGATTCGCTACCTCTACCGAATCGGGTACGATGGGTTCGATGGGGTATTTTTTTTTATTTAAAAAAGTGAATTCACTTATATATTAATAGCAAAACAGTAGGATAAATTGAAACGGGAGCCAGTTGGGTGACGTTAAAAGTAAAAGTAAAAATTAAAACTAAATTGAAGTGCCTTGAAAACAGAGTTTTCTTCTTCAATTCTTCGTATACATTGAACTGCAACTTCCGATACTTCATCTTCAATGATATGCAACTTCAACTTCCCATATCGCATGTCACTTTAATGAACTTCAACTTCCAATTTTTCAGCTTTAATTCCCTTCATGGGTTCGGTTCGTTAGATGTATTGATCCGGGTCGCGAACCCCATCGTTCCGGTTCGCGAACGAACCGCGATTGGGTTCGTCGATTCCGGTTTATGGTTCGCAGCACCGAACCACGAACCCATCACTCAATGCATCTGCCATTGGGGGCACGCGAAGAAGGACGCGGATGCAGACTCCGCATCCGCGCGAGCTGGCACGCGTGAGTCCGCATCCGCGTCCTTTTTCGCGCGGGCGGACTCCGCCTCTATGAAGGCGCGAGTCCGCCCGAATAGTAAGCCTGTGTGTAAAAAGAAGACAACAACTAAGATGTCGAATTGAAGGAATGACAGGTTCCAGCTCCGAGAATATGAAAAGTGTGGGTCTTTTAGTGTAAATACTGTACCATCTGGGCTAAGTTTGTAATAAAAGGTACCTTGAAGAATATGTTAGCAGCCATTCGGTTCGACTGAACTATTTCTTCCTGCTCTCGATTGTATCAGTACGTTGGTTTTGATTCATGATCTAAGTTTGCATAAAGAACGAGCATCCATGAAATACGTGCAAGAATCTGATAGACAATGGCGGAAGAAGTGGCCACAAATTTCGGAAGGAAGAAAGAAGAAGAAAATGACAAGGCAACGGATGGGAGCAACGACTGTAAACAAGACCATGGCCACAAATTTCGTGATAGAGGTTAGTCTTTGATTGACTTAAAGTCGTCCATTAATCGATTGAAAAGTCTGATGAATGAGGTGAGGTCCACTCTTCTTAGTTATTCTTATTATAATTCTAATTTGACCAAGCCATGGCCATCAAGTTTGAAATTCGATGCTCCCACTCTCGCCTTCTTTACCATTTATTCACAGCTTAACTATTAGCTCTCAGCTAAGTTCTCTTCATCGCTGATCCTCCTCTTCTCGGTAATGATTCATTTTTATTTTACTCTGATCTTTTGTCAGTAAAGCTTTGTTGAATTTACTTATATTTTATAAGGCTACTACTGTGAATTCTGAACTTGTGATTGATTTGGATTGAACGCAGCTCATATCGTTGCTTTTCACTTGCTTGTTTGACTATATGTGGGTGAAGGATTTCTCTTAGTATGCTTGGATCTTTGTTTAACTCTGTTGAAAAACAAAATTTGTTTTCTTTCTCAGACTGAGCTGGGATTCAAAATTACTCAGCAGCCAATTGAATTTGATTTTCAGGGATAATCTGAGAAACAAAAATTTCATGTTATGATGATTTTCAGCTCATATTATTTTGGCCTTCAGCTTGGCTGAGTGTAACATCGTTGATTTCTTGCTTATGTAGATCAATGGCTTCGTCTAAAAGGAGTAAAAGCGAGATGACATGGTTATTCCAGGCATTTATCTACTTTATCCTCTTTGCCAACGCCTGTCATGGATTTAACCTTCTGGACACATCCATGTTCAAGCACACTTTCACAATTGGCGATGAAGTTTATCCAAAAGTTAATTCTCTGACATCTATTGATACTCAGCTCCCCTTCAGCTACTATAGTCTTCCTTACTGTTTGCCACAGCGAGGTGTCAAGGTGAGTGAAATGAATCTCGGACAACTTCTGCTAGGAGATCAGGTCATGAACTCACCTTATCGGTTCAAGATAAATGCTAACGAAACATATTTCCTGTGTGTCAAAGAACCTTTAACTGGAGATCAAGTCAAGCTTCTGAAACAGCGAATCAATGATCTATATCAAGTTAATATGATCTTAGATTACCTTCCAGTTGTGAGGTTCACGAATCAAAATGGTTACCATATCCAGTGGACTGGTTTCCGAGTAGGATACAGGCCATCCTACAGCAAAGATGATTACATCATCAATCATCTCAAGTTTCGAGTTTTACTTAACAAGCGCGAAGCATATGGCATACAGATCACTGATAATGGAGAAGAAGGTTGGGGTATCATAAACAAAAAGGCTGTCACTGCCTATAGCTTTGAGATTGTTGGATTTGAAGTTGTTCCTTGCAGTGTGAAGCACAATCTGAAAGACTTGTCTAAACTTCAAATGTATGAAACCATCCAACCTATCAACTGTCCTGCAGATCTTGAGGAATCACAAATCATACAAGAAAACGAGACTATTGTGTTTAGTTACGAAGTGGAGTTTGTAACAAGTGATATCAAATGGAGCTCTAGATGGGATAGTTACTTGCAACTCGGAAGTGCCAAAGTCCATTGGTTCTCCATCCTCAATTCTGTTATAGCTATCGTCATCTTGGCAGGCATTGTGGTTGGAATATATTTGAGGAGTGTAAGAACAGAGCTGACACAATACCAAGAACCCGAAAAAGAATCAACCAAGCTCCCGGGCTGGAAGCTTGTTGTTGGTGATGTGTTCAGAGAACCCGGATGTTCTAAATTGCTTTGTGTAATGGTTGGAGACGGTATACAACTCATAACGACGGCTCTTGCAACTATACTCCTTGCTGCTTTCGGCTTCATTTCGACAGTCTCTAGAGGAGTGCTGCTAACAAGCTTCATATTGCTCTATCTTCTCTTCAGCATTGGTTCTGGATACGCTTCTGTTCGTCTCTGGAGAACCATCAAGGGTTCTTCGGAAGAATGGAAGTCGGTTTCATGGTCTGTCGCGGGTTTCTTCCCTGGGATCATTTTGCTCGTCTTTACATTTTCGAACATCCTTCTTTCCAAAGCCAACAGCACAGCCATACCAGTCTCATCGTTCTTTATAGCACTATCCCTTTGGTTTTGCATTTCAGTCCCTCTCACACTCTTTGGAGGTTTCATAGCAACTAAGGCAAAGATGATCCAGTATCCTGTACAAACAGCTCAAATCCCGCGAGAGATTCCTGCACGGAAATGCCTTCCGTGGATGCTTGTTCTTGGAGCCGGTATCCTTCCTTTCGGAACCGTTTTGATTGAATTCTTCATGATACTGTCAAGCATTTGGCTCGGAAGATTCTATCTTGAATTTGGTTTCTTGCTCGTTGCTCTTGTTTTACACACATTTGTTTCTGCTATAGTATCAGTTATCCTCACCTACACGCGTCTACGTGTAGAAGATTGGCAATGGTGGTGGAAGGCGTTTTTCGCGTCCGGATCAATCGGAATTTACATGTTCCTCTTCTCAATCCACTACTTGGTCTTTGATCTACGGGGCTTGAGCGGACATGTCTCAGCCGCGCTTTATATGGGCTACTCTCTGATATTAGCCGTTGCATTTACGTTGGCCTCAGGCACTGTTGGCTTCCTTGTGTCCTTTTACTTGGTCCACTGCTTATACTCTTCCGCTAAGGTCGATTGTTGATTGATCTACATCGTTTGGTTTTTATGTGTAAGGTTGTTTCTAGGCTTCTAGCTAGAGGTACATGTTTGATATTATAATGTAGAGTAATGTTGACGCAGCTGAAAAACGCCATTAAGACAAAGTATGTGGGCGTGCATGCGTCTTATATAAGTGTGTCACAACCTCTTCCTTCTTCTTTTTAACGTTTTTAATGCCGGTTTGGGAGGTCCAAACGTATTCCAATGTCCGCGCAAATAGTAAACTTTGTAATATATAAGGTTGTCTCGAGGTCCTCGACCTCGAGATACAAGTTTCACCTTATTATGTCTAATCTTTGTTTATTTATAGAATGAATCTAAGCGATGTAGAATTTTGTGCGACTTCATTGTTAACATGCAAAATTTACAAACATATAATTTTTTTTTGTATCACTAATTACCTTTTAAATTATTTATTTTTAAATATATCATTTTTATAAAATGAAAATGTCTTATAAAGTATAATTCACTAATTTAAGCAATGAAAAAAATTATGCCTTTTTATTTTTTATCAAAAGAACCTCGAGTGTTTCTTATGTAATTTTCTCTCGTATTGAAGATTCTTAATTGAATAAATAAAGTATAGTTTTTTTAATGAAATGAATTGTACAAAGTTTAAAAATATCTTTCTACCTACACTTATTCTTAATTCTTTGAAGTAATAAAAGCATGATTTAAGAGATGTTATATACTAAGTTTTTGTCTATTTTTATAAATTATAATTTGATGTATAATTTTTTAATATATTTACAGGTCATCATATTATTTATTTATTTATGATAAATAATTTGTATTTTCTAACAAAAATAACAAAATATTTATATTAAATGTAAAATTTTTGAAGAGGCCGATTGTTCCGAGTTCCCGGCCAAACTCGCCTGGGCTTTTTCCTGTCTTGGGCTCTACGACATTCCCCTTTCTCCATTTTGGTCTTCCGATCTCTCCTTGCCTCTACTTTTCCTCCCTTCACGACGACAGAGATTGAGAATCAATCCAAGTTGAAGAAGAATGAGTAGCATCGGAACTGGATATGATCTCTCTGTCACTACTTTCTCCCCCGATGGCCGTGTTTTCCAGATCGAGTATGCTGCCAAAGCTGTCGACAATAGCGGGTTTGTCTTATTCTTCCACTTCGCTACGAATTAAGATTTGTAAACTTGACAATTTATGCATTTTGAGCTGAATTGAATGTGATTTTATCAGGACTGTTGTCGGGATCAAGTGCAAGGATGGCGTCGTTCTGGTGAGGTTTCTTCCATTGGCTCCTGAATTTCTGTATTTGCATTTCTGCGACTATCTCCACTCTTACTTCCTTTTTGCACAAGGCGTCCGTTCATGCGTAATGTAAGTTGATTCAATGGGTTTGTAGGGCGTTGAGAAGCTGATTCAGTCTAAGATGATGTTACCTGGTTCTAATCGTCGTATTCACTCCGTTCACCGGCACTCTGGCGTGGTATGTTTGCTCATTCGTGGTTTGCTGCTTGTTTTTACATTACTATAGATAGGGTAATGAATACGCAAAAAATCCCTAGTGGTTTACGATACTCAGTGTTCCTTGTTTTTGTTAGAAATTAGGGTTCTTCTAGTTACCAGCTTTATACGGCTTGATTTGGCGGTACTGCTGAACATGGAGTAAGCAGTTATATTCACTTAAAACGCTGAAATAACCCAATTGTGTGCTTACGTCGTTCAAAAGTTCTTGGCAAAATAAATTGGTATTATAGGTGATTGATAGCTGATCAATTAGCTGAATTCACCATTCACACACTAGAAATGATACAACACATTTGACTATCGATGCTTCGACTGTTATGGAGCTTAACAACCACAAATGCTGCCAGCAGTAAAGCATTCTGGAAGGATGTTGTTGGCAAGCTATGAGCTATATAACTGGAACGAAAAATCAGTTAGTATGAAAATATCTTGAATAGCTATGTTAGGAAACAAAACTGATTGGTGCCTGGTTGTTACTAGTTAGGCAATTGTGCTAAGGGTTGTTGAGACCACTGGAGGATAGGATCAGATTTGTAAGAGGCTGTGAGGGGTTTTGATATGGTCACAATAGGTGATCTGTGCATAGTTGTGTGCACAGATAAGGGTGGTATCCCAAAGCATGGTATTATGTTCTATTGATAAGAGTTTTGTAAGGCTTGTTGTTGCCTTTGGTCAGATAGGTCTTCCCTCTTCTGGAAGCACTTCAGTATCAATTCCAGGAAGAAATCTTTAGCGAGTGATTTTATTGTGGTTTTGTGTGTGGCGTTTATTGATCCTACTATTTAATTCCATGAGAAAAAGAAAGCTATAGTTTGATAAATTAGGACAAAAAAAATTTGCAAACCATTTTGTGTGAAGGAATCCCAAGTCTTCTGTTTCTATATTGAACTACTCTGGGAAGTTGAAGCCAAAATAATATGTCTCCTAGTGTAATTACAGAGCAATGTGGTACTAGGAAGTTGTAGTAAAATAGTGCTTCAGAATATATGCTTCCGTAAAGCCACCTCAACTAACCAAACGCCGAAATCATCTCTCTGGATCTCTTGCGGGGTTTGCTGGCTCTCTCCATTGACAGGCTGTTGCTGGATTAGCTGCAGATGGGAGGCAGATAGTTGTTCGTGCTAAGTCAGAAGCCTCCAACTATGAGAGGTTTGTATGTAGATCCCTTAAAGAATCTGTAACTTGCTTTTTTCATATTGTTGTTCACTTGCCTCTTAATTCCATATAGAATTTGAATCAGACAACAGCCATTCTAATGAATTTTTATTTCCTAATAGAACAGTTGATTCAATCAAGGGGAAAATTCATCCAAAATTTTATTCTTGTTGGAGGACAAAAAGTTCTTGGATATCATTTTTTTTTTCTTGGCTAGTGTATGAAGATTTTAGGGATTACTAGCTCTGCCATTTTTTTCATGAACACATGTGTTTCTCCTATTGCGTTTTATTGCTTGTGTTGCCTGAATTCACTGATACTATATGAAAGGATGTCATGAAAATGCCTTTTTTTATACACCAGATAAACAAGATAGTTGCATAATTTGCATTCTCGTGATAGAATTTATAAATTAATCATTCATGATACATCTAATCCTCATGATAATAGATTTTATATAGATTGTCGTCAGAATTAGTTGATCTATAGAAACGTCTATTAGTGTAGGACTGCTGAAATTTGCCATCAGTAAGAAAATGCACAAGAAATGAAAATCAAACCTTGCAGTATGGATTGGAAATGAGAACTTTGATTTGGGAGTGGGAATGTTTAAGATTTGGAGTATGTAAACTACCCTAAAGTGTCAATTTGTCCCATGTTTTTTGTTACCTAAACTACCCTAAACTGTGGTAGTTCTAAAGCGGATACTTGAATTAAAACATATTTATTGCAGGCCTTCCCTCAAATGTCTATCTTTCTTTGAGAATAAAAACAGAGGATTAAATTTCATGCATATTCTAGAGCTCCTAATTTCCTTTAGTCTTTGACAATCATGTTCTGTATCTGCAACAGTATGGCACATAATGGCAGTTGTCCCATTTCGTATATTGTATCATTCTACTGAGCTTGATATTTTCAAATATTTTTGTGGCAGTCTTTATGGTGAACCTATCCCTACTAAGGAACTTGCTCAACGAGTAGCTAGCTATGTACATCTTAGCACGCTCTATTGGTGGCTCAGGTGCTGCAGACTAATACTTATTCACCCCGATTAAACAATATATACATTTCTTCTGTTTCGGTCATTATTGACGTATCTATGATGCATGTTGCAGACCTTTTGGAAGTGGAGTTATTCTGGGAGGCTATGACAAAGATGGACCAGAGCTATATATGATTGAGCCATCTGGGATCTCTTATGTAAGCTACTTGGTTTTTATAGGTTGCTATGTTAAAGTTATGTTTTTTGGGATATTTTCAATTCACGTTGCTGCTTCTCAATTATGTTACAGAAATATTTCGGTGCTGCTATTGGAAAGGGAAAACAAGCTGCCAAAACGTAAGCTAGCTCACTCTCTCAATGTCCTTAATATGGAAGCGAAGTTGGATGATGAATTGGATATTGTTTTGAAGACTTGAAGTCTTTTCAAAAATGCTTTCTAAGTGTTCTACTTTGAACATCTAAAATAGTTTGATCGCCTGCTTGAAATTATATGTTACACGCCAAATAGATTAATATTTGACCGGGTAGTTTCCATTATGTGTGTGCTCGGAACTGAACTTGTCTAATTTTTATTTTTCACTCAACAGAGAGATCGAGAAGTTGAAGCTTTCTGAAATGACCTGCAGAGAAGGAATCATTGAAGTAGCAAAGATGTACGCCTTTTTATTTCAATGTTTTCATTAAATTATATAGTTGGAAGTTCTGACTGTTGCATGCTACTATGCTAGACAATGTTTTATACGTCATATTTATTGTACCTGTCAATAGCTAGCTAAATAGTTAATCCCTGAAATTGCAGCATCTACAAGGTGCATGATGAGGCAAAGGACAAGGCGTTTGAGCTAGAGATGAGTTGGGTTTGTGACGAATCAAACCGTCAGCATCAGAAGGTAATATCTACTATCTCCAACATTTATCCAAACATAACCTTGTTATATGTGGATGGTGAAATAAATGCATAAAAAAGAACAAGGTGGATTGGTGGGGATTTCTCTCTAGTAACTAGGCTCATGGTATAAATATGTTCAGTAATGTACCCCTAATCAAACCTCCTTACCTTGGTAAAAATTGAAGGGGTACACAAACCTAATGGAAATAGAAAATGGCCTATTTGGTCAAATTCTTACTGAAATAACAAGCTACTAGAAAATTTTGTAAGATCCTAGATCTATATGGACAAGAGCTTTGTTCTTAATCTCAAGTCTGACCATCGTTACAAATATATCCGGGAAAATGGATTGACCTCTGTGAACATGAAAGTAGACCTATAACAATACGAAAAAATGCATTCGGATTTAGATTGGCATTGTCCATATGGCTACATGCACTCCTGGGATTAATCTAGCTAGTGATCTTTCAGCATGTCGTTAGCTTAACATACCATCTTTCGATTTCAGGTCCCTGAAGACCTTCTGGAGACTGCTAAGGCTGCTGCCACTGCTGCTTTGGAAGAAATGGACGCAGACTAAACTGGGAATTTCTTTTCTTCCCCCTGTACCTGCTACTATGAATAGGACCGGGTTATTTCTTCGTAGTTGTAACAGGTGACCTTCTATCTAAACTCAAATTATTTGATTTTAAAAGATGGATCCTTTGAACGTTGATTAACAATCCAGTATCTCATTAGCCTCCCTTATTGCCCTGTTTACCATCTATAATAGAACACCATGCCGTTAGGATACTACTTGAACTAGACCCTAATAATGGGTTCGGTCTGAACCGAAAAGGGGCAATTTGGACAGACTTGGATCTGGACCGATTGACCGGGTCAGTATCGGACCGGATGGGCTAATTTCCAGCTGGTATGTTATTTTTTTTATCTCTTTTGTCTGCCATTTTTTAGTCCGTTTGGGAGACCATTTTTACAAGCTTATGGAAAAAAGCATAGCTACGAAATGGATGTTTGTGAGTCCATCCATGCTAGCTTATAGAATTTTAGGACCCGTTCAGTTCCAACTCTGAAAACGGAAATGGAATAGAAACGAATTTAGTCTATATGTAAATCATTATTCTCGAAATTTTATGGAATCATTCCTTGTGCATTCATCCAAAATGCACTTCCTTCCCCATATTTTGTTTCCCTATAGGGTATCAAAATTAATAAAACTCTACTCCAATACTTCAAATCACAAGGAATGATTGCAAAAACTTTCATGAAAAAGGTATACGTATTCCGTTTCCAATTCCGGATTTAAAACCAAACGGGCCCTTAAAGTTTTCTTATTTCGTAAAATACACGGAAAAAGTTTACTAAGATTATCACAATTTATTGAATGATATATTATAAATATAACTCTATAAAATCTATTTACATTAAAAAGTAAAGTTTTTTGAGAATTTATATTCATCAGTTTTAATAAGTTTTGCCCTTAACGGCCTGACCAAATTTGGATTGGATCTAAGCTTTTTATACAAAAACCGGAAGTTGTTACTTCAGGTTTGTGTCGGTGTAAAACCGGTCTTGACCAAAATAATAATCGGATATTTAAAAAAAATTACAGGTGGACGATTGGGCGAGTGGGTTGGATGAGATTGAACGATAGGCATCTTGTCTGACCCGATCCACATATCTACCCTAGTTTTTTCCGCGATCCGAATTTCGACTAAGGCCATGAACTCATAAAAAACGTGGCAGTTGCCTAGTTGGACTTGTGACATATAATTATAATATTAGGTAAAATGTACCCTACAAGCTGTCCATCACATTAAAATATGATTTACCTAATTACTATTGTTAGTCAAATGTAACAACACATTACACATGCATAATCATAAATTCAAGGCTTAATTGCGTACGAATACTCTTTACAAAAAATGCTGGCCGGTTAACACGTGCATGGTCTGAAATTCAAGATGAGTTGCGTACGATTAAAATAGGGTTCTTCAAGCTCTAAACCGTAATATTAAATTCTTAAACCCGGTCTAGGATCTTCTACGAAACTTAACGTATATTAAAACATTAAAAAAAATATATAAAATAAGCTGATTTCCTGATTTTGGAGAATTCTTGAGGATATTGCTACCTATTTTATATCATTGGCTCTGGAATGCGCGTAGTTAATTAGTTAATTAATTAGTTGCTTAATTAATGATTAATTGAGGATTTTCCATACGATTTGTTCAAGCTCAATGGTTTAAGATCTTAATCTACTTTCGTAATCAATATAAGATACATACATAAAGTCACGAATCACGTGGTTAGTTAATCTAATGAAGAAATTCTGGCCTTTTAAGATAAAGAAATATTGTTGATTTAGATTTCCTTGTCTATGGAGTTTAATATTTGGTTTTTCTATTAGAAAATTAAAATGTTTTGTTTTAAATTCATTTTGAGATCGTGAAATAGTCTAACTTTATGAAAACAAATTATATTCTTTTTTTTCGAGAAAACAAATTATATTCTTAATCTTATATGAAAAGAGTGATATTATTCGGTCAAGTAAAAATCATGAAATGGAAAATAGGTGTGGCTTGCAGGCGGATATGAGGGCGATCGGCATCCAGCACGTGAGTGCGTCCCGCAAACCCTATTTACAATCATTTTACATTCCGCTGCCACGAAATTGGATGCAAACTGAAGGCGAGAATGTCAATTGACTTCATTAGAGATGTGTTTTTAACTTTTTTTTTATTAAAATTTGTTGTAGTAGTTGTAGATGGAATGAATAAGTTAGTTTAAGATGAAGTGAAATTGAAATTTGCGAATTTTAGTGTATTTACGAGTTTTTTTATACTTTTTGTATGAATCAATGGAGATGTTGACCTAAAGAACAAGTAACGCTTGGGGCACAATGTTTGTGCACCCGTGAAACCATGCTCCATTATATTGTTTTATTTTGATAAGTGTGAGGAGAAAAACAACTACTATAATTCTGATTGTTGCTGCAACGATTGAATTTTACAGAAACCGTGAACGTGAAGTGTAATCTTATTGCGCACGGAGGAGGCGTAATCTCAATCCAGCGCAATCCCATTGCTCTTAAGTTGCATTCGAATCGGAAAGTAAAATATAAAGTTGTTTGAGTAAACATATAGCAAAATGTAGACATTATCATTGGAAGTAAAATTTGACTTAAACACTATGGTAGTTTTGTTTTACAAATTTTACAATACTTTAAAAATAATGTAATCTTTTCTAATAGCCATTGGTAACATAATGTTGTCATGATCAATATCTTATGGTAGAGTTGTTATGTGTCTATTGTATGATTGTAAAATAAAATTTTATAATAATAAAATTGTATATAACTACTGCAAGTGGTATATGTTGAACAGAGGAATATATTCTTATATATATTAGGTGAAAACACTATAAATTATTTAATGATAATCCAGTTATTAGAAACTTAGTTAGTAGGTTAAAATCTTGTATTTTGAGGGAAATTACAATTGAAAAGTTAGGAAAAAAAATTTATAATATATTGGTAGTTTCATTACATGAAAATGTTTTTTTATGAAAACATTTTTTTAATTAGTAATTCAATTGATACATAAATATATATTTTATAAGAATGTAAAAATTAATGGTGAATTGTATACAAATCCTTGATTGTGTATAGGATTATGTCCATCTAATTTATATTACATTAAGGTTCAATAGGGCATCGTAATGTTGGGACCGTAAGTAATTTCACGTGCTAACGGTTCACGAACTGTAACATTTTGGTTCAATTTCTTCCGCGATTCTGACCTAGTAGACTGGATTTAAATTTTGTAAATTAATATATGTTTTTGGCTACGCAGTTTTGATCAGGACTATTAGATTTCATATCGAAATTTCAGTCTGGATTTTTTAAAAAATGTCGGTAGACTCTGTTCCGGATTTCTAAAAATCCGTTATTTCGGACTTGGATAACTCAATTCGATCTGGGTCGTACCAGCTACACCTCTAGTTTTTTCGATTACAAACCTAAATTGGACCATATTTAGTTTTACATTTTAAAATAGTTATGAAAACCAGTTCAAAATTGAATCAGATCCAACGATAACGGTCAATTTCGAACTGTAATATCCGCTGCAACAATGCACAACCTTAATTCTACATGAGTTTAAGATCTCATGTAATTTTCTCAATACCAATTTTTTCATACATGCGTTCAGAAGGATTCGAACTTGAATCTTTGGGCTAACACTTAGGAGTCTAGCCCCACAATCCCCTAAAAACGTTATATAATGACTCGATTCCAGCAATATATGTATTTTATAATCACCAACTAAAAACGTTGTATAATGAGTAACTCTTTTAGAAGAAAATTTTCAACGTTAGTTGTTCATTATAGTTTATGAAAAAGTAACCTTATTTTAACGTTGTATTTATGTAATTTATCTTTATTATTCAATAAAAACTTGATCTTTGGTCAAAATCAAAACATCATCACCATAATCATCATGTTGTTGACTAAGGTTTGGTTTTGTACACGATCCGTTTTGGTTGGCATGTTAGTTACTATTTTATTTATACTTTTTTTAAAAACAATTTTATTTATACATTGTTTTTATTGACTTTCTACTCGTCTTAATAATCATATCACTTTATATTCATATTGTGTATTTTATGACCATTTTTTAGAAAAAGCTCTTTCAATGTCTATTTTACAGGCGATAAAAATAAATTAATTAAAAATAATTAAATATAATTATTTAATAATCGTAAAGTCCCACCAAGGAGCACAAATATGCAATTCAATTTCAGTGGAGTTACATTCTATCGTATGCTCGGACAATGTTGGACCGAACTGGATAAACGGACGGATATAATAATGTTCAATTAATAAGTTTGTCAAAGTCCGATAAAGACGGACTGATAGAGTGGGGGTCGTGTGCATACGAGCGCACAAACGCATTGGGTCCAAGCCTATCACATAAACCCGGCGAGGTTCCATCCTAAAACCAATTGACAATCGGAGTAGTCCACCGACCTTATATACTAGGCCCGAAGTGTCTCATCTTTCTATGTGAGACCTTATTATCTACAACACGCCCCCGCAAGTGCAACTAGAGGATATAGACCGAGTTGCACTTGTCCACAGGTTAGGATCGCGAGCCGAATTGAGGCTAACCGCTCGGATACTATGATGGATTTTCGTGGAGACAACCACACATGGTGGAGGTATAAGCACACTTTTATTAATATTATCATAACCTTTATATAGGCTTTACAACATAATATTGACTATTAATATATATGAAACTAAACAATAAAGATACTATCACGATCTCGATCTTATCACGAACACAATCTCGATCTCGATCTTATTACGATCACGATCTCGATATTATTACGATAACAATCTCGATTTTATCAAAGTTTTTATGACCGTTTGATTACTTTATCTTTAGTTGATACTTTTTTATATTTAATATGATTTTCTTTTTTCAAAAATTTGGGGCCTAAAGTCAGACTCGAAAGGAGATGCCGTGATGGCAAGTACAAAGACCGTAAACTAATACAAGTATCGTAGACGGAGTCGTGTGTATATGCATGCACACACATTTTAGACCGAAATCCAAAACATAAGATAAATGAAATTGTTCCTAAAATCATTTGATATAGAAGTAGGTCAAATAACATACAGACCATATATACCACACGATTAAGTACGTGTTGATAGTCGTTACTACAATGAACCATGCATATTTATGATATGTAACATCATATTTTATATGTTTGGTGTGCAGTCATTGATTGATTTAAAAAGGAAAAATTGATACGTACTTAATGAACAACTTGTCTAGTTGTCATGGTGGTTTATTTTATATCTTTCATAAATCTATCAATAATAAATTTAAACGTTTCTTCTAATATTTATCTAGACATGTTAAATGTACTATTGTTTTAAGAGCGTGTTCGATAACGCGAGATTTTTGTATAATTGAACTTTTTTTGATAGGTATATATTTTTTTAAATAGTTAATTGGGTAGTTTTTTTAACAGATTTGTAATTATGAAAATCTTACAAAAAAATTCAGTTGTTGATCGATAAAAGCAGATTTTAGATTGGTATGTATGGTCGATTTATCAAAAAACTATTAAAAATAAAATGTACAAATGATTTAAAATATTTTTTGAGGACAAATTGTAAATATTTTTGATAATCTAAACAACAAATTATCCTTATTAAAATTCTAAACTACACCAAAAAATCTACACAAAAAACTAATAAAAAATCTAATCTGACAAATAATCTGCATTAACAAACAAGCACGAGTTAGTCTGGAGATTCGAGTTCGAATCTTCCTGCCGACATGTATGAAAAAACTGATATTGGGAGGGTGTCCCCATCAATGGACCACGACTTATTCTCATCCCGGATGTAGAGCAACAAAGCCAATCGAATCGGGAGTTACTTACACGAGGTTAAATTTTGAAAACTACTAAAAAAAAAACTACTTAAAAATATAGGCGAGCAAGGTCTAATAACTTAAATCTAAGTATCCTAAATGGGAAGCAATTACATATCTAAAAAATAATTGAAAATTAATATATTAATGAAATTATATGAATATATTTATTAAATGTGGATCACTATCTGCATTTAGGACAACCATTAAAAATCCTAATTTATCTTATATACTTTTGTACAACTTTTTTCTTTCTTTACTATGAAAAATGCAAATCATAAAGGCTAAAATCCCACAACGAATTTCAACCACATGCATAATAATATAAAAATAGAAATTAAAAACACAACGAAAAATATCTATTTAATTTGGTTTCTCATTTTATTGGCACAAAAAAATATAGTCGTAATATAAGTAAAAAATCGTAAAAAAAAATTGTATTTATTTATGATCCTTTCAAAACTATTTAATATGTGTTACTATAATACTTTGAATATTTCATAGGTCTTATAAATATTTTATTAAAGCCAAATAAATGTGATTTTTTTAATTATTAGACTTTATTAGTTTTTATTAAAATAGTATTTGGAATAACTCATGATATTTATGAATTTTGAATGGCCGTTATTTGCTTAAGATTCAAAGACGTGGAACTGTGGAAGAGTAAACTAGAAGAATTATTTATTTTTTATATCCATTTTTAAAAACTATTTCTTACAAATAAATACAATATAATTTTAAAATAGTTTTCTACATTCGGTTGTTGTTCGAGCCTTTGTCGAGAGGGGGACGTGGATTTGTCATTGACTCCAGCTCTACTACAACCCAAGTCTGAGGTATCTACAATTGTTGCCCACATTTCATACCTGTATACTTCCTTTGAAGATAAACGTTGTTCGTCGCTCCCTGTTGACTGGATCATTCTGCTTCCCCAAATACTTTTTAGTTTTCAGGTCTTATGTTGTATTTTTGTGTGTTTCTTATTTTCTTTGTCGTGGTCATCCGTGGCGGGTAGTCCGTCTGCCGATATTTTTCGGCCTTTAGATTCGCTAGACGATTATGTTTCGAACGGCTTTCCATTTTCAAAAAAATAAAAAATAAAATTTTAAAATAGGATATATTGTAATAGGTAGCCCAAATTTTTGTAATAATTGTGAAAAAATGTTTAAACTTTTAGACTTGCAATAATTGCAGTAGGTAAGGTACGCTACAAACACTAGCATATCTATGGAGTGAGATGAAGATATTTATTGTTAATGTAATTTATTTTTTTATTTTGGTATTCATTTTTTTTCGTGTGTGGTCCTAAGGCGCGTTCAATAAAGGCTAAGATTATTCAAAATATTATATTGTCACAACAATTCTAAGTTAAATTAAAATTAAAAAAATCAGAAAAAAAAACTCTCTAAATAAACTTTAACTTTTGTGGTTGTTATCACGTTACAAATAACGCTATAATCTCCTTCTATCAAACACATCTTTAATAGGAAATAAGCGACAATATTATCTTACCAATCATGAAAACAACTTACTTTCAGAGTTTATACGCAAGACGAGTAATTCCAAAGTATCTTATACTCAGTTTGCAAAATTCTAGACTCGGCTCGTTTTATAAACTGGCTGAGTTTGAACAAGTTAAAACTCAAATTGTTCAGCTAAAATAAAACTGGAGGACTGTTATATTAGCTTAACTACTCAAACTCAGGTGAAACTCATTCATCTCACAAACGAGCCGATTATGACCACATTTTAAAATTATTTAAATTTAGGGTTTTTTTGAGCTCAACGTTCACACACATATATATATATATATATATATATATATATATATATATATATATATATATATATATATATAAAAGACTCCTAGGGAGAAGTGAGAAAAAAAATGTTTATTTTTTGATACGATGAGGTTATTTTATTTTGGTATCACTGTTATTTTTTGGATTACAAAAAAAGCGTTCTTTTTTTAGGATAAAATTTTATTTTTGAAAAAAAAATTAATTCGATATTACAAAAAAATTAAACCCAATAGTTCAATAAAAACAAAATTTTCTCCTCGCCTCCTCCCACAATTTGCTCCTCACCCGAATACCTTTTCCGTATTTTTCTAAACTCATCCCTAATATTTAACTTCATAAAATCTATATTACAAATTTCGGAAGTAGTCCCTAATTTCGTATTATTTATCACAATGACCCTTTAAATATCAAAATATTTTATTTGCAAAATTTATGTGGAGTGTAGTATCTTCATCCTTCAAACCGAGAGGACAAATTGGGGTTCGCTTGCTCTCTCATGGCCTCAAGCTGTCGGATATGGCGAATTGGTAAGTATATCGAATTTAAGAAAACAAAAAATAAATTAATATTAAGCAGTGGGGTCCGATACAAAGCACTGTGGCATCAGCCTTCAATCATCATCAACTGGCGGCTGGCGCCCACCATATTCACCTTCTCTCCTCACAAGAAAACGCAAAACAAGGCAAGGAAAATTGGCCTCTCAGTCTCTTTCTCTCTCCTCCACTTATACCCTAAATTTCAAGTTTCATCGTCACATATCTATCGACTATCATTTTCCTTTTAAAATTCCAAGAAAGAGACAAACAACTCCCAGTTTCCAAATCCCTGGATTTTATTGCCAGACAGACCGACACGAGAGAGGGTAAGTAGAATAAATTTGTTCTTAATCAAGTCGGATATAGATTGATTAGGAATAGAACCCATCAAAATCATCGACTTTCTTACCCGTTTTGTCTACAGGATTCGGGTGGGTTGTTGTTGTTCGGGTTGTTGGGTTACTTGGTTTGGTTTCTATAAAGTGACCCAACGCAATTCCAGGAGCCAAGAGTCGCTTCTTCATCGACTTCATCTATTGTCATTCTTATCCATCCTCGTAGGTCCAGCGATTATCTAATCGCCTTCCCTTTTTCTACTTCGAATTTTTTCTTCCCACTTGTGTTCACGTGGATTGCGCACTCAGTGTTTGTATAAATACCTGACTAGGAAATTTCCTCCAGCTTGGAAACTCCAACACCGACCTGAGGGCCTAAGCGAGCTTTTTTGCCGGATTTGTTTTGCTGAAAATCTATCTTGCATCAATTCAGGTTCTACTCCCGCTTTTTTCTCAATAATATGTTCCTGTGTTTGTTATGGGTTTATTGATTTTTATTGTATTTGTGATTTTGTTAGGATAGAGGTCATTGAATTGCACGAATGTTTTTGAGATCTGGGTTTTTTTTTTTTAATCTTATCTTCTAGATTTCCCCGTGTCATTCTAGTTGTGAGATCTTTGTTGGATTTTCGCTTCCATTTCATAACCTAGTGTTTGTTTTTCATTTGTGCGGTGCTCTACTGCTCTGCATCTTGCTGATAGGGAGCCTTTCCTATCAATGAAAAGTATCTGCAGATGGGATTGCAAATTTGATTTTTTAAAAAAATTTATTTTAATGTAGTTCTAGTTAGTGGTTCAGCTACTCTATTGGTTTTTTATTATAAAGAGGAGGATATGCTCTCCACATTCTGAAGATGTTTTGAGCAATTTGTGACTTGTAGCTGTCTTAATTTTCTGGTCAATTATTAACTATTGAGGAGGCCTTGAATGGTTCCTTCCCTATGATTTTGTTTCATTTACATGATTTGAGAATACCTTTTTTTTATATGTAGAAAAGTGAGGATTTGCCGGCCTTTTTTTGGAATTTGCTGCTTATGTTGTTTTAGGACCTGGCTTGATGATTATATTGATCAAGTGGGTATGTATTTTGAGCAGGTGTATTGATTTAATGGAGTTTTGTTAGAAATTGATTTTCCATCGTTTGGAAAAGATCCTAGCAGTAAGCAAACGAATTTAGAATTCCACTCTCGTAAATATATTTTTTTTATTTGAATAGATCAGACCTGGCTGTTCAGTATTTTCATATCGGCTTTAATGGAACTTTTCTTTTCCTTACTTGGTGGGCCGTTTGCGTAGAACATCCTTGCTTCAATCTTCTGTTATGTAGAATACTTGAGGGATGTCATGTAGAGATTTTTTTTCCTGGGTCTCTGTAAGGAAATAAATGTCATTGTCGGTTCAAAAAGATTACCTCCAAGCTCTTACCTCAACAATTTATCAGATAATCCAACAAGATTATGCATATCCCTCCTAGTACATCATAGAAGCTATCTCTCCTTTCTGCAACTTTCATTGCTGAAATTAAGTTGTCATGATTCTCAATCTTCACTCAAAGTTGGATGATCATTAAGGAAATCAGGTATACTTGGATATTTATTCCAGCCTTTGTTCTATAACTTTACAGGACTTGCAACATAAGAAGAATGAGCAGACCTAGAGTCAAGCGTGTAGTTGGTAAATACGAGTTGGGAAGGACAATTGGAGAAGGCACATTTGCCAAAGTGAAGTTTGCAAGAAATACTGAAACTGGAGAACCGGTGGCCGTAAAAATACTTGACAAAGAGAAAGTTCTAAAGCACAAATTATCTGAGCAGGTACTCATTGCTTAAAAAATTTCTTTTATCGGATAGCGCATGTTCTTAACCAGTATCTGGTTAGGATGAATCTTCAAAGCTATGCCTGTCTCTGTTTCTTGAACAATAGTTATTGTTACTATATATCTCTGATTATTTCAACGCATGCTTTGCAGATAAAGCGAGAAGTAGCAACGATGAAGCGAATAAGGCATCCAAATGTTGTCCGTTTGGTTGAGGTCTCTCTCTCTCTTCTTTATATATATTTATCTTAATGGATATTTCGACCATAAAAAGGCTATTTAACTTGATTTTACAAAAATGAATACCATTATATTGAGAGTTTATTCATGTTCAGGTAATGGGGAGTAAGACAAAGATATACATTGTCTTGGAGTATGTAATTGGAGGGGAGCTGTTTGACAAAATTGTAAGTTATTCCAATGATGTCTTTTTTGCTGCGATTTCGTAAGGGTTCTCATTATTTGTGATTTGAAGAATGGTGTTGATATGAGGATGAATGTTGGCATCGTCATATATTTTGCTTGACATTTTAGGCTGCCATTTCTTGTGTACAGTGTTTTTTGTTTCCTAAAGAAAATTACTAGGATCTTTTCAGGATTTTCACGTCTGAATGAAAATCCTTTGTAATATGACAACGGGCAAAGAAATGTTGAATGACAAAAATATGATTTAAAAGATGTTTTCCAATGTTGTAGGTACAAAATGGACGAATGAGGGAGGATGAAGCAAGAAAGTACTTCCAACAGCTAATAAATGCTGTAGATTATTGCCATAGCAGGGGTGTCTATCATAGAGATCTCAAGGTGCTCAAATTGCTTCAGAATTTCTAAAGATCTATAATTTTGCTCATATTTATTACTGTATGTGAAGAAGAAACCTTATCTTGCGTCTACTTTTTTTTATGGTTTACAGCCTGAGAACCTTCTCCTTGATTCTGGTGGAAACCTCAAAATTTCAGATTTTGGGTTAAGTGCACTTTCCCAACAAGTTCGGGTAATTTTCTTCAAATCTTATCATCTATAGTACTGAATACTCTGATATTTTTGGTCGAATACTATTTGTTTGATATTTGTTGCATTTACCCTCTTAACCTGAAATACATGAGTAACCAAATTCATTTCTTTGTTAGTCTACTCAGCTAATGCCCTGGAGGCCTTAGTCTTACATATTGCGATGAATTGCTCGAGGTTTATGATTAATGTTGAATTGCGTTAAAGACATGATACTTTTTTTTCCTTCTCTTTCTGCTAAACTGCTAATTTTATGTTCTAGTAATTATGACTTCAGAAACGGCTAATTATATCCTCCCAAGGCATTGGTGAAACATAATACAAAGGCAAACTACATTCTTGAATGCCTTAAATCAAAAGATGGATTTCTCATTTAACGTGGTCATTCAATGAATCTACTGTTCCTTTATTTAGTGTATGAAACATTTATTGTTTATTCTGTATCTAATGTTAACATTTGAGCTAAGATTGCTAGATGATAAAGCTGGAGAAGTTTCTCCAGACCTCATTTACAAGTTTCCTTCAGACAATGCTTCCCGAAAACAAAATAAAATAATGGTTGAACTGAGAATGTTTATGCTTGTTGCTTTTCCTAATTGCTGATAAGAGTTCCTGATCTTTTACTCCAGTAGATTGCATATGTGATATTACAGGAAATTTGCAAATTAAATTTGAACTGAAGTGTGAATGTGCATTTTTGCAGGATGATGGCCTTCTTCATACAACCTGTGGAACACCAAATTACGTTGCTCCTGAGGTGCCAACATAATGTTATATCCAAATTGTTTAGTTCCTGTATATTCTTAATTTGTATGCTTGTTTAATCTGTCTGTACACTTCTGTCTTTTAGGTCCTTGATGATAGAGGATATGATGGCACAACAGCAGACCTGTGGTCATGTGGGGTCATCTTATTCGTACTGGTCGCAGGTTACTTGCCTTTTGATGACTCTAATCTTATGAATCTATATAAAAAAGTGAGCATTTCTTGCATTCCTCAATACTTCATATACCACTGTAATGGGCTCCTACTTATGTAATTATTGAATTTGCAGATTTCAGCTGCTGAATTCAACTGCCCCCCTTGGCTATCCTTCAGTGCCAAGAAATTATTAACTCAAATCTTGGATCCCAACCCCATGACTGTAAGAACTTTGTCCTTTTTAGGACTCTTTTTTTTAATAGTACAACTGCTCTCTGAATCTCTGATACGTGGTACATGGATAAGAGTGTGCATATCCAAAATAAGTGTTGCATGAATAAGGTTGCATATGCGAATGACTAGTGTGAACTCTTGAACTTGTCTGTCATGGTTATTGATTGACAAGGAAGAATTAAACCTAGTATCTAAAGAAAAGTCTTTGAAATATGCTAACTATTGTGACTAATACTTCCAATTTTCTTATGGCAGCGAATAACTATTCCTGAGATTTTGGAGGATGAATGGTTTAAGAAAGGATATAAGCGTACTGTTTTCGATGACAAAGATGACACATGTTTGGATGACGTGGAGGCCGCCTTTCGTGATTCAGAGGTGAGTAGTCAAAATTAAATCATTCAATAGCTTATGCTGCTATCCATGGTCAATGCTTGGCATATTTGATGGCTAATATTGAAGTCCATGTGTGATTATTGGCAAATTTTGTAGGAACGCCAAGTGTCAGAAAAGAAAGAACACCCTGAAGCGATGAATGCATTTGATCTGATTGCTATGTCAAAAGGGTTGAACTTGGGAAATTTATTTTATGAAGAGCAGGTTTGCCCTTTTACTATTTAAACTTGATTGTTGTGAATAAATTAGAGTGTGTTGCATATAAGTTCAGATTATGTAGTTTCAATTTTGCAAGTGACATGATAAAACATTAGAGAGCAAAGTGTACTCAATAAATTTTTGAGATCGAGACTGTTAGAATGATCAAATGTACATGAATGATAAAAAAGTTTTGCCGCATTTCCTCTGATTTTGTTATTTCCCATTGATTAAAAAAGAAGAAATGATCATTGATGTAGACGGCTTCTAAAATGATTCTGTCATGACTCTTCGTCACATTTCAGTTAACAAGGAATAGTAAGATTTTTATCCAAAAAATGCATTTGAAACTTCTCTAGGCCAAATTAATCTCTAATTAACAATTGGGTGAAAATATTTTATTTGTTTTTTCACTCGCTAATACTGATAGCAGATCCCCGACTTCATTACGTTTACACTTTGATCATATGGGGATCAAATCCCTTTTTTAGCTGAAGTCGCACACCTGCATTTTCGTTGTCTTTTATACTCTAAATGAAGCTGTGCTATTTGTACTGCAGGGTTTCATGAAAGAAACAAGGTTCACTTCTAAATGCCCTCCCCATGAAATAATCAAGAAGATTGAAGAAGCTGCAAAGCCACTCGGCTTTGATGTCCACAAAAAGGACTATAAGGTTGAAAAACATGTCCTTGTGCATCTGACCATTTTGTAGTGTAGATTCCGATATTCATTCATTGACATTGTTTTTCTTTGTAGATGAGACTTGAAAATGTCAAAGCCGGGAGAAAAGGAAACTTGAATATTTCTACCGAGGTACTTGGATGATGAAATTAACTATATGAAAGCTAGTAGTCCTTTTCTTCACTGCTAAATATCTTAATTTTTCCTTCAGGTATTTCAAGTAGGACCTGCTCTTCATCTGGTTAAAGTCCGGAAAGCCAAGGGTGACACTTTGGAATTCCACAAGGTACTTTTCCCTTTTTGTTTGTTGCCTTTGTTTAGAAAATGTTGAAATATGTATCTTCTTGGTAATTTATGACTATTGGCGGTTATGTTTGTGAATTCAGCTAGTCTTGCCACAAACTGTCAGTTCCACATCCTACCATACTTGAGCTTGCAACCTGACCTATAAACTGACATACACGAAACAATGCAAACCCAGAAAAAGCTCGAGACCCAATCCAAATGACTCGAATTAGACTTATTGAAATCTGTCAAACAGTTCCATTTGAAATATTAGGAGATAAGTTTGAGTCTTTTTCTCCAAATACATTTAACAATGTTTCCTTGGTAAATTTTGCAGGTGTACAAGCATCTTTCGTCGTCACTGGAAGATGTAGTTTGGAAAACTGAAGAACAGATGCAAGAAAGTACATGATCATCCAAATCCAGTCATTTTAGTATATCAATTCTTTCATGTCTATTCCTGATTTTGGTCCGTGGTGTGTCGACGTATTCCGTGGCAGCTGCTGTTTCCTGTTTATTAAGAAGGGAAGCGTATGGTTTTCTTCTGTACAGTCAGGACGCGATCATATGTTCATTTATATATAATATATATATACATGTAGGAAAATTCCATTGGTCCTCTTGTAAAATAATGAGTTCGTGCTGTGAACTATTGCAAGATCTGCATGCCGTTCGTTTGATGGGTTTTTGATCAATGAGAATTGTTTGATCGATTTAGGGTTCATGGGAGCAAACAATGTAAACAGATTGTTAGTTTTGAAGTCAAATGTGTAACAATGACTTTGTATCAAACTGTTCAAAATGTAATTCTGTTTTCTTGTTCCGATTCTTCATGTCCTTCTCTAAGAGGTTGTTCAAACGGCCCGGACCGGACCGGACCGTTTCACTACCAGTGTGAAACGGTTCATGGACCGGACCGAACCATAACGGTCCGGTCCACCACGGTCCGGTACGGTCCGTCCGGATCGTTTTATTATTTTTTTAAAAAATAATATTTTTTGTATGGCCTAAATCTGGTTCGGTTCTGGTTTGGACCGGACGAACACTCTTCTTATTCAGAAAAAATTAAAATATAAATTAACGGTCCGGACCGGACTGGAACATTACAGTCTGGGACCGGACCGGACCGGACTGTAATATTCATGGACTGGATGGGACCGGATTTTTACAATTACGGTCTGGTCCGGTTTTTCGGTCCGGCCCAAAGCTGTGCAGCCCAAGGTATATTGTCCTCAGATTTGACAGTTGCAAAGTTCTTGTTACAATATGGTGGGACATAACATACTGCTACTTGTTTTTCTTTTCTTGTTTAAACTTATGACCATACCAAATGAAGAACTGGATAACCAAATGCTAATTAGAATTTCCAAATGATGGTTCATTGAATGCTATTGTTCCAAGGTAATGAAGGGTATGTTTGATATTTGGGTATATTATAACACAATTATGTAATATAAATTTTGTGGAGGATGATAAGTTCCTACAATAATAAAGGGGTAGCATGTGTTGGTGAGCTATACTTCCTATTCCCAAGATTCCACCTTGTGGTTCGACATGTCGGCCTTAAGATACGTCGTCAAGTGTGACTCGCCTCCTATGCACTCGATTCTGCTCTGGGTTCGACATATCGACCTTAAGGCATGTCGTCAAGTGTGGCTCGGTTATAACTGGCCTAGTATAGTGAAATTATGGGTGGAGTTTGGACCTAAACGTGCATTTACGCTCATATACCCCAGTCCATTCTACGGTTCATGTCGGACTTAACAACTTTAACTATGCCATATTAGCATAGAATATGTTTTATATGGTTCACAAAAAGCAAATTAATGTAGAATATGTTTGATTTGGTTCACCAAAAGTAATGCACTATGTAACAGGCTATCCATAACAACAATCATGATACCATAAAACTTGTTTTTATTTTACAGAAACAGTCAGTTTGCACAGATCTTCGAAGATGCTAGTCAAAATTAACAATAAAACATGTTTAGCATCAAAATCAAACACTGATACAACAAGCAAAGCAAGAAACACAACATTTGCCGTATTATTGCACAACTTCAGTATGAATAGACAGCAAATTTCCTCTGTAAGAAATCTTCCTAGGGGGGAAGAAAGAAGATAGAACATCCCAAACAACCAACACCAGAAAGTGTACGGGTCATCCGAGTTTTCCTCCTCCAAACCAGAATCCATCAATGGAATGCAGCCAAAAGCTCATTCGAAGCATTGTGAGGTGGAAGCAGACGGTATTTAGGATTACAAGTGAAAGCGAGTTAAGAGGATTCGAGGAGGCGATAAACTGTTATCTCTTGTTGCTTGAAGTACCTTCTATCCTCTTCATCAACTAAGACAAGATTCAGAAAGTACTTCACACTGAACTTGTTGTTAATGTTTCGGTAAGTTGGTGTCAGCTCATATGGGCTAAGGAACAGTCTAATTGGAATTGATTCACCTGTAAATCAAAGATATCATCATATTAGAGGTGTAAGCTCTTGAAATACAAAATTTAGCACAAATTTTGAAAATGTTTCATTATGTTATTTCCCCTTTTCTTTTCTAGGAAGATGGAATAACTTCATGTTCTTAGCTTACGTTACATATCTGTAAATTCACATAATTGCATAAGCAGGGTAGAAGGCAATGCAAAGAATATGTTTGTATGCCATAGCAACAAGGGGCAAAAAGAGTATTCCAAGATGATGATAATACCTCTAACAGGAGCACCATCCATAAGCTCGTATTTTGCAAGTGTCTCGGTTTCTACATATGTATTGGATCCTGATCCTGTTGACTCTCGACGCCTAATCTCAAGTTCCATGTTTTTTATTTTGATTCTCACGAGAAGAAAATAAATTTTACCAATGATGACATCTTTCAAATGATATCTGCAAAGATTAAATAGAAATAAGCTTGCATGTATGAAGCAAAAGACACAGAAAGTTTACAAAACGCAGATATCAACACAGTTCTCCGTACTTGCTTTTATTGTACTCAAACTCGATGTGCATACAATCCTCTATTCCAACTTCCATCTAAAAGAAGCAAACAAAACACAGGACAAGTTTAGTAGCACGAACATTGAATATAATTATTTATAGAAAATAACACTCAAATTACACAGAAGAATAATTAATATGTTACAACAAATAACTCCCTGTGACCATCTTGCTACATTATATGATTTTTTTTATATATAAACAACTACATCACAAAATAAACCCATAAAACTGAGAACATTTTCCAAATAAAATTTAATTACTGGCTAAGAATACCCCACCCCACAACCCAGAAATATTGGTACTCCCACAAAGTTTTGCTAAGACAAGGCAGAAATTGTCATCGAAAATAGAATCTCAAGGCAAAACACGACACAAAAGAAAACTCTGACCTTTATGCTGTTGTTTACAGGTGGAAGTGGAGCGTAGTTACGAACCTGAAACAGAAAATAACATCATAAAGTTATAAACAATTATACTAAGTCTGAGTTCTCCATGGAATCCATGCAAGAGCTCTCTAAACCCTTAAAATTATTTTATCCCATCTCAAAAACGAATAGATGTTCTCAATTAAGTTCTATTTCAAATGTCCAAACATATGCAAGCTAAACAAGATGTAAACCAATAAAGTAATCAATAGGGAGATCTAACTTTGTCTGCTTGTTGACAGCTTTAAAGTTGAAGCATTACAAAGAATAACCATAGTACATAGAGTAATACTATTACCACAAAGTCCTGGTATTCCGTAATGTTGCCAACATAATTACGGCTGATTGTTACCTTCAGAACATACCTGCATATTAGTCCATATATTTAGCAGTCGACCAATTGTTGCATTTATAATAACCCTTAAGATGGATAGAGGATAGAATAAATGAATACCTAAACAGTAAAACAATGCAACACAATACAACCATGTTTCTTGACTTACTATGTCAAATCTAATTGAACCCAAGGACAATGAAAAGAATTACCAGTGCCATAAATGAAACTGAAATGGACAACATACAGTGCATGTGACATGCTCAAATACTGGAGCTAAGGCATAAAAACAGTTAAACAAAGTCACATTTTTTTATCTTTCTTCTTCTGTAAAACATCACCTCCCCTATCGGCTATCGCAACACCTACCTGCCAAAACCTACCAAGAAAAAGGACAGCCAAAATAATACAATACTTCGTGCCAGATGCCAAGTGAAAATTTCAGAATGTCTAGAGGCACCACAAGATAAAGAGAAAACAAACCTAAGCCGTACATTGATCCCATTGTAAGATTCATACTGCATCTCAACAGTAGAAAACTCAAAGGGGTAGGTTTTCTTTCCGTATATTTCACCAGGGACATCGAGTTCACGAACTGCATAAAAGTGTACAAGCATTAGGCAACAGAAAGATCCATCATTAGTACGATCAAATAGGGAGCATGTACAGGAAACAGATATAATACAACATGTTATTTGGTTGCAGAGATGCCATGCCGGCATGCCCCAAAATTGACATGCAATAATGTATTTTAAGTAGAGAAAAACTCACCTAAAGAGGTAAAATCATAAAAGTTTCCCCTGTCAAAGTATAACTCTGCATGTAAAAAAGCTCAAAGTCAGAAGTCTATTCTTATATAGAAACCATCCCTTTATAATTAAGAAAGTGGAATGTGGATCTAACATATAGCATTTGCTTTTTCACAAACCCTTCCATAGAATTTTAAGAGCTGCAGCCAATTAGTTTTTTTTAGAGAATTTTCTAAACCAATACAGCACAGTTTGTATAGCAGGACAAGATATTCATCTTTTTTATGCCTTCCTTCCAAACCACAAGTAAACATACCTATTTGCCCAAGGAGTTCAATTTTAACACCAAGATGCTCGACTTTCTTCCCATGTGATGGCTCTATATGAACCTGTGTACAAAAAACCAGTGTATAAGCTTCACATGTCAACTGAACTGTCCACATGAATTTATCTGAGATCAAATGAAAAAATCCTCATCTTACACCCGGGGGTGAAGGGACTGGAACTGAATTCACATATAGTGCTTGGGGATATACTGATATATCAGATGTAAGCATGTCAAGACAAGAATAATAGGTAAGCAAATGAATGGCAGCAAAGTAAATACCTCCCCCACAATGTTCTCTTGACTCTGAAACAACGGAACCATCAGTACTTGACCGTTTTCTTTCTTCAGTGGAACCTGAGAGAACAGGATATTTGGTGAAAAAGATACAACTAGTAAAATTGTTACTGTAGCAGACTAGCAGCTTATAGCTAGCATTTAGCAGGCAAAATTTGCAATGTTTATTTCAAAAGTAGGATGCTGATAACAAGACAGCAGATTTTGCTTCTACGCAATTTACAGATGATGGGAATTGAAATTTTATTTTCTTTTTTGATACAAAGGTAAGGAGAAAGGGGGTCTGTGTCTAGAAACACGCCACCCTAAAGCATCCAAGCGGATGAGATCAACAACATCTTGGGGAAGATCATCGATATCAATATCTTGATTGTGTCCATGCATGGCAAGTCTATCGGCAACAGAGTTTATTTCCCTAAAAATATGATGCACACTAGCGCTACCAAAACCCGAGATCATATACACAATATCAGAGATAATCAAATCTGACTCCCAAGGTCCTTGCAGTTATATATCTCACCTAGGGCACTGAATACACCTACATACTCATAACGTACATGGTCCTTGCAAAAATCAGTTGCATCCTGTAGGTTAGATGAATAACTAAGCAAAGCCAGGAGCAGTAACACTTCTTTCAGGCATGAAGGCATTTCATTCTTACAGTTGTCTAGCATTAAGTGATTTCGGCACACACATTGCTGATACATGGTTATATCCTAGCATTGTCTGATCATCCAAACACCCCGATCAAATGGACATGAGGACATGACAAAGTAAGGATGCATTAGGTACAAGTGGAAGCAACACTATTGTCTAAAGGCATCTGGACACACGTAGAATAATCGATTCGGTAGAATCCAAGCTAAGATTCCAAGGATCGCACAACAAAGTGCACAATTATCTACTTCACGAGAATCAATACTCAAACTATGTCAATTATAGCTCAACCGGTGATGTCTACCGCCTGTACTGGATGGAGTTGTCAGTCTTCATGCTTTTAGATGATGTAGAGTCCAGCTTTATCGATTGTTAGTTCATATAGTCAAGATCATATACCATAGTTACATTCATATATACCCAAATAGATTTATGAAGTGAATCAGAGAGTGCCTTAAAACATAAGGTGATTCAGCTCAAACGAGACCCAAGTTTCACCCCTTCAGCAAATACTTCCTTAATTGTCACATCCTACCTACCCCAAGGCGAGTTAGTAAACATGCAACCAATGTGGAAGTCTGAGGGTATTTTTGACACTAATCCCTGGTCTAGCAAGCCCTCATAATAAAATCTCCCTTTGCATCATGTAACTCATTAGAAGCCGACTATAAAAACTTCCCAAGGCCCAATATCAACTAGAAACCTAACCTATCCTTACACAAACTTGGAAACATTTCACATCCAAACAAAGTGAAACCGAAGGGGGCTAATTTTTAAACATGCATTGAATAAGGGCAGAAAGAAAGAGCAAGAAGAATCACCTGCTTGCGGGATCTTCCGTCAGCAAACGTAATTGAGACGGTACAAGGGGGCTTGAAAGCCCCGACTAAGAAGTTCTACAACAACCACAAACACTTATTTCAGAAACAAAATCAATAATCAACAGCGCAGCAAAACCACAGAAGCACATTACAATACGAACAAATCGCAGCAATCAGCGCCGGTTCTTACCATGACTCTCTATGATCAGAAAGGGGGAAATTTGAGCACAATAGCACCTGTGCAGATCAAAATCCAAATTACAATACTTCTGAATTGGCCAAGCGAAAACGAGAGTATCATGAGAAGACAATCGCGATCTCCGTGGAATTCATACCTTTTTTGTTGTATTTGCAAGTTGACCTTTCGACAACCCCTTCCTTTCTCTCTCTTCAGCTGATTATTGTGAAATCGGCATTGCAGATAGTTGAGCTCGTTCTTTCTCTTTCTCTCTCCTGGACTGGTAGAGAGAGTCAAACTGAAGTAGTAGAGAAGATGGTGAAAATGGAATTGTGAAGCATCAATGGGGTTCGGTAGAAGCTCCAGATATGCATCGAAAAAGTCGCTTAATAAATTTTGTCCCAAATCCCATGGTGCATGTAACTATAAACTTTGAGAAATGTTTTTGTAATTTTCTCAAAAATTCAAAAATTATGTATGGTTTTTACTCAAAGTATTCATAGATGGACAATTTTAGTAACTACTACGCCTTTTTTTTAAAACTCAACTAGTCTTTTTGACGTTTCAATTAAGTAAATATACCTCAATTTTTTGTATTTATTTTCAAACTCTACACTCTCTTCTCGTAAGAGGTATATTTACTAAACACACAACTAGAAAAAGGCTAGTAAACTAAATTATTTCTTCACAAATTTCATTATAAATATTTCTATAATGCAAGTAAATCCGGATATTTTTTCTAAACAAAATGTAAAGGAAGTAATATTAAAAAAAAAGTTGTAAACACGACTTCGTTAAATTGAATTTCAATAGCTCGAAGATTGACTGTCTCACAATGTAACTAATTAAATACCCAATTTAAAGGATGGATGATCACTTACTATAAAATACTAGTATCAAATATATTAGGGGTTCGTTTAAAAGAGTTATAAAAATATTCTCAATAATAAAATGATTATAAATTAATAAAAAAATTATATTTATTTTTTAACACATAAAATTAATTTATTATTATGTTTTTTACATGATCCAATTTTATTTTGTTTTTATTCCGTATTCTAGCCAAAAATTAAATGTAAATAATGTAAAATTATGAAATATAGAACACAAAATTTTAGTGCGTTGGAAATGGCAGAAAGCTGGGCTCATTTAGTACAAGTTGGGCTGGTCCTTGGCCCATTTCTTATGGGAACACGTGGCCACTATTTTGCATGCCACAAATTCACGGGTCAATCTGGGTCGGATCTTTTCGGGTAGGGTTTTTTTTTTTCGAATTAAAACTTGTATTATCCTGAAGAAATGTACAGAGAGGGGAGAGATTGCATAATCTTTTAGCTCATTATATAGTGTTAGGAGATTTATCCAATGGGGGAGGATGCATAGTTCTTCACTTCATGAATGATGATGTGCGCGCTTTAGAAAGGGAGAGTAGATTTATAATTGAAGATTTTCTCGTTCCTAGCTTTTCAGATGTTGCAGATGTAAGCAGTGAGTGTAGCCATTCTGATATGAGTTATGAGGTCATCTTTAGTTGGTTTGTTGTTGTTGATCTAGGTTCAGATGTTTTTACTATAGGGGGAGAGGAGGGGAATGTGGATCCATCTTAATATGAGGTTAAGGACAAGAGTAGAGTAGTTGCATTTGTGAAGCAGGTGGTCTTCGTCCTCAATGTGGTAGGTACAAGGGTGCAGGTAGGATTAATGGAATTGTCCCAGGTAAGGACCGAGAGAGGGTGGGGAGCTTCTGATGACTCGCTAGCTAAGAGACGAAGCTGCATCTAGGAAAATTAAGACCTTTCCAGATGGTTTGAAGGTGGTAGTTGGTTATAGTCCGTCTGTTGATGAGCAGATGGTAGGCAGCGGAGGTGGAGAAGGATCCGCTGGGACCTGTGGTGGATGTGATGAACGAATGTCTGTCGGAGGCATCAAGAAAGTCGTTACTTGTGTTGAGGATGGCGTTCCAGGTGGAGTTGTCGGAGGCATCAAGATTTGCCAGGTTTGATAGTCAAAATTTATCAAATAGTTGATGAACGAATTTTAATTTTAAAAAAAATAAGTTTCACGAGTAGGAAATAATATGTTTTTTTGGGGTGGGAAAAACATATTAGTGTATGTGTATAATACTATAATAGTTAAAAAATAAGTTTAGTTTATTTAAGATTATTTTTTTACAGGATTGTATTTATAATAAATATATTATTAAGAAAATAGAATGGAAGTGTGTCATTTTCAAATAATAAGCGGTATTTTAGGCTCTAAATTTTTTGTGTAGTTTTGAACCGTAGATAGTTGTTAAAAACACTTGCATAAAATAAATTACATAAACTTTACATAAGCTAACACACCAAATAATCATAGAGAATAAATCTATAAAATTTACATAAAATAACTAACACAAAATAACTTAATAAAATTTACACAAACTGTACGTAAACTAATACATAGCAAATAACCATAGAGAATAAATCGATAAGATTTACACAAACTAGAACACACTAAATAATTGCACAAAATAACTTGATAGAATTTACAAACTAAACACGAAAAAAGTGAAAAGCACACATACAAATTTATATGAACATACATTTACACAAGCTAATGCAGTAAAAAAAATCATCAATAAAAGATCATCAATAAAAGGACACGCTTTCTTCGACACAATTTTTTTTAAGCATAGATGATACAACATTATGATATCAGATCGCACTTTGCATATATTGTTGTATTATTGGACAAAAAAACGTCAATATCACCAGTTTAAAAGCCAAATACTATGAGAGTTTATGTTAGATTATAAAATTTTAAACCAAAAAAAGATACTTATAGTTATTTTTTTCCATATTTTGTAATGTTTTTGTATGTAACTTATAAAATGAGAAGATATTTAAATTTCTCTAAACTAACATAAACTCTGTTAAATTTGGATTTTAAATTGACGACATTGAACTTTTATTATATACAATATTGATAAGCTCATAATAAAGAAAATTTGTATTCGAAGTCAATATCCGAATTTTATAAGAAAAAGATGCCCTAATCAATGTTGTAAAGTTTGATTCATTGTTTTTTATTCTTGAACTCTCAATTCCTTCCGTTCACATAATTCATTATGTCGTACCTAAAGATGGTCTTCATAATTAGTGGCTTTAGTATCTGATGCTCAACAAAGAGGCCTAGAATCATGGTTGTTTGTCTATTGTTTTCGTCGTCCTTGATCAAACGGAACGCTCGTCCTCCTTTGTAGCCGTGGATTCACAGGGAACTTTGGAATACTCTTGTTGGTTTTGTCGGTGACATTTTATCCAAAGGTTAATCAAATCGACAAACAAACTAACCGTCGTTAAGGAAAAAAGAAAAAAAAGGATTTGATCCCAAGAAACCGAGAACAAGTTTTTACTACTAGTATAACAACCGTCCGTCCAAATTTGAGGTTTTCACCGGGACTCCACCGATGAAAACCTCATATTTGGACAGTTGTTATACTCATATCAATTTATTTTTTATATTTTATATTTTGTATTACATGTTTTATGGCATCTCCCCACTTGGGGAATAATGTGAGTGACAGTCCCAATTATATATACGCCTGTCGGATTTTCCAGCCCCAACAGGCAAAACAACTCACGCTTTGCCCTCTTCCTCCATCTCGCTCGGAGCTCCCTCCTTCCATCCGCTTAGCAGAAATGGCAGACCAGTTGACCGACGATCAGATCTCCGAGTTCAAGGAGGCTTTCAGTCTATTCGACAAGGACGGCGATGGTCCTCTTTCTCTCTTTCTTTTTTACGCCTTTTATTTCTCTTGATTTGGACCGTGTTCTCTATATTTGCCATCGTCTTCTGCAAAGTTTTGTAATTGTTAGTGTTGTTTGGTTTTCTCCTTTACAGATCTGTTCTATTCGGAATCTCTAGTTTTTGAATCTCCGTCGATCTCTACCTACTTTTATTGTTTTATGATTGTGTGAGTTTCGGCCTGTGCGATTGAGACATTCAGATGGTAAAGCTTGTTAAAAATTTAGTATATTGTTGATCTTAGCTGGACATCTGGAGTATTGTGTCGTTTGCTGATTTTTGTTATAATGGCTAGATCTTTGTTTTTGGTTTGATCTGTAGCGTCGGATGATGAATAGCATGGAATTATCGAACTGTTGCGTGCTGTAGACTGTCTGCGATGGTTTAACTCGTCTATTAAGCTTGTTATTGTTAGATTACATTGACATGCAAGGAAGTTGCAGTCTTTGATGACTTGATCAATTTCATTAGAGAAAAAATACTGGTATATAGACTAGCTGTCATGTTGAAGGATCTTCATTTCTTACACAATGACATCAGATTGTCTATGATGCATGTGATTGGCTGATGCTGCAATAAGACATCATGAGTAACTGTTGCTTTCGTGGTCTCTGCTTAGAATGCAAAGATCCAAGATCTTTGTTTGAATTAGAACATGCAACTCTTGTTTCCTGTTTATTGCACTAAGGATGTTCCCTTTGATGTACCTTTACCTGATGGACATGCTTCACTAGTGACTTTCATGATGGCAATTTACAATCAAGATGGGCATGCTTATAAAGTCAATAGATAAGTGGATCCCGTGTTCAATTAGGGTATTTCCAGCTCTGAAATGTGAGTTGACCTTTAAGAAATGGAAAGAGTGTAATATGGTGAATAGTTTTATGTAATATGAAGCTGCTGTGTTCTGCTGTGTTCTGCTGTCCCTTTATATCTGGTTATGGGTGATTGTCCTCCTCTTATGGTTATTATTGGTGCTACAGGCTGTATCACCACAAAAGAACTTGGTACTGTTATGCGTTCCCTTGGGCAGAACCCTACAGAAGCCGAACTTCAGGACATGATCAACGAAGTTGATGCTGATGGAAACGGAACCATTGACTTCCCAGAGTTCCTTAACCTGATGGCCCGTAAGATGAAGGACACTGATTCTGAGGAGGAGCTCAAGGAGGCTTTCCGTGTTTTCGACAAGGATCAAAATGGTTTCATTTCTGCAGCTGAGCTCCGCCATGTTATGACCAACCTTGGTGAGAAGCTGACTGATGAGGAGGTTGATGAGATGATCCGAGAGGCTGATGTAGATGGTGATGGTCAGATCAACTACGAGGAGTTCGTCAAGGTTATGATGGCCAAGTGAGATTTCAATCAACTCAAAAAACCCTTAAAACTGTTTTCAAGAAGAAAAAAAAGGAAGCTGGGCAGTTAAGTTTGATGCAAACTCCAAATTCTATCATTAGGGCAGTTTTTCATTTTAAACTATTCATCAGTTTTGATGCTGGCTTGTGTTTATCATGATTTTCCTCTGGTCCTGATTTTTTTTGGTTTCCACTTTAATTGCATCTTTGATATTTATTGAACATTTTATCAATTGGCATTTTATGTTAAAAGCACTTTCCGGTGGCCTAGTTTTGATATAGTCCGAATGAATGTCATCACTCTGCCTGCTTAATTTGCTTGGCAAGTTCTTCTGTGCATATGAAGGATGAAAGCTCTCTTGAGGTTGAATGCATCTTTTTGGTGTTTTACTCCATTTTTAATGCTGTACTCACAAGTCCATCTTGATCACCAAGGTAACTGTTCTACTCAATGCCACATTGCCGATCTCTCGCTTAGTGTTAAGTGTTCTACTCAATGTCTCTACAAAATGTGTTCAATTACCTTAAGGAAAGGCTTTGTTTGGAAGTAGGGCTCTTATATATGAGAGGCTTTGTTTGGAAGTAGGGTTGTTATACGAGACGAGCTGTTCGGGTTCAGCTTGAGCCCATTCACTTTTATAAAGAGTCAAATATGAGTACATTTTAAACTGTTTTTCATTGATAAAGTGTTTACCATTCACCTTTTTTGTGCTCAGACTGTTTGCTTGAAATTAGCCCCACAAAATGTGCAGTAGTGAATCTCACAAAGTGAAGCTCGCATCATAATCTTGGCATTTGTAGTTGATGCTCTTTGTTTTCTTTATGTCCAACTTTCGGTAAAAGCATGTTTTTTTTTTGTCAGAAGCATATGGTTCGTTGAAGATCGACTATTTCAAATTACATCAACTTTTTTAATGTTTCTCGTCCCTCTTTTCGTTCATGCATAATCACCAAATTTAAACTCTTAATTCATATATTGTGAGTACTGAGTAGTGACTTGCAAATAAGTCCAAAGTTTTTATATCAATTGTTTTTACTTACTTTCTAGAATTCCACTCTTAGGCGAGAATATATATAGGGTTAGTGTTTATGGGTAGGGCGTTATGGCATTGTCATATATGTAGGTCTTGCCTTTGACTCGGCCGGTTCGATCGGTCAATGCCGTTCTATTTCCAGATCATATACTTCAAAACAATTATGTCTTGTTTTGACTCTCGTCCGGTTCAATCGGCTGATGTCGCTCTACGTCCGGACCAGATACGTTTAACACTTTTATTTCTTTTCTTGTTTTCCTATTCAAAATCTCTACCATAGTGGCGGCACTGCGGCGTTTAGAAACAAAGCGGTGCATTTCCTTATACATCTTCGGCCACTTGATCCGTATTGTTTTTGTGGGGTCACTTTGCCTTTAAGTTTACACATGCATTACATTTCGTATGAAAATATTTTTACACTAGATCAAATATTTACTTTTTCTCCAAAAAAGAAAGTTCTACACGTCATAAAAGAAAAGCATACACAAGTACAAAGCATGCAAATTAACTAAAGTGTTTAGTAACTATAAAAGGGTTTATTTAACTCGAAAACAAACTCTTGACACAATACTTAGTCAAGTACAAAGCATGCATAACTAGATTGTTACCAATAGTGTGTAAAAAACGTTAGGCCAATAATAGCCGGGGGGACATCTATCTAGGAATCTCAAGAATCACATTGCTATCAAGTGATTCTAACTTGGACTCTTTGGAACAGAAAGAAGAAGAGAAGGGTTGCAGATGGACGAGGGCATTCAAAGTATTCGACCCGGAAAAGCGCAAGTATCAAGAGGGACAGAAGAAGGGATAAGTGTGTAATCCTGTAGAACAATGCAGCTACTCAAACACAATAATTACATTCTGCGTGATATACCTTTCAGCTGTGTGTAAATGAGAGAGTCAATGTGAAGCTCAATAAAGGCTTGTGTAACTTTGTGTTACAGTTCTCCCATAAACACTGAGCACTTATCTTCTCTCTTTTTTTGGTCTATGTTTATGGCTCATCCGGTGCAATCGGACAGTATGGATCGACTTATTGAGAAGGAATGCCAGAAACAGTGAATCGGAATGAGTGATTCAAGGAAAATAGATCGGCTCAGAATGAGCGATCATTTATATCTTGTTTGGTTAACTTTTGGAATGAAGGAGTGGAATCTAAGTATGAAATGAGTGAATTCCCATACATATCAAACATGAAATTGGAGCCGGCCATTCTCATTCCTGATTCCACCAAACGAGCCCTAAGTGCTTTACTTCAACCCGGAAAAGAGAAGAAAAGAAAAGAAGAGAGAAGAGAAACATCTCTGCAAATACAGTAAATGCAATTTGATAATCAAAGGTATTAAAATCAGTTTAATTTAAATATCTACCAAATCAAGTAAAACTTTACCAGAAAGGGATTAGTAGTTAGTAGTTGCATCCTCCGGGAAACAGCCCAGGCTAAAACCAAACCAAACCAAACCAAACCAAACCAAAGTGAGACTGCAAGAGCAGTCTTCCTCTTCTTTTTTTCTCTTTACAGTTGTGATTCACAATAGAGAGTTAAAAAAAAGAAAGAAAAGAGGACTTTTACCTTTGGACAGGCTTGTAGAGGACCACGGTGACGTACTTAGACTCGAACCTATTGGTCATGCCAAGAGCAACTATGGATTGAGCAGCCCTGCCCTTCTCCAAGTACAGATGATTTAATTCAACATGTCGAGGCCTTGGTGTAGGAGTAGGATCTTCAGCCTTGGGAGCATCTAGAACTGTCAAATGTAGTTGCTGGGGTACCAGCACTGGATCCCTTGAGAAGTCGTCTTCTTCAGGTAAATCCTGATTATAGCTCGAGTCTGGTGATCCTGGGGCTTCAAACCCTGCTATACTGTCTAGGTTCTCTGGTACATAGTCCTGCATAAGTCAATATATATATATATATATGAGCAGTGTCAACGTTTGCAATGCTATCAAAACCGTATAAAGTGGATAGGCTCAAACCTGATCATATCCACAAAGATGTTATGAGAAAATTTGAAAGAAAAGGCAACTGTCAAATTAAATCTTGAGAGTTGAAATTTGATTTGGGGATTAGAGTTTGTAATAGTGGCAGTGTTGTTGAAATGTGGGATACCATAAGGATTTTATAAATGGAATATTGCTATGTATTGACATCTCTTTTTTTTCTTCTGATAAATTAAGTGCTCAAATGAAAATTTGTAAAAAGAAGTGGTGGTTTAGTGAAATAAGTCGAATCTAGAGGTTGTGAAATATAATTAACCAACAAGAATAGGATGTAGAAAACCTGTAGAAAGTGATTTGTATTTGCGTAAAATGTTTATTGGTTCGTGGTGACAAATGGAGAGGTGATACCATAAGGTTATATAAATGGAATATTGCTATGCATTGACGTCTCATATATTTCTGAAAAATCAAGGGGCTTAAATGAAAATTTGTAAGAAATGGTGGTTTTGTAAAACTAGTCGATTAGAGGGTTGTGATTAGGGCTGTGCCAAATTGACCTGGCCCGGTCCGGTTCTGGCCCGGTCCGGTCCATTGTTTTTGGAAAATCCGGTCCCGGTCCAGGAACGGAAAGACCAATTCGGACCGGTATATATCTATATATATATATATAAAAATCATATATATTTTGTACATATTTAAAAAAAAATATTTTTTTAATTAATTTTTTAGTTTTTCCAAAAAAAAAATATATATTTTATTTTATTCCGGACCGGGTTCCGGTTCCGGTCCCGGTCCAATTTTTTGAAAATTCCGGTCCGGACCAGTTGTGATATATAATCAACTGACAAGTGACAACAAGTATAGGATGTATAAAGCCTGTAGAAAGTTATCTGTATTTGAGTAACAACACAGCAATGGAGCAGAATTGCTTCACTTACATGGACATCGAGCACATGGAATACTTTTCCCATCTCACCAGAAACAAAAGGAAGTTCTGGAGAATTCCTGGCATCACCATCAACGATGAAGCGGTAATGATATATACCAGAAGGCAGGACAAGAAGTAAGGAATGATCTTTGCCTGCTCGTTGCAAAACTTTCCTGCAGAAAGAAATAACTATTAATGTTAATCTACTTGGAAAGATGGAAAAAATCACTCACTATGTACAACCATAGATGACCTTGACGCAAAGTTGTCCCAAGATCCTTCCACAGCCACGTTATTGCCGCCATGACTCCATGTAATCATTGTAGGAATTCCTTTTTCTGAAGGAAAATCAACAGATGCTTGAGTTTCACCCTGCCGCATATGGTTGGAGAATGGAGAGCCGTCCACCGTTTGCAAGGAATCCACAGGATGCTGCACAATTATAATATTAATGGTCAGAGGAGACTTCAAGTATGAAAAGTGATTGAGCTCATTACAGGACTGAAGATGTCAGGGTATTCTTGTTCATACTCCCTCACAAAAGGTTAGGATGTATGCCAGATATTGATCCCAAACTCTCACTAAACAAGCTGCTATCTCCAATCTAATCACGTATACTATGTTTCCAGAATGATGACAAAGTAAACAGGTTGCATGATAGGTCTGGGTCATCCAAAAAATTTCCCCACAAAATTGTGCTCCAGATACAACAAACCCTTTGAGATTCTCCTTCAACATAATCAAGACTCTCTCTCAGTATAACAGAACTCAGCTTAAGGCCATTTATAAGAAATAACATGAACAGGCAACATGTATTGTGTCCACGCTAACTTCTCTCGGGTTATCTATGATGAACTCTCCCACCCATAATTTCCTTAAACAAACCATTTGTAATGCATAGATATCTTGCACGGACAACAAAAAGGAAGACAAACCAACAACTTCAAAGTTCTGACTTATGAACAACAAATATATACACTTTTAATAAGGGAACAATTATGTAATGAAGCAGCTGATCGGGTTTTAGTGGTGATAGTGACTCACAATTTCCAAGTTCTAAATGAAGTTTAAACATGTTTTCCTAATATATTATATGTACAGACAGGTTTGTGCTCCTCTACTCCAAATGTTTTCTAGTATCCTTGGATGATAAAGGATAGTTGGCTCTCATCCAATGAGTTCATTCAATTCTAAAAGTTTTTATTTTCTTGAATATGAATATCATAATAACAAATGAAAGAGCTCTCACAAGCTTGTAACAAAGTTTGATTCCATTTACAGCTGCTACAAATCAAAATTAAACTAGCAAACTACAATGATGGTTCAATTAAATCAACCTTTGGAGTCTGACGCAGAAGCCTAACTCCTTCACCCTCCAAACACAACTGAAACCAAGCCTACCCCGGCTGCTACTGCTAATTGTGGCTACATGTAGCAATGTTTTCAGGGGGAGTCACTCCGATAGGTGATATCATTTCTATTATACTATTGGAAGGTAGTGAAACAATTGAAACCCACAAACTCGCACAAAATGCCTGGGTCTTCAGCTTGTCAGTCCTACTGTAACAAAGTGAAAGTTTAAGTGTATCCCAACCATTCTGTTTGCAGGAGAAACATAACTGAGCTAAGGAACTGCAAGAACTTTTAACAGATGTTGATTTATTATGTAACCACATGTTTTCAATAAGTTCTTTGTTCAGTCTTTCGGATTCTTCAATCTTCGAACACAAGCCGGTTCTAGGGGGCAATTACTGTCATAGAGTTGAATGGTTCTCCTTGTTCTGCATTTATGAATGGATAGGAGTTTGTGGTTCATGGTGTAAAACTCTTTTTATGCTATGCTAATTTGGGGAGCTGATTCTTCATTATTGCATATGGTAGGATGATGGATTATTTCCTATTGGACTAGAAATACAAGCAAAATCTCTGATCGTTTCTATGGTCACTTCTGAATTTCAGCTCAGTGTAACAGGATCCAATTCCAGTTGACAATTGTATTCACTTGATTCCTTCCTATTTCAGGATTTGATTTGGTGAACAGCGTGTCAGCTTCAGGGTAGGGCTGACATTAGTGTTTGGAGGCATTGTCCCGTAGAGCAATAATATCCTCTTATAGAATTCAAATTATTGTTTAGGATAAATTTATATTTCCCCCTCTACACACATTGGATAATGCGGCTATATTCAAGCACAACAAGTCCTACAAGGCCATAGCACACACCAATAATTCTTCATAAAGATGACTACAACATTGGAAAGCCCCACCACGGATGAACAATTAGACTAGACACAAGTAGGTGGATTATCCTATTTATTGCACCTAAAACTAGAAGAATATGACACAGTGCAGCTTCTTAGAAAATAGGTAATCACAGTAGATCAACGTAAGAGTATAATTCAAATCTACATCAACAGTAGCAATCACTATGTATAAACATAAAATCTTCATCCTAAGACACTCTTAAACATTAGCAATAATCAAATCACATAAACAGTAAGTGAAAAACACCAGTATGATAAAATTGACCATAAAACAGAAAATGTGAGGTCAAGCAAAATCAAGCACATATAATTCGCAGTAAAGAGGTGATCGTAACTATCTCGCTTTTCACAAAAGGAATCAGACCACTGAAAAAGTCAAAACAACTGATAAGATATTAAGATCCAATGGAGCTCGAAATACTACGAGAATCAATAAAATCAAAACAAAGGAGATAAATAGATAGAAGACGAAGAAACCTGAGGAACAAAGATATGAGGCGATTGAGAGCGGCTGGGACTACTAGCAGGCGATGAATTCTCCATATATTCAGCATCGCCAGACGGCCTCAAACTCGCCGAGAAGTTGTCAACGGCAGCAACTCCAGCGTGGTTATCGCCGGAGGCTCCATCGGATCTGCCGTGAGATTGACCATCAACGCCGTTAGCTCCTTCCTCTTTCGCACTTGCATTCCCCATCGCTAACCAGCAAAACTTACTTCTACTCCAATAATTCAAAAGGCAAAATCCGAAAGCTGGTTCTCAACAGAAGAGAGATCCGCGGACACGACAACGTAGAAGAAGGAGAAGAAAATCAAAAGATTCCGACTTGAAGGAGATTGGAGGGTGAAAGAGGTAAAACAAGAGAGGGAGGGGGTTGAGTTGACGAAAATGCCTTGGGTTTAGGTGGATAATTAAGCGGATTGGGAGGGATAGTATTGTCTTTTAATGGGGATTTGTTCTTGCGAGGATAGCGACCCGTTTGTAGGCGGCGAAAGTGGGAGAGGGGTTAAGAAAACGGGGCCACCGATAATATGGATAAGCCAAATATTATGTTTTCTACCAAACAATTGTTCTATGAGTCGTCTGCAGATCAATTGATCCATTTGAAAATTTTGGATCCAACCTATTATTTTTTGACGATTCGAACTTAGTGTTTTTATCCGCAATGATGTTTAGGATGGACTAACACATATAATTTGTAAATTAAAATGATATTATAAGAGCAATTTAGTCTAACAACTTAACTTTTGATCAGACACCTATTTAGAATTCAATCTTTTTGAAAATTCGGTAAATTTTAACATATTTTCTGTTAGAGAGAATTATGGCGCGTAATCTGTCCGACAAAGTTTAATATGGTATTAAAGAGGTTAAGATAGTGTAATCATTGATTTTGTTATAAAAGGAATGGAAAGATTTACTTGTTTGTCCTATTGTTAATCAAACAATGTGTTTTCCGATTCTGAGCATGTTGAGATCAGTATCCAACATTAAATATATAGTATTTAAGGTCGATTGTTTATTTCACCGTTACTTATACATTTAGATTAACGGTTTTCAACTGTAATTTTAAAATGTATAAGATCATTCATTATATAGCTAAAAGCACAAATTTCAATAAATCGGTTTTGTGACCGGTATTTTTGGAAGATTGTCCACAAATTCATTCTACATCTATAACGACTTAACGATTTTAAGTACATAACTGCCTGAACAATATTTCTAGACTACAAAACTCCATCCTACGTCAATAACGACTGTAACAATTTCAGTTATAAGCACATAACTATATCAACAATATCTTCGGATTACACAAAGCTCTTTAGACCATATGGGTAATATTATCCATATAATCTCATATTTCACTTAAACTGCATATTTAAAACTATTAATTTCTTTTAATTTATTCATATTCATAGTTTCAATATTATATTAATATAGAAATCAAAGTTTCCCTTTTAATATTTTACGATTTTGATGATATTTTTCAACAAGATTATAATTTACAAATGTAACTTTTGTTATATTATACGGAATAAAAATTAATATATATACTATTATTAAAACCAAAGTATTTCATGTTATGTGCCACTCTCTTATACAATCGTTGTCAGGTGCCATTTTTACATGATTTTGATTTTATAAATATAAATAATTGACATCTTACACATAAAAAAAACAATTTAGTTTATTAGGTTTTGTCTAGTTTTGTGTTTAGTAAATGTACCCTGAAAAAGGAGTGAGTAGAGTTTGAAAATAAATACAAAATGTCGGGGTATATTTATTTAATTAAAATATTAAAAAACCTAATTATTACTATATTTTTTTCAAAAAAAACCTAGTTACTACTAACATTTTACTACTAAACTAATTAAATTATATAATAAAAAATGCTTCACAAACTTAGTTGTTACTAGTTTGTATAAATAAAAGAGTTAAATTTTTGCTTTACTAACAATCGTTTATTTATATATACGTAATATTAAACTAATTATTTTATTATTTACGCAAACTAAAACTATCTTTCTTTTTTTTAAAAATATTATTCATGTATATATTTTAGCAATTTCTTTTATTATATTTACTTTCTCCGATTATATTGTCATATTTCGTGTATTTCACTTTTTTTTTTTTTTATATTTTCATCTTTTTACTTTATC
>BSUD01000007.1:3355408-3396733 GCA_033239045.1 Fagopyrum esculentum | reverse complement strand
GGGGGTTATAAAATAGATGTCTGCCAGCTATAGTCACTGACTCACTCTAGTTGCTTATCACTGTTCCTTCTAATGTAGATAGGGAAAAAAAGAATATGATCCAGGTTCTTGTTTAATTTGTCCTGGACCTTGATTTTCTCAGTGCTAAGATATGTTGTCATTCTCTTGTTCTGTATCTCATTTGGTGCCAAACTGTTTTTAGAAACCAATTACACTCGCCTATACTGTTGAATCATCATTATTTACTCTTACCAAATTCAGATATGGACTAGTACTCTACAGAGATCAATCTTATCAGCAAGACATATTGGTGGATTTCCAAAGGTAAAGTCGTTACTATTTTATGTGGATTTCATGCCTTTCTTTATCGTCTACTTTAACCATTGGAGTAGAAATTAGATCCAAATGGGTGGTTATGCGTTCTCTGATTCAAGTCCTTGTATAGATACAATGGCGCTCTCTTGATGAGATTAATGCTGGAGTATGTGATGGTATGACTTATGAAGAGATCAAGAAGAATATGCCTGAAGAATATGAGTATGTTGCAATATTTTTTCTTGGTTTGACTTGTGATCATAGATACTCCCAAATTGAGCAGAAATTAGCACTTAGGTCACGGGTTATATGTGTTTGTACCTTTGCTAGTACGACGGGGAAATTCACCAAGATATTTTTGCTCCCTTATATCTGCATCATGCTCTTAGTTTATGATGTATTAATTCTAGTCAAACAAGAAGAAAATCCATAAGAAAAGGATATCAATTAGTGAGGTCATAATTTACCTAAGTTATGGAACATTACATTTATTAACTGTTCCTCTTTGAGTTAAGTGTTTCTCACGTTGCTCTTTTCATGGACTTCAGATCCCGTAAGAAGGATAAGCTAAGGTACCGATATCCTCGTGGAGAATCATACCTGGATGTTATCCAAAGGTTTGCCTATACATTGACTTGAATAATGCAAACACTAGAAACACATTTTTTATGAATAAATTAATCTATGAAACCCGTCTTTTTGTAACTGCAGGCTAGAGCCTGTCATTATTGAACTTGAACGACAAAGAGCTCCTGTGGTGGTTGTGTCTCACCAGGTTTGTATTTCATTTGCCAATTTGTAACTCAGGCTTATATATCCTGAGCTTTTGTCTATCTTTTCATTCTCGTTTGCTCATGGTGGTGGGCCGGTGGCTTTTTCTGGCTTCTTTCAGGCTGTATTGAGAGCATTATATGCTTATTTCGCTGACAGGCCTTTGAAAGAAATCCCACACATTGAGGTAATTTCCTGACATTTAGTGGACCTTATCTTCATAGTTGCTATCATAATTGTGGTTTTACAATGCGGAGTTACGGCTCTAACATACTCAACTAAGAGTCTAGTCCTTTTAAGACGGTTCCTCTGGTCTGGTGATGAGAAAGACTTAGGTTAATGAAATTTAGCCTCGTGTTTTTACTTACTGCCTTCAAACTTCCATGTCTTTTCAAACTTTCCATTTCTTTGAGCCCGCCTCTCTTCACCCTGTAATTTCAAGCTTGCTTGGCTTCCAGATTTTAAATTTTGGTATGGCATCAGCAGTTTTGTTAGAATTGCAAAGTGGCATTCTTTGCAAGAACACATTTCTAGAAAAGGAAGAAAATTTGATACTTCGATGTTTTTTTGTTAGAATCACAATTAGAAAACATGCTTATTTTTTAGGAGCACAAGTTATTCTTGGCTTACCCTTCTATCTATATTGTGTGGGCAACCAAGTTATTGCTTGAGTTGGTTCCTCATAATGACATTCATGCCAACAAATTGAAAATAAATAAATTAAAGCTATATCACCTGTTCATTCTAGAGTTTCCCATTTAAGACTTGCATCCCATTTCCAATTTGCTGTGAATTTAGGCCAAACTCGTTGAACAGAGAAGGGAATTAGTGAGAAAACAGAGAAGTATTTCAGAACAACTACCCTTTCTAGGATATCTTTTTATACATGCAATGCTCCAACCATACACTAACTAGTATTTTATCTCTAATCCTAATACAACAACACAGTTGAAGAAAGATTAGCTATATGAGCCATAGAATGACGGTTTATTTTTGTTTTAGGAAATTAATTATCGTTTCTCATTAGATTACTTGGAAAATCATTAGGAATAAAAAATTAATCTCAAGTTGTTACCATTTACAGCGGGATAGAAGTCTTACATTGTCTGTGCCATTTTCTGATGTTGTGTTTTGATCAATTGGAGTGAATTTTTTTTTTATCATCTTTAGGGGCTGTTTATTTTGGTAAAAAAAATCTCAGGAAAAATTGTTATTGAACTGATCCACCAAAGAGGGTTTTGTTCATTTCATTTTTCTCTGACCTTTTTGTTTCCATTACCAAGTTTAAATCAAACCCCTTAGTTTTTTCTGCAAGTTTTGTATATTTGATAAGTATATTGACAGAGAAGTTAAAATTTGTTGAATCAGATACCGCTTCACACGATCATAGAGATACAGATGGGCGTAAGCGGCGTCCAGGAGAAGAGGTACAAACTTATAGATTAAGATGTTTAATCTTGCTTAACTCATCATGTTGAGGAAATGTAATGAACCTCTCATTTTTATTTTTATATATTCAAAATAACTGCAAAATAGATTGCAGAATCTCCAAACTTCATCTCTAAATTCACATTGTATTAGACATTACTCTTCTAAATAATGGCATTACAATTTTCAGCTCTTCTACATTTTCAGTTAATTTTCTTCTACCGGGTTGCGCGGATGGGGTAAACTGGTCGGCGCAATCCGGGTTAAATGGATACGCTAAAATTCCGGGTTCAACGCTAAAATTCCGTGTGGGTTCAGTGATTTGGTTCGTCTAGGTTTCTTTGCAAAACTTTGTTTGGCTTCTTGAAGTGCACATCGTCATCATCATCGCCTCATCGGACTAGAAAGGATTAAAGTGATCAAGGTTTCTCGGTAAAGTTGTTCCGATCCGCTTTGATGGTCTATTTACTAGTTCATTCCATCTTATTGCTGAAACAATGAGGAAAAAAACGAGTCGGTAAAGCTAATCACTCGTCCTTAAATTAGCCCTTCCTCCGGGTTACTCAACGAATAAGTAAAAGCAACAAATCCAAAGGAAAAATATGTATTTTTCTCTTTATGGATTAAAATTAAACAAAAATATTCTCAAATAAAAGAGATAATACTAAGTCAATCCGAAATTGATATCATTTTCTTAAAAGTCAAATTAAGCAATAAAAGAATCTCATGTTTGTAGTAAGGTATATTTAAATGCATGAGTGCTTATTTAGAAAAAAAAACCGTCAACATAAATAAGTAGACTAGACCATTAAAATGGACTAGCAAATCGCTATTTTTATTCGTGATCAAACAAATATATTGATTATATAATCTATGTACAAGTTCAACTTTTAAGATAAACATTTTCTTACAATAATCTATGTACAAGTTCAACTTTGAAGATAAACATTTTCTTACATGGAAACAAATATAAGAAAATATATTTTTGCTTTCATCTCTTTAAAGTATTTTTAGATGTAAATTTACAATGATTCAGAATATGCTTTTGATCCATTTCTAAGGACAATTTAATAACCATTTCTACGAGTTGTACTTGTACATTTAATTTCAGGTATCCAATATAATAAGTCGGGATCGGGTATCCGATATAATAAGTCGGGATCGGATATCCGAATATTTAAGTTGGATATCCGAATATTTAAGTTGGTATGTATTGGCTGGTATATCCAAAGCAGGTGGTTATCCAATCTAGTTACAAACAGTTACATTAAATATTCGAATATTTCCAGACCCAAATCTACTACTGTATTTTTAATTTGGATATCCAATATGATTCGGATCGGATATAAAGACAATTGAGCAACTAATATAAGCCTCATGCGAAATTGAGACAACAAGTCAAATTGGATTTGCATTTAGCCATATGCGAAGTCATTTTCAAGTAGAAGAAAACAAGGACTCAGCAACCAAACAGTCAAACTCTGATGAATAAAACCAAGCAACCAAATATTACTTCCCCTTTACTATTGTAGGTCAGGGACACTGTGAATCAATTTCCCAAATTGATGCTCATCAACTGTTCGACTAAATTCCTCAGACACAAACAAATCCTTCTTCATCCCATTGCTTGCTGAGCTAATCGCTGAACTATTATTGAGGTAACCTCTCTTCTCTGTCTTGAAGAACAAAATTCCATTGTAAACCCTATTGAGTTCTTGGATGCCATGTGAAAGCTCCTTGTTTGGATTGGTGCAAGTAGGAATACCCGTTTCCCTTGTGTTTGTATTCAATTGTTTGAGCTCTTGAGTAATCATAAAGGCCAGATCTTACTGCATTTTTTCATGTCATAACCAAATCCTCCTGCCCTATATGCATTCCAACTATCTTGTCCATGAGATTTGATCAATATGGCGAAATCTGGATAATATAAAGGAAATCAATTTGAGATGACAAGAAAAACACCTAAGGATACAAGCTAGAAGAAAATTGGAATCAAGTGCTTATAGGAAAATAAGTTAGTTCAATTAGCCAATACACAATATAAGTTTCAACTTCATCTAACAACAAGTTTCGGTTTCGAGAAGCTAGAGGTTTCCAAACTAACCCTTTACGGGTCCGTTTTCAATCCTCCTCCGAGTAACATATGTGTGAGCAATCTAGCTTATCATCTATTCCGTCATCCCCTAGTGTTGAGTGAGTGAAATTATACAAGCGCACATGCGCATTAGACTCGTATTCATCCTAAAACCAATTAACAATAGGACGAGACTTGGTTTCGTTGTGGAAACTTATTATCTCCAACAACGTTCAATTGCCGAGACTAGGTACAGGAGTGTTGCCAACACCGTTGCGGAAACGTGTTGGCTACGCACTCTCCTTGGTGAGCTGGACATTCACATCTCCAAATCCTTTTAAACATGTGGAGATGGATATCCATTTTGTTCGCGAAAAGGTCACGTTCGGGTTTTGCACGTCCCGTCGGCTCATCGGTAGCTCAACATCTTTACCAAGGTGTCGTCACTCTCCGTTGACGGACTTTCGATCCAGTCTATGTCTCCGTTCTCCTCCGCCTTAAGCTTGAGGATGTTAGAGATATATAATTAATGATTTAATAAATTATGTACCTATTGACATTTGTATCCCTAGGATTTAGGCCCTCTTATATAAATAGCGTGTTGTGTGGCGAGATCCCTCAGGAGAATCTTTCCATAGTTACTGTCCGTCTAACATTCTTGAGGTAAATCTCTCTTCTCTGTCTTGAATACCAGTAGCAGAAAACAGAATTTCTTCTTAAGCTTTTTGGGGTTTCTTGACGGGTTTGCTATTGAATTACATGGTCCTATACTTGACTGATTATCAATTATCATGCCATTTGTTTTGGGAATATATAATTATCATGGTGATAGATTCAACGAATCGATCTTGACTTCTTAAGAATACTTTATCAGAAGAAAGTTCAATTATGAATTGTACTGTCATGAATGAAATTGGAATTTGCCTTCTTGCTTTCCTTTTCCAAGTTTATATATATATGCTTACAGTTTCTTTTGGATTTGATGAATCAAGATCAGAAACTCGATACACAAATATGCTCATACCTTTTTAGAATCAGTGAATGGAGGTGTAACTTCACTCATTTCTTGGTCTATTTTGTTTGCGATCTAGGTTAAAGAAATCACAGTCAGATAGATGCAAGAGACAATGAATCGGCGATTGGTGTTCTTTCCTTTGCCCTTACAAGGTCATATATACCCATTGCTTCAATTGGCTGATATCTTCTACTCCAAAGGATTCTCCATTTCTATCATTTGTTCTCGTTTTAATGCGCCAAACCCTTCCAATCACTCGCGCTTCACCTTCCACACCATAGACGATGGGTTATCAGAAGAAGATGCTACCATGAAAGATATTATAGCACTTACTATTAAACTCAATGAAACATGTGCGCCCTCTTTGAAAAAATGCTTGTCTGAGATGATAACGAATGCTTCTGATCAAGAACGAGTGTCTTGTTTGATCACGGATGCTATGTGTTACTCGAGTCAAGATGTGGCTGATAGCCTTAATCTGAGAAGGATTGCTTTGAGGACCAGTGGTATCGGTGCATTTGCTTCATCTCTTGCTTATCCTCTTTTTGTCAAAAAGGGCTATATCTCGATGCAAGGTATGTGCTCAGCTGTATTGCCTTATGATTGCTAATAACTACATGTTTTAGTATATTCTCTACTGCTAAATTAAGCTAAGCTGTATTGCCTTATGATTGCTAATAGCTACATGTTGTTTTAGTATATTCTCTACTGCTAAATTAAGCTTACTGTGATGTACAAGTTTTTGTGATGATTTACTAGTGTAAGCCTGCGTTTGGTTGTAACTCTGGAACCGAAAACGGAATGAAAATAATTTAGTCCATATGTATTTCTTGTATTCGTTGGGGTCTCATGAAAAATGCATTTGCTTCCCTAATTTGTTTCCCTATAGGGTGTCAAAAGTAATCAAATTTTACTCCATAGTTCAAACCACAAGGAATGATTACAAAAAGCTTCATGAACAAAGATATACGTATGGACTAGATTCGTTTCCATTCCATTTCCGTTTTCGGATTTTAAACCAAACGGGCCCTTAGTGTCTACCGCCTAGTGTTGATTTACAGAGGTTACTAAACTACTCAGTATTGGATTGCTTGCTATTTTAGTTTAAAGAGTGTTTATTTTCTTACTAGAATCTGTTTTCTATTTGTTTTTTCCTACTGCTCTTGTAGATAATGATGGTATGATCCCAGAGCTGCCCCCTCTTAGAATGAAAGACATTCCTAAGGTCAAGTCGGAAGTGCCGGGACTATATGAAGAATTACTGTCTAACATGGTTAAAGCTACTAAACTTGCAACTGGTCTCATCTTCAACTCATTCGAAGAACTCGAAAGCCGTCCATTAGCTATGGTTTACCAAGACCTGAGCATTCCCATTTTCCCAATTGGCCCATTTCACAAGCATGCATCATTCTCATCTTCATCTAGCAGCTTGCTACCCGAAGAACAAAGTTCAATTTCTTGGCTAGATAAACAAGAGCCCAACTCTGTCATTTACATAAGTTTCGGAAGCCTAGCCACCTTTGATGAAAAAGACTTCACCGAGATAGCTTTGGGGCTTGCAAATAGTGGCCAACATTTCTTGTGGGTGATTCGGTCTGATCTGGTCCGAGGCTCAAGTGGGTCTGATCAGGTTCAGTTCCCTGATGGGTTCTTGAAAGAGGTAGCCGAGAGGAGCCGCATTGTGAAGTGGGCCCCACAACGTGAGGTGCTGGCTCACCCAGCTGTTGGAGGCTTCTTGACCCATAACGGTTGGAACTCGACTTTGGAGAGCATATGTGAAGGGGTGCCTATGATCTGTTTACCGCGATTCAGTGACCAGATGATCAATGCTCGGTATGTAAGCGATGTTTGGAGAATCGGGTTGAATTTAGAGATGAATGTAGAGAGGGGTGCAATTGAGAAGGCAATTAAGTGTTTGATGCTTGAGAAGGAAGGTAAGGAGATGAAGGCTAAAATAGCATCTTTTAAGAAGATGGCAACTGAATGTCTCGAAGAGGGAGGATCGTCGTCGGAATCCTTCAAGAATTTGGTGAATCGTATTCGATCGTTTTGAGTTCTTGTTTGTGTATGAAAACTTAGATTCATTTGTATGTGATTCAATGTTCTTGTGTGCTGAATTGCTCTAGTACTCTGTCATTTCGTTTTGCTCTTGTTTTGGGCTTGAAATGACATAAGAGCAATTACTAGTGGCAATACATGTTTTTGTTACAGACTAATGACTATAGAGCAGTAAAGACAAATATTACACATTTTTTTTTTTGTTGAAAGGAGATTTACACTCCAGTCTATGACGCCCCAAGGGAAGAAAGAAAGCAAAATATAACTCATGTGATTTTACATTGCTCTATAGAAAATGTGGATCCATTATCCGATTTGAAAGTTGATAACCTTATAGGCTAAGGGCCCGTTTGGTTTGAACTCCGGAATCGGAAACGGAATGGAAACGAATCTAGTATGTATACCCTTGTTCATGAAAGTTTTTTGGAATCATTCCTTGTGATTTGAAGTAATTGAAGTTGAATTTGATTACTTTTGATACCCTATAGGGTAACAAAATATTTTTGCATGTAAACACAAGGAATGATTTCATTGAATTTCATGAATAACGATATACATATGGACTAAATTCGTTTCCATTCCGTTTCCGTTTCCGGAGTTGGAACCAAACGGGCCCTAATACTCATATGTGAGCTTAATACCATTGTCGTTATGTTAAATTCCATTGAAACCGAATATTGAATCATTGATCCGCTTAATCACGTAAGATGTCTTTGAATACTTTTCAATCATGTGAAAATTTGCTTAATCCACCATTGGGTTAAGAACTTAAGATAAAAAAATTTATTGAGCTTCGAAGGGTAACTCAAAGGAGGGTTGCTGCTAGCTGAAATTTGTCATGATCAGGCTTAGGGCCCGTTTGTTTTTTACCCCCGGAATCGAAAACGGAATAGAAACGAATCTAGTCTATATGTATACCCTTATTAATGAAAGTTTTTGAAATCATTCCTTGTGTTTTTAAGTAATTGGAGTTGAATTTGATTACTTTTAATACCTATAGGATAACAAAATGTGGGAAGACAAGTGCATTTTGCATGAAAACACAAGGAATGATTCCATAAAATTTCATGAATAAGGATATATATATGTGGACTAAATTCGTTTTCATTCCGTTTTCGTTTCCGGAGTTGGAACCAAACGGGCCCTTAGTGTTTTTTATAAACAAGTTGAGTTCCTTTCATGTCTAAACTTTGACGGAATTATAAAAATATGTTTAGTTTCGTTTAGAAAGTGAACACAAATTCAGACCAAGCCGATGCGAATTTGGGCAGATCAACCGATATAAAAGCTCTACATTTTTAAACCCAAATTTATTCAACCTTAAAAATAGTCATATTCAGCTGAGCTCGACATGTGGAGTGTGAACAAGGGCAATCCGAATAGTTCGATTCATAGACCCTAATAAGTGAAGTATTAATCATTTGTGAAAGGAAGGGATAACATATATATATAACACTTATGATTAATAAAACAACAAGAGTCCCGTAGCTCAGTTGGTTAGAGCGCTGGTCTTATGAGCCGGAGGTCGCGGGTTCGAGCCCCGCCGGGACTACCTTTTTGGTCTATTTTTGTTACTCGTCTCCAGTTGGGCCGGATCCTTCCAGCCTATTGCATTTTGAAGCCCAAAATACAGTCCCTTGAGCAAAACAAAAGCTTCAATTTTTTGGTCTATTTTTGTTACTGTCTCTAGTTGGGCCGGATCCTTCCAGCCCATTACATTCTGAAGCCCAACTTATAATTGGGCCAGACCCATCGAGCCCATTGCATTCTGAAGCCCAAAATACATTCCCTTGAGCAAAACAAAAGCTTCAATTTTAATACCCTACAACCATACAGAAACTTTACAATTATCAAATTTACGAAAGTGTTAGGTAGCCTATTTTTAAACTGTTTAGTTACCATACAACTTATAATATTAACCTTACTTTTAGCTACAACTGTCGTCAACCATATATGTACGTACAATATTGCATGCTTGGTAAGTGGAGGAAATTAAACATTATAGCCTATTTTGTACATTTACATTCTCATTCATTTTATTTTTATTAAATGAACAAGATATCATTGTGAAGAACTTAGAAAATATAGATTTCCTAGGTATTACGTACATGCATGTCACCATCTTAATACTCCTAGCTAGTTGCCATAGCTTATTATCTCTATTGTCTTCCAACCATCTTGATGCTCATTCACTAGAGTTCGATCTACTTTTGCCTGTGGATTAAACAATTTATTGCATGCCGCAACACCGCTATACTTGTTCATATCCGAACTCGGAACGAGCTTTATACATTTTTTAATCGGTTTGTCGGGGTAAAATCTGGACCGTTTTCGGTTGTCGGAATCGGTCCGGTGTCCATACCCAACCGACAACCCGGATACCTGCTTTATTTTTGGTGGATAAACTTATTTTAGAATATAATATATTTAAGATATGTTATGCAATATATATTAAATAAACGGTTTCGACCGGTTACCATGCGGGTTGTCTGAACTTATCATCTCTACACACCGTCAAATGAAAATAGTAACGGCAAATGACTCTTCATAGTTTGGTATCTTGGTATCATGACTAGCTTCATTCGTAGGGGTTGAATCATTCAATTTCGATTGGGGAATCAACGTGCATAAACTATTGAGAAATTCTGCAAATCAAATTACCCTGAATTTATTCCTTAGAGATCCATATGCAAATCATACATCAAAAGAAAAAGAGATCAACATACCTATATATATGTATATCTTCATTCACTTGATAATCAACCATTACTCATAAAATCATGCTCCCATGGTGATACCACAAAGACACGAGTTTCATGATTTTGTGAGTAATGACCGAAACAACTATTAGAAGATAACATTTTTCGAAAGATGAACCATTTGTTTGACAAATTAAGCAAGTACCAACAAGATCTCACTTAGAATTCCTCTCGAATTCATATAGTCAGATCAAGGGTACTCACCAAAACCCTCGGGTTCTTCCTATGATCTTCATCCCCTTCATTTCCTCTCAAGCTTCCGATCTTCAAGCTTGTCGCGTTAAGGTCTATGGACAACTTAGGTTTCTTGGAACCATGAGGAGGAGATAGTGAAAGTGATAAGTGATCATTTTCTTCAACTTTCTTAGTGATTTCTAGTGAAAGATTCAAGTCAATATCACCACCTCCATCATCACTTGAAAATGCCTTTCTCTTCTTGTTCTCGACAAGAACTCGTTCATCATCACTAACATTTTCCGATCTTCTTCGGTCTTGTGGAGTACTAATTATCAACAAGTCCATGTAATTAGTACTACTTTGTTGATGTTGGTTGCCATTGTAAACCCTATTGAGTTCTTGGATGCCATGTGAAAGCTCCTTGTTTGGGTTGGTGCAAGTAGGTATACCAACTTCCCTTGTGTTTATATTGTAGTGTGTAGGTATTGTTTGAGCTCTTGAGTAATCATAAAGGCCTGATCTTACTGCATTTTTCATGTCATAACCAATTCCTCCAGCCCTAGATGCATTCCAACTATCTTGTCCACCCCATGATATTTGATCACCATGGCGGAATCTGAAAAATATAAAGGAAATCAATCGGACGACAAGAAAAACATCTAGAGATACAAGAAGAAAAATGCTCATAAAACAATAAGTTCGTTCAATAGCGCGCTGGTGAATCTTTGAACCTTACACACAAGCATTCGGGGTTTAATCCTAAAACCAATTGACAATAGGAGGAATAACTCTATCTCTTATATGTTAGGTTCAGATATTATCATATTGTCGACGTGGGACAATAATCCACACATCTTAACACTATGCACCCATCTTCCGTCCAATCTTCAAGACAAAAGCGATAGATCGAACAAGAAATCCGATTTCTCCATGGTAAATTAGACATATATAGAACTCTATATGAAAGGATAAATTGTTACCTGCAAAAGCTTAACCCAGCTGCACTATTGTCAAAGTTAGGAAGCATGGGAAGTTGCCAAAGGTTAGGCACAAAGTGAGATGTTGAGCTCCCCATCAAATGTCTTGTATCGTTTATCACTAAAAACATATCAATCCAAAGGTTAGAATCAATCCAAATGCATAAGGACAAAGTAAAACTATGGAAACTATAACCTAATTAGAACAAACCCTAATTTCAAATATTGGATTATATGGATAAAGGAGACAAATATATGGAGATTGAATTATGATTTTGCTTACCTTGACCCCTCTCATCAAGCTTCTTGTTTCTATACATCTAGAAGATCATGCACCAATAACAAAACCCGGAAAGTTGGTTAGAGATTAATGATGGAATAAGTACTTAAAACACACTTTTGATGAAGAGAAGCTAAAATTGATGTTATAAATCACCTGCAAATGGCTCTTGACATGAGCAATAGTAAGCCCTTTGATGTTCATCATTTGAAGGACTAGTTTCGGAGTTGCTTCTGATACCATACATCAAGAAATAAGGACAAAAACATGAGAAATGACAATAAATCAACCAAATCAAGAATCTATAAGAGCTTATATTTATGAATGGTAAGATTAGCCAAGTTTAACCTACTTTCTTGGCCTCCGAGTCTCTCGACAGCTTGGATGAAACAAAGATGGAGATCGGGTGTCCATCTTAGCCTCGGAACCTTGGATCGGACATAGGGTCTAACCCCGGACGAGTTTCCTTTCTTGTTGTGCTCATGGGAGCTACTCTCTTCAACTATGCTATTATTGCTTGAACTTGCACCATTCTTATGGCTACTTTCTTCTTCGTCTCCTTCATCGTCATCATCAATATCATCCTCGTCATCATCTTCATCTTTCCGTTGCATCTCTTTCCTCTCACAAGCTTCTTCTTCCATGACCGATCTAGCTTCTTGGTATGAGCTTAGCTCATATATTTTGATCAAAGAAAGGTTGAAAAGAGAGAATTAGGGCTTGCTTATATGATGAAAGAGGGTTGAGAGGGAGCATAATATTCTCTACCTAAGCCATTTTTATTGCTTCTTTATATTTGTTTTTTAAGTAGGAAACTCTCATAAATGCTTAAATATTCCAAACTTGCAGTACTTACATACGCCAAGTTTTGAGATGATAGTTGCAAAATTCTACATCCAATATGGGTATGTTTTGTTGGGCTATAAAAACTTATTTTCGTCACCATATTCTTGTATTTTTGTCACTTATTTGCTAAAGTAGAATCTAAGGGCTCGTTTGGAAACGTTAGGAATCATTTCCGGTAACGGAATGATTCCGAATCAATCAAAAACTGTGTTTGGTTAGAGGCCTTTTAACACATGAAAGTATTACCTTCATTTCCTTTTCCTTTCCCTACCCTTAACCGATTCCATTCCGTTTTCATTCCACCGCTTCAACCAAGCGGGCACTAAATTAGACACATAAAACAAATAATAGGTAATTAAGATATTTTTTTCAATTAAGCTTGTATCAAAATGATAAATATGCATGGACCCAAGAAACTCAAGACAAAGTTTTGATGAGTCTCTTCTTGAGTTTGTCTAGAAATTCTCTACCTAAAGATAATACTTTTTTTGTTCTATACAAAGAAGATTAAAATACAAGATAGAATACCAACCAATTCTAGTGTTCAAAAGTCTACTACAAATAGGCATAGAAGAAGACAATCATAAGTGGACAAAGTTGGAGATTAGTTTATGAAAGGCTGAAGAAGATTGATTCATATATATGTATGTTTGTATACTTTTCAAACAAAAGATGGGCCCCGATTAAATCCAATTGTTGATATAGTAGGAATGTGTTGTGTTGTATTGGTCTTACATTGTTTTTCTTTTGATCAAACTTCTTTTATCGTTTAATTACTATATAATATGTTGTTATATGTTTCTAATATATATCATGACCTCAATGTAATGTATATTACTTATTAGCTTAAAAAGAAAATGTCGTGTACGTTAACTAATGTAATATATCATATATATGCATGAAGTTGTTCATGCATAAAGTTAACTCTGAAAACGAAAATGAAACGAATCTAGTCTACTTGCATGAAACTACATGAACTATATAGCTAGGACGCATGAACTATATAGCTAGGGCAGCATTCGGGTGAGAACGGGTACGGGATGAGAAATAAGAATGATTATGGAACATAAGTTTAATCTGTATCCGTGACCCAAATCATGACGCTTGTTAGGCTTGTGCGCCTAATAAGGTGCACATATGTGCATGCATAGCATACGCTGCACACCCAGTGCGCCTTGTGAGGCACACATGCCTCTTCTCTACGCTCGCCATTGGATTTGATGCATTAAACGACTGAAATGCGTTTTTTTTTCTCACCATAAATTACGTTCTTATAAATGAAATAAGGTTCAAGATTAGGTAATTGTCTATAGGGTAATTGTGTATATATATATATATATATATATATATATATATATATATATATATATATATATATATATATATATATATATATATAAGGTTCGTTTTCATTTCGTTTTCGGAGCTGTAATCAAATAGGGTACGTTATTGTCTATAGGTAATTGTTTTTTTGAATTGGCTAAGATTAGGGTTTTGTTTTTCAAGATTTGTTGTGCATGCAATACCCTAGCTAGGGCACAGTAATATAAAATATCAAAATTTACCAAAATTAATTTGAGAAAATTATCTAAACAGTACTCCATCTTTTAGGCTGACTAAACTTTAGTACACCGTCTTTTAAACTATCAGAACGGTACCTCACCTATTGACCCCGACCAAAAAATAGTACCCCGATCACTGTTCACACGTTAAATTGTCTTTACGGTGTTAAATTCCAGGGGCAAAATTGCCCATATACTATTCCATTTTTAATTTTATTTTTTCGAGACCTTCCTTGCAAAATCCCCAAAATTTTTTTAAACCCTAATTTTCTCTCTCCTGTACTCTACCGCCTCTCAGATCTCTGTATCCCCTTTCTTCAATCTCTTTAGCTTCTCCTTCTATTTCTCTCCGATCTGTCTCTTCTAGACCGTACGATTAATCAGGTGCTGCTAGTGATAGTGTTTTCATCTTGCTTTAGATCTTGAGGTTTATTGATTGGAAGTTCGTGGTGGTTCGTCGAATAACTAACAGCATCACCGGAGGACTCTTCTTCTTCGCTACACGAAGAGCTAATCGCCGGTTGAGGTGTTGAAGTCCATGAAACCACCTGATTCTCATCATCGTCGTTACTACTATCATTGCCGTCGTAATCTCATCAATCATCAACAAGCTCTTCTCCATATAGAAATTCAGCAGATCCGCTTCCAACACCATTAGATCTGGCAACACAATCATGACAAACAGTCACAATCCGACCAAGATAGGCAACAGAGGCTTTCCACGGCGTTAGAGAATGGCAAATGCGACAGAGCGACGTTGTTGTGTGTTTCTCCACCAGAAAATTAGCCGAATGGACCTTGTCATCGCACAAACGTTTTAGCCTCCGATTTACAGAGTTCACAATTGCTCCCTTTCACTACCATTACAGTTTTTGGCTTGAGTTATTGACTAAAGAAAATTAGGGGAGATGGAGAAGAAGATTGAAAAGAGATATTGAGTTGGTGAGATTTGTATATGGTTGGACTAGATCTAATTTCACATCATCATGTTTAGATCAGGAAGCACAAAAGCTCATTTGAGGTCTCAATTTTAGTTGGATAGAAGTTGTAAGAATCTGAGATTTGCTCAGACTTTCCCTGTTTTGGTAAGTCCCATTGGACATTGCTCGATGTGGAAGCTTTCTTTTGATGATCATTCTTCTGTTTTTGTAGAGACTGAACTTATTTTAGGTTTGATTGGGAGTTCAAGCTGCACACAAGTAAATATACATTTAGTTGGTTTTGCTTTCCTTATGCTTCTCTTTCTTCTAAATTCCAAGTTCTTACTTCTAGTTCAAGATGTTGATTCCCACCCACAACACGCTGATATGTTGAGAACCGATGTAATTTGTGGTGCTTCATCGAAAGAAGCCATGGATACTCTGCAAAGAAGGTCTCGAAAAAGGAAAATTAAAAATGGAATAATACATGGACATTTTTGCCCCTGTACTTTAACACCGTTAAGATAATTTAACGTGTAAACAGTGATCGAGGTACTACTCTTTGGTCGGGGTCAATAGATGAGGTACCGTTCTGATAGTTTAAAAGACGGGGTATTAAAGTTTAGTCAGCCTAAAACATGGGGTACTGTTTAGATAATTTTCTCAATTAATTTTAAAACTGTTTATTCGATCATATCAACAATTATATACTTTATATATATCCTACCAAAAAAATATACATGACATATAGAACACATGAGAGTTGCAGAAAGCCTCATAAATAATTTCCATCCCTGAATAATCAAATATAATTACACAATGATTTAACTGACAAAAATGATAAATAAGTTATTTAAATGATTATGGATTGTGTAGATATACAGCAGAGACAAAAACAGGAAATTACGAAAAGCATTGGAAAGTATGTGTTGCGATATGTAATTTGTCTGTAAGTAAAGAAAACACCTAATAAATACAAACAAAAATGATCTTTTATAATTTATATATATTACGAGTTTTGTGGTTGTCTTGTTTTGGATTCATATTCATAAACAACTCAATAAGATTCCCATTGAAATTCTTGTCACAGTGCTGCAGCTCATTTTACTCTTCAATGTCTGTATCATTCGTCTCTTTCTTGCTCTACTCTGGACGTAGAACTGTCTAGCTACATACCAGGATCGAGATCCTTGTTTCATTATACGAGCCGAGTTTTAGCATGATTGTGTATAAACGAGTTTGACCTGGTCTAAATTTTAACCTAGCTTTAAAATATATATATATATATATATATATATATATATATATATATATATATATATATATAGGGCTGTGGTTCCCATGAGAACACCCCCTAACGTGAGAACATGAGAACAATCGTACACCGTTGGATGTGAGTATTAAGGGTTGAGATTTAGAGTAGATATCAAAAATAATAATAACTACGAATAATAATAATTAGGAATTCAACAATAACTACGAATAATCCACTCAACCAACAATAACTACGAATAATACATTAAACGATATGGCACATTCGTAACAAAACTAATAATAATTACGAATATGTTCTCATGTTCTCACGTTAGAGGGTGTTCTCATAGGATCTATACTCTATATATATAAATATATACATATATATATATATATACTGAGAACGATCTTAGACCGTCGGATGGTGAGTATTATGGGTCGAGATTTATAGTAGATATCATATATATCATAATTAATAATAACTACGAATAATCCATTCAACCAACAAAAACTACGAATAATACATTAAACGATATGGCCGGCGCACATTCGTAACAAAACTAATAATAACTACGAATAATATATTAAACAATAAGGCATGTTCTCATGATTACACGATAAGACATGTTCTCATGATTACACGATAAAGCAGGTTCCCATAGGATTTATACTCTTTATTTATATATAAATATATATACTCTTTTACAAATGAGTAAGGTCGAATTTTTTCGAGTTGAGTCATGTAGTTCGGCTCATATAACAGTCTTAATTAGTAAATGTAATTGGTTTTTCTAACTTCTACGTCTAGTTAATTACTAAATATTAGTAGTGTTATAAGATTCGGAGTTTTGACATTCTCAAGCTAGCTCATATATAAAAGAAAGTCCCACCTGAGTTTTAATAACTTATAAAGTCGTGAAAACTAGCAGACGTCGATAATAAAATAAACCCGCAACCTTGTATATAAGTTTTGTAAGTTACTTCTATTGTCAATTGGTTTTAGGAAAAATCATATTGAACTTATGTATTAGACTCGAACCTAACGCACATGCATGATGCACACCGTACCTATGAACACGTGGATCCCATATTTATCTTAACCCACCGAAATTTCACAAAACTGAACGACCTCGGCCTTTATCACGAGCCGAAACCGGTTCATATAACCACCTTACTAAATATAAGTAATGTTCATTTGTAACTTCTGCATCTAATCAATTTTTTAACTTCTACGTCTGGTTAGGGTATATGCCTATAAAAAAAAAAAAAAAAACTTGATGCGTAAATGTATCAGAATATAATTCTTTAACTTTTTTAGTTTTTTTTTAAAAATAAGCGATCTTACCCATCCAGAAATCTTTTTAAATTAATATTTTTAAAGATGAAAAAGAAATTAAAAACAATTATTAGAATTTACATATTATTACGTACTATGAATTTAGGTTATGTAGAAATCACATGTATTGAGTTCTGAGTTTTTCATGTTCATGAGTTAATTTATGGAACTGTAACATGCATTCTTAATGGAGCTTTGTATAAGCATTTATCTATTTACAATTTGTTTAAAAAAAGTTACTGAAATTATAATTCTATTTTGTTTCACCAAAGCTGAAAGCTGTACTGTACATGAAGTATTTAATTAGATCTTGGGAGAAGATGAATTTTGTCAGACAAAGATTCAGACAAAGATCGATCAAGTGAGAGAAAAACGAGGTGGATTAATTGGAATTAGTAGTTAATGGATTAAATTTTCATTGATTAAACCGAGGATTATCCGAGTAGTATTATTAGGGTTTTGTATTTTGAACCGGACCGGGTCGGTTTTTACGGTCCGGTCCATGGTACAACGGGGTAATTAGGTTCCGAACCGGTCTAGGTTTGTAGTTTAAAAAATTTAGGTTCAGTCTACGGTCTGGAGCTAGCTCTGAAAAAGTCTGTTCCTCAACTCCGGTCTAGGCCGGTTGGACAACTCTAGCACTATTATTTTCCGGTTAATATAATTTAAAAGTTGTTCTAGTTATCGGGTTTGGTTTATACATTTTATTTGAAAAATGAGAGTTCTAGTTTTTCGCCAAATTCACCGAAGCGTAGTTTATATCGATAAGTAAGATAAAATCTTAATAAGATTTATTTATAGTAAAATCTTAAAATTTTTGATTGTTTTTCCTAGTAGTAACTAGTAAGCTTGAAAAACTTTTCTAGAAATGTTAAATTAACCAAACATAAAGCATAATTTAATCAACTTCCCAGGAGCTTAAGTTGAGCCAATTTTTTTTTAAAAGAATTTGGTCAAATAAGTCATTTTCTATTAGGTTTGTGTACCCCTTCAGTTTTTACCACTTTCATTAAATTTTTTTTTATGGATTTAATTCCTACAAAATATACTTCTTAATAACTCATTTACTATAGAGTCTCTACTTCTCACGTTAAACCAAACGAGCCCTAGTTATTTACGGCTTTGGCAAGAAAAAGGCGTTGATACTTGATAGTATGGAAGTTGCTTCAAGAAGTAGGTTGGAAGTATCCTGTTATGTATCGATAGTTGACCAATGGTGTTCCTGAACATTACCGACTATCATGTCGGAGTTCAAGAACGTCGTTTGTAAGTAACGGGTTTTTGGTTATCAGAGTTATCTTAGAGTCGAATTCAAAACGCATTGTATTTGATGAAATCTCGTATAGTATTTTTATGTTATCCTAAAACTCACCGTTCAAATTATTAATTTGTCCATGTTTGTCGATCTTCTTATTTCTCACATGGTATGTTTTGTTTATCACAAACCAAATGGACTAACTTTGTTCCAAAACTCGAGTTGAACAACTTCATATTCTCTCGTACTATGATCGCATTTTCACTCCAAATACCTTCATTTCTCTCTCATTCTTATCTCTTATCTATTTTTTTTAGACATTATACTCTATCTTGTCGTCGAGTATATCAAATATTTTTCCGTTATAAAAAAACACGATAGACAAGTAACCGCATAATAAATTAAATCTCGAGATCCGCAGAGGGATATGGTATGGCTACTAGCATATTGATTAAAAATTACATTAATACATGTTTTAGAATATAAAATATTCTGTATCTTATCAATACATATAATTAAAGATAATATTCTGCATGTATGCAGGTGAAGCATCACAATCTGACTGGATTATTCCTTCCACAAGTTGAAATATAAATTATATATCGACATTTCAATACAGATCGGATCTAAACTACATTGTCAATATGATCCGATTAATTTTACATACAAATAAATTAATTTTAACTACTAGTTAGTAACTTAAGATGCGTTCAACAAGTTCATTTTATAGGGTTATTCTGATCAAGATTATTTTAGGACAAAAAAATTTCGTCCTCCAACACATAAATTATAGATGAAAAAAATTATTGGAAATAATAATTCCTCACAATAATCTGAGAAAGTATCGAACGTACCCTAAGTTATACACTAAAATACTAGTCATTTTTTAATAGCTTTAGTATTGTTTAGGTTTTTGTGTATAAAAAAAGAGATGCATCACTTTTTATTGTTAATTAAATTTTATGATAAAATAATTTCATATTTATGGGTTGGATTTGAAGCTAATGTGTATGCATGTTTTCGAATGTTAAACTTTATGTTTTATATTGTATTATCGAAATTTATCATGTTTCAAACACAACTTTTCCGATATGATTTGTTTCCCCGAGTATTGGGTTTGCTGAACTTAAGAAGCGGTTTATCGTGTCAACTAATTAATGACCCAACGAAAATTGTTGCAAATTGATCAATAAATCATGGATAATTCCTCTCACCCTAAATTCTAACCGAACTTTAAAATGTGTTGATATTTGGTTTGTTTTGAAAGTGAACGAGTTTAAACTCGAGTAGCTCGGATAATATAATAGTCCCACAATGTTATTCTAGCCAAATGGGGCACATCTTTGACATGCTCAATTTACCTCATTCATAAACAAGTTGAGCTGAAACATAGTCTAAATTTCAACCGACTTTAAAATGTGTTCATATTCCACTCGTTTAAAATGTATTTTCTCCAGACAAACTTTTTCTGGGTCGAGTCCGAATAGCTCGATCATATAACAACCCTAAACACAAATCTAACCTATACATAGTTACACTAAGCAACTTTTTAGAATAAAATTGCATGTAAGCATTATGACGATGCAAAATAGCCATGCACGTGAAAGGGACACAAATGCCAAATTCTAATAATTATGACTAACAATCCAAGTTGAAAGTTGAACTAACATAATAATAATTATTATTCATTATTTTTTTTTCTATTTTAATTATAAATAAAATAATAATCTCACCAAAATTGTTGAAAAATCAATAGTAATATAGACTTCAACGTCTATGATTTTGGAGTCTTTAAGAGGCGTTTAGAGAATTTGTGATTAATTAATATAACTAGTGTAATACCCGCACATTGTGCGGGATTGTTTAAAAAAATATTTTAAATATATATCTTTAGGTTATGTTACTATTATGCGATGATAATTTAAGTTTAATTTAATAATAAATATTAAAACATGTTACATAAATAATCATATAATAAAAAAATTTTACAATGTAAAAACGCATTATTTTATTAAATATTGTAGACAAAATAAATATTTTAAATAAATATTTTTTCGTTTTAAAAAAAATCTAAAAAGTTTTGATTCCCTATTCTCAAATATTGTAAAAAGAAATACTTATGATTTCCTATTCTGAAATATTTTAACCATATCTTAGGTGAAATGATTAGGTTTGTTAAACTTTTGAATTTAAAAATACGTAATAAGATAGGCTTTGTAGATTAATATGAAGCAAGTTTGCAAATTCTAAAATAAGATAAAATAGGTTTAAAAAAAAATATCTATGTTCAAAAAATTACTGCTAACAAATTTTTAAAAAATGAATTTGCTGATATTTTTATAAGTGTATGGAATAGGAGAGATTTTAGGGATAAAGATGTTACGTAGTTAAAAAATTACTGCTAACAAATTATTAAAAATAAATGGTTTTTTATTTATTTACTTTAATATTGTTAGTATCATGCCATTTTTTAACAATATTTGGTTACATTAATTATAAATTTAAAAATATTTTTGAAATTCCGGAAAATACTTTCACATATATTTTAATTATTAATTAATTTTATTTAAATATTGTTACCCAAGTAAATTTTTTAGATATAATAAAATTGAATTTAATGGATATTCGGTTATCAAAGAAGATACGAATCATTTCGGATTTTTAAAAAATTATAAAAATTATTGAATTAAAATAATTTTTTGATTAAATAATTTTTATTTTAATTATTGAATTAAAATTTTGGTTGGGTTGAGGTTAATTTCTGGGAGGACACGTGGCAAAAATTGTTTCTCCCTTAATATATATAAGATTATTTTTAATTTATAGTGACTAGACCAACCCATTTTGGGTTTGGTTTGTAAGATAAGGAATTCATTGCATACCTAAGCTAAAAAGGCCAAGAGTGATGATGTTGATTTCTTCAAACTAATCTTGGTAGGTATATAGAATCAACTTTACACCAACATATGAACATATATTAATAATTCAATTTAATAAATATATAATTGTTGTTTTAAACTTAGAATAATTTAATATAAAACTATTTATTTGTATAATTATATATCTTTAGACACTAAAAATCTAAAACTATAAAATAAATCAATAAAAAAAGATAAATAAATAGACAATATATAGTTGTGTGAACTAATTTGGGAGGGGGTGCTATTTACTCGAATTCGGATTTATATGTTGAAACGTGTTACAAAATTTAACTACGCGTAAAGTGAGTGAGCCTCACAATCCGTAGAGGGGATCCTACATGTGACCAAATTTTTTTGTTTGACTCGTATGTCATATGTGCGTCTTTTCTACCAATTTTTTCTCATGCATCTGAGTTAGTCTGATGCGCACTCAGTATACGCGACAATCTTTTTAACGAAACGCATGCAATCGAGTTTTTTAAAACTTTCTAATGGGTAATTCTACGACTTTAGTCACTCTACATCTACCAATACCAATGAGATACCTTGAATTTGTAACTTATGTACGTCCAAAAAGTGTATTATTTGGAGCATTATTGTTGTCTTGTAATAAAAAAAAAGGATTTATAAACAACTTAATACAATGATATTATAAATAACATAGAAGGAGCATTTCACTTGATTTTGGTATATATATATATATATATATATTCTGACTCATATGTAAACAACTCTTATCATGTGAACATGTAAACACCGAATATATGTGATTATACTGCCGAATATATGACTATACCGCCGAATATATAGAGTCAGGTCCAGTGAATATTTCTTTCATCAATAACACGATTTTTTCTCATTTAATATCGCATAATCTCAGCCATTTATTTAACGATCTAACGGATACAATTTGTTTTCATTTTACATGATAAGAGTTGTTTACGTGGGAGTCAACCCATATATATATATATATATATATATAAATAAAGGGAATATTTGTTTGGATATATGACCATATTGAGAATTGAGAAATTTTATTTAAAACAAATTAAAAAAAAAACCCTAATAGCAAAGTTAGCAGTAGACTCATAGGTCAACTCTGAACCCTCACTTTCCCCAAAAGCTCTTTCCAAGTTTCCATCACAATTTTTGATTCCTTTAATCAAAATAATATTTTTGTTATAATAAAAAGACAAAAAATGAATTATCAAATTTGCATGGGGAATTAGGAATTTATATTAAATAAATTATAATTGGTGCAATTTCACCCTACAAATGCGGATCGGCCGGACCATTATTCCAGAATATTGGTATATTTGTCATTTTCCCATAACCCAAAAATTACAACCTTGTAAGTTGTAACACTAGGGACTTAACTAGTAAGTGCATGTGACTTATATTTAAAAAACTTATAAATGCATGTGAGTAAAGTTGGCAAGAAACTATACATAGAATTTCTGAATTTTGGATCTCACAAAGTTTTTTATTGGATCGGATATTCTCGTAAGTAGGATATTGATCAGTGTTGTTGGAATTAATTTTTAAAAAAATTGATTTAATCTAGAAGTATTCAATGTTTTTTCGTTATTTTTGAATAAATATATTAATATTTTTACTTTTATTAGAGTTTTTTAAATAATTTGACGATTTGAAATAAGATTTGTAAAAAAAATTTAAATGAATTGCTTTTTTAAACACCTAAATTATTATCTTTTGAAAAATTATTATGCTGATTTTTTTTAATTCTCGTAAGTAGGATATTGATTAGTGTTGCTGGTAATAGCGTAATATATTAATAATATTATACAAATAAATAATAAATGCATTTACATAAGTGTTAGAAAACTTTTAAAAAAGTATTGATTAAATCTAGAAGTATTCAATGTTTTTTCGTTATTTTTGAATAAATGCATAAATATTTTTACTTTTATTAGAGTACAACAAATTTGACTACTTGAACTATGAATTATAAAAAACTTCATAAGAATTGCTTTTTTTAAACACAGATTAATATCTTTTGAAAAAGTATTGTGTTTTTTTTTTTTAAATTCAAATTTGTGGCATTAATCTCTACGTGCAGAACATGAGCACAAATCAAGAAAATTGGACCTCCAGTTATGCACAAATCAAGAAAACTGGACCTCCGTTTTTTTTACGAAATTCAGACATGTTTTCAGAAAACTAAACGGCAGTGATTTCGACACCCAACATCAACTTTTCTGATGATCTTAGACTTTGTGTTCTCATTCATAAGGATAATGATGCTTTAGGTTAGACTATCTTCTAAAAGATAGTCCAAACCTAAACGATTTCCATTATATATTTAATAAAAAAAAGAAAGAGAGAACACAAATCAAGCACACGGCTTCTGCTCTAGTGTATATATACATACGTTTTCGTAAAAGATGATGCATTATGAATGTGCCGCACATGCCACAAGACATTTATAAATATATTTTGTGAAAAATGATGCATTATTTTACATTATTTTATATTAGAACCTATTATCAAAGCAAAATAATGCAATCACATGCTATCCGGTTTGAATTGGAAACCCTTGACAGAGAACATAGAAACACAACATGATCAATAGTCATTGTATTGCAATTTCAAAGTGTTCCATCCTTAACTAAACACAAGTGTAACAAAAGTTCAGGCTACAAATCCAATAAAATCCACTCAAAACAGTTTTACAAACTCTATACCAATATGCACTACAGCAGATTTATCCTAATTCTCCAGCACTCTTCATGCCACTAAAAGGGCTCTTCATACTTAACCCACAAGCCAGATATCAAATAAGTTTTGGTTCACCATCAACCAAATTGACCTAATTATGCAAGGTTTTCTTCGGCAAAACTTAACATAATGCATATTTACTTACCTTCGAAATGCAAAACTTGAATGTTTTTGTCGTAAATGACTAGGACATCATGAAGATGAAGGAAGACATCAAGAAATCTATAAGACTGCAATCATTCCTCCATCTTCTTATCTGGGTTGAATTTCAAAGCCTCTTTCCATATGAGTTCCTTGATGTCATCTTCGTCCAAGGATGCTTGCTCAAAATCAAAGACAAAAGGCGATGGGCAAGTGGGCTCCTCGTTGATTTCATGGAGACCGGATAAATATGGATGATTCAATGCTTCTTCGACTATCATTGGATCATCATCAAATGAAACATATTAGAGCACAAAATGAATGAAAAATTAGGAAGAAGACTTTCAAGAGATTAATCAAGTCCGAGGGTACCTGTTATCCTTCTCCTAGGATCAAAGACGAGCATTTTCTCTGCAAGGTCAAGTGCCACAGGCGAAATGTTTGGAAACTTCTGCAAAAATGTCTCCTTTGGGACATGAGGAAGTTGCTTCACATACCTCTTAGCATTATCACTTCTCAAGAACCCAAGATCAGAATCTTCAGGGGAACCTAGAAGCTGATTTATCGAGAATGCAACAAAGAATATATTATAAGCAATCATTGAGCGTGGAAGTGTTCTTTCGAATGTGCAACAAAAAATCCATATTTTCAAAGAATTTAAGAGAATAATAACAACCTCATTGATAAGTCCCAACTGCTGCAGATAGTCTTTTCCAGGAAAGAGGGGTTCCCTTTTAAGTATCTCCATCATAATGCAACCCATTGACCAGATATCAATAGCAGTAGTATACTCAGAACAATTGAGCAACAACTCAGGAGCTCTGTACCATCTAGTTACGACATATTCAGTCATAAAATCTGTCTCAGATGTAGTTCTGGCCAAGCCGAAGTCACATATCTTGAGGTCACAATTGGCATTTAAAAGCAAATTGCTTGGTTTGAGATCCCGATGCAACACATTAGCAGAGTGTATATATTTCAGCCCACGCAATATTTGGTACAGAAAATACTGCAGATAATGTAGAAAATATAATGAGAATGAGTTAATTGTTGATATATTACGAAACTAATTAACCAAAATGAGTCAATTGTCTGTAGTCCAACCCTGAATTCAAATTTTTTAAACCTAATTAAGATTTAGTAATCACTGATACAATGATAACTAAATTGTCATCGTAATGTCACAGCATAAATTTCAAAGACAGGAAACTGGGCCTCTACAAATAGATCAAATCACCAAATGCACACCACTTGCAGCATGCCACGTGTCTTTAAATTGTAGGGCACTACATAATATAAGACCCTTAGGCAATTACAGCTCTGAACTACCCTATTTGAAAAAAAGAATCATGGAGGTTTTTGTGTACACTATGGTGTATGGAAAGCTCATAATCTCTTGTGCTCCTATAGAACCTCACAGAATACAATATCCATTTTCTAGCCCGTGATCTTCTTTCTGTGTCTACCTGTCATCAACTCTATCTAACAAAGTAATTAATCCAGAACCCATATCACCACCTAGGCTGGACTTTTAACATAAAACATCATTACTTTAAGATGCTCTATGGTTTCTCATGGTAAAGCTTATCAAACCTGACAGATATAAATTACGGAGCACGCAATGGAAATCTAAAACACAGAATCATTAGTTTCCAAGTACTTTTGGTACAAAAAACTTGCTTAAGGATGATATGAGTAAGTCAGGATGCAAAGAGGAAACCTGGCAGTGATCGTCTGTGAGTTCCTGGTTGGAACGTATAATTTGATGCAGATCAGTATCCATTAATTCATAAACAATGTAAACATCGTTGAAATGGTCCTTTTCAGGTGGCTTTATGATGTCTTTAATTTTGATGACCTGAAAAATAATGTCTTATTAAAACTCAATTCCAACAGAAATACAGAACTAATCATCACAAAGATTTAATCAAGAACGTTAACGAAGTGTTTGCCTTTCACAACAATGTAAAATAAAATAAAAACAAAAATGGAACCTTACACTAGAATGAAAACATGATATCTGGAAATTATTTCCCGAGTATAAAATCGAAAAATTAATATAGCGAAGTCGAACCAAGCACATGAAGAGAATTGGGGCCTAAGATTAGACAAATAGAAAGGCAAGTAATTAAAGCTTGGAGGGAACACCGTTACATTATCATGGTCCATATGGCAGAGAAGTTTGATCTCACGTAACGTTCTTTTTGCATCGATCCTGTTGTTAAAGGCATCAGCAATCTTCTTGATTGCAACCTCTTCATTTGTCTCAGAATTTCTTGCACAGCTGCAACAAGAAAATTCAAGTGGTTGCTCATGAATGCATTATCTTGTCTTACATATTTGACAATGAGCTAGCAATATAGAAGAACAAAAGGACAGATTTGATGTAAATAGGACATCACATTATCCCTTTTGAACATCTTTCAGTAAAAACTGTGTATATATATTATATACTTGAGATCTAGGATCCAGAAGAAAACAATGGCCAGGTAACTTAAATTACCAAATCTGACATTAAGAGATCCAAAGTTCATATTCAGAAATAGCTAGTAAAGAGAGAATAGCAGACATTGTGTTATTTAACTACATGAGTGATCCTAAATTCACGTGCAGCAAAAGAGAATAACAGACATGTCATCGTACAATACCAGCTCAGTAAGCATAAATACAGAAAAATATTTGATACTTAATAGGAGGTTTTCAGTAGTCACGATAGAAATACCCAAGTCAAGAAACAAAAGATCAAAAACGAAGTCCTTACATAAATAAACTTCAAAACAGAAAAGCCAGTATATCCAAAAGAACAACTGGCTGAAAAGTGGAAAGTAGATCAAGGATCAAAAAGCAATTGCAAAGATAAATGAAGTCAAGTAATGATCCTTCTAGGGTCTGATCAATGGATTCTACTACCATATTAGGCCCACTATAAAGCAAAGTACAGTCAAATCTTATAAATACAAAATTACAAACCCACAAATAAGGAAAGGTGGAAAGATTGAAAGGCTTTAATTTTCATGCAGGTAACATGAGCTATTTATTGACACGGTAATAAAGAGAAATTCAAATCCACAATTTTCTACTTGAATGAGCATTTGTAAGGTTTTCTGAGCAAACGATCTGCTCTGGGCGCAAAATTTTAAGGTGATTGAATTGAGGTTTACAGAAATCAAGTTCAGTGGCCTGGAATAGGTTGGAACTGATGGAGTGGGCTATACAAAAAAGGTGGGAACACTAATGTAATATTCAAACTACCATTTTGTTTACAGGATTGGCAAATTCTATCCTATAACAAATTAACAATTGGAATTTCTTTGAGCCAAAATGGCCAATATACCTAGAAATGATTCCATATATGCTCAAGAGGGTCAAGATTGATTTCATTTATCATTTCGAGTAGAACATTTCTTACTCCTATAACTCGATAAGAGAACTGAAATCATCAGAAATTCGATTTTGGGTTTTGTTTTCAACATGCTCATATGATTATATAGACAAGTATGTATTTATGTGTATTTTAATAAGTACAAAATATTTTCACGGGGATCTATTTAACAATGTAGGATACTTGATCAAGGATCACTGCCGCTGCTCTTGAGGAAGCTATATTACAGACGGCCATCTGATGCTCAGTGTGGGGCCAAAGAGTTCAGTTTACAAACCAAGCATAAAAACACATACAAACTCCAAATGCAAGCTGAACTTAGATCCAAAATACAAAACGCAATAATCCAGATACAGCTCCATATTTATGGACACCCAAGGACAATTACAAAATCTCATATTCCCATTCTGAAATTCAAACAAGACGCCCCGTAAAATTCTAATTTATTGGAGTGTGAACTTTAAGATTAGGAAACTGGCAGTCGTTGAAGACTAAAAGCAGATAAACAGTAACCTAATCAATCACCAATTTACCAAAATAAGCGCAATCGGAAGAAGCAGATACAAAAAGAGTGAGAGAGTACCAGACGATTCCATAAGCACCACGACCAACAGGCTGAATAGGTGGAACATATTTGGAGGAGACCTGGAAGACATTACCAAGAATGTTGTAGAGAAGATAGGTTCCCCCATGGGTGGGTATCCCTTTCACCTCTATCTTTTTTGCTTCGTTCTCCATCTCCGATCCCTTACTCTCTGGTTTGTGGGAAGATTTCGACGCAGTGAAAAGGGGTTTGTGTGATGTAGAAGAATGAAGTGAGAAAATTCAAATTCCACAGTGGGGTATGTGGAGACTGGAGATGGGTCAGTGGAGTTTCAAAAGTGGAAAGCTGACCTCAGAAGTCACCGCTTGGGTTGAGTTGAGACTTGAGAGAGATTAGGGTCGGCAACTCTTTTTTCGGGGTTTGAAATTTGAAGTCTATATAGAAAAAATCGATTAGATTAGGAGATACCAATTTACTATTTATACCGGTGAACCACACATAAGCACACGATTTTATGTTACGTTTGAATTATTGCCGGTTTTATGTTACGTTTGAATTATTGATGTAACACATGTTATTTCCCCGTCTCAATAATGGTTTCGTGACACGTTATCCCCGAGCTCCCCACGTTAGTTTAATGAGTTTCATCTAATCTATTGATAACAAGAGAATTAACCCACCAAACTTACATGTTAAACTACAAAGGAAATTAGTCATCGTTCCGGTTTTCAAACCGACTCAAACCCGCGGTTTATGTATGCCGGTTTGGTAGGTTTAGCCGTAGAGCCGTAGGTTCAACCGCCTAACCAAACTGCAGTTTGGTTAGTTTTTTTATTTTTATTTTATGTTCGGGTTTGCTTTTTTTTTTCACACAATCTACTACATCATACTTTGTATATCATAGATCTATCGCTCGTCAACTTCATTAGAGGATCGACCTCTACCTGCTAAAAACATTGGTAACCGAACAAATGATTAGGATCAAATCAATCTTCCTTTGTCACAACTCACAAGAGCCAAAAGGAACCGCAGATAACCCATATAAATGCTACGGCTGAATCCAACTAAGGATAAACACACAAGACTAAACTTGCATGATTCTTCAAATTAAATTTCGAAACAAACTTGGACTCTTTGTATGGTGCATGAAATCCGATCACATTGCTGGAAAGTCGAGTATTATGGGTCGAGTCGGGGATAGAACCACTTTACAAAAGTTATAGCAGCGTGAAAACATCACTTTCATTGGTTGAGCTTACAGCCGTCCGATTGGAAGCTTCCTGTGGCAAAGATTTGGATCACAAGAATATTCGCTGTCTTATTGGTTGAATTTTGAATATCTCCAATTTAACAAAAAGCATTCGTATTGACAAATACTATTTTGATGACATGATATACTCTTGCTAAGTGTTCTTGAACCCAAAATCGACAACGCAAATGAAGTTAAATGCTAGGAAGCCAGATAAAGGAAAATTGCATGTTCAGCATCTGCTCAATACGATACATCAGCAACTTGATGATTGATATCAGAAGAGCAGTACGCTATAAAACAGACTAAGAGCAATCTTAATACTGTAACTTAAGGTCGTAATCAAGTGCTAATGGTCGAAAATATCAAGTGTGACTAGAACTGCTCATTCACCGAGCCTTCTATCAAAAGGCTGGAATTGTTCAAAATACTAGCAATAGCAGATGAGATTTGTAACAAAATTTCCCCTAGAACATCTTTGCCGGCATAATTTAATCGGAAAATCTTCAAGTTCGGGTTGTAACGTACCTTGGCATCTCGTAGGACTTGGCCAACACATGTTCAGAGAGATTACAGCTGTGAGATAGAATGATGGCTTGGAAAGCTTAGGTGAACTGTCTAATTACGCTTCTTGTCTAAGTTAGCTACAGCTTGGCGTTGTCGTTTCCTCCAAGAAGGCATCTTTCCGGGGAACACCCACCTCAAAAACCGTTCCCATGAATAGCAGCACAAGAACATGAGGAAAGCCCATAACAACAGTTTATCCCTCAGTTCTGATGGCATAGGCACCAACTTTAGCATGTCGTTCAAATCTCTGAATAAATCTGATGTGATGACAGTAAAAAACCCAACAGCGCCTATAAGAGCGTATCTAAATGGACGGTTTTCAGATATACTCTGGTTAAACGGGTGACCCATGTAGTTCACTGCAAATGTGGCAACTTGTAGCATCAAGCCTACCATGTAGGAGACTGTATTTACCAGGTTCGGATGGAAATCAGAATCCGGTTCTATGCATTCATCTGGCATGTACTTCTCAGCTTCCTTAACAGATGATATCAAGAAAAGGAGATGGAGAGCGAATTGCCCAAGAAGTGATAGCAACACGTAACAGCTGAATACATTGGGATGTGGTCTCTCCGGTGAGAGATTTGCGAGTGGGCGAGCGTGGGATATGAAGAGAAAGAAAGCAGCTGTGAATACTCCACTTATTGTGGCCTGCACATCCCCGAGTTTCACACCATCCAAGTTCATAACACTCAGCACATAGGCAGTTGCAAGGCAGTTTAGACCAAGAATCTTGAACATCTGAAGAGTGGTGACAAGGGTGCTACGACCCTGACGAATAATGTCAGTTGTCGGGGCAACTGAGGCATGCTTTGCAGTAAAGGGTGATGCCATAGAGGCATCACCAAGCTTGACCATTGGCGCCGACCGGCCATCACCTTCATCGTTGATCTCATCCATGAGCTTCTTGAGTTTCTGTTTTTGCAGTTCTGCAGCATTCAGATGGCGGTTGGCAGCCGATTCGATGGCGGTTCCTGAGCTACTAGTATTAGCTCTAGTTTTAGAACTGGAAGGTTCTCCATTTTCAGTGATCTGCTTTCCAGCCTCTGAAGAACTCTTGGATTTTCTTTGTTTAACTTTGCTAGTTTCGGTTTTAGATGATTCTGAAGCCGCAGCCTCATTTTGGGCAGGTGGCATGGCATTTAGCAAGGCAACTCCGACATGTGCCTGGAAAAATAGAGGTTGAATAGACATATATGGAGCAATTCATAAAGTCGCAACAGAAGTACTTGAATCGTGGAACTGTGACTAGAAGTAGAGATTGCAAATGAGTTACACCCTATAGTGAAAAAAAGCCAATGGACATCTATACCGGAAATCGACAAACTGTATGTTATTCGTATATGATGGTGACATAAACCCAAATTATCAGATCACATAGTTTGTTTGTTTTTTCAGTACTTTGCCATTTCCTCCAAGTTCCTTTCCTTCATCTAAGTTTTTGAGCTTTAAAATAGTTTTAGGAGTTTCTTATTTTGTTTTCCATTATGAAAGAGCAAGCATATCCTGTAAAAAGGTTCAGGCGTGAAGATTGATATTAAATATAGACCCGGTGGTTCCTAATAAACTTGGTTGATTGTGATATTCTTGCTTTCAGATTTATCCCTCAATTGCCAGTTTCTATTGGAAGGCTTTAATATGCACAACAGCTTAAATTTAATAAATGAAATATACTCTATCACCCAAATTACTACTATTTAATGGAATAGTCTACTGAAACAATATCATTTTCTCTTTCCATAAATAACACTGTTGAATGTTCATCTTTCAGATGATCAAGTTAAATTTCAGAAGCTGTGAGGAGGGATTTGTTACCTGTTTCAGAGCTCCAACATCATTTGTCCCATCTCCACACATCAATGCCATCCTCCCAACAGTTTTTAGAGTGGTCATGACAAGTTCCTTCTGTTCAGGAGCAACCCTCGCAAAAACCTAATGCAAATACGTAATGGATAAAAAGGTTAGCATGACGCCCGTAACAATGGGTAAAATTAGGTCAGATGTATGTGGCGCCAAAACCTTCACGTAAGGGATGACTAGCAGGGTGGCATTAGTCTGCTGCAACATCAGAAAGGAATCACCTCCAATGCAGAGATCATGAGTTTCTGCCAACGACTCAACTTCTACATCACTGCACAGAGAAGCCAAATAAATGAGAAATTAAATTAAATCAAGGTCAACATCAACATCCATCCTCACAGCCACTACCACAAGTGCATTGCATGATTTGCAACACGGGGCCTCAAGGTACCTCTGGACCGTAGGTATAATTTGCTTTTCTATAGATTGACAGCAACTGAGAGATGTTTGAGCTAAATGCAAGATCCCTTGTAGGATAGAAGTACTTTGCCATTCCTCTCCAGGAATCTTTTTGTATTTCCATTCTATTGTTTTTGGATGTCAAATTTTTTATGATTATTTTTATCTGTTATGCCCAGATAGACTGGAAAATTCTTCTATTAATAATAAGAACTTGCACAGTTTCAAAAAGTGATGATGTCAGGAAATGGGTTTAAGCCTGTAAAAGAGACCACCTTTGACAAACCTAACCTATTTCCATAAGCCGGGTACTAGACTGATCAGTGCGACACAAGATCTGACAAAAATCACAGAACAGTTCTTGATCTAGTTGGACACTTGGTGGACCAAACATTTTTTAGAAAATAAATGCAAAAGAAAATTACTTGTAAGGTATTCTCTCTTTCTCATCTGGTGAAATCCATTCAAATGCTGTACCCGACTTTGCAGGTGATAGAATCAATGCAGGTTTTGAGATAATGTGAACTTGGCCAGCAACATGGCATGCTGTTAAGGCTTGATCACCAGTAATCATAACCTGCAAAACAAGTAATGTATTCAAGGGCTTAAAATGCTTGCAAAAGTAAACACATGCAAGGAGCCTGCATCTTGAAACAGACACATGTACTTAGCTAGCTGCAGCTAACCGATTAAGAAGGCCACAGAGAGTGAATCTGCTTTAGCAGCAGTACAAAAATTTAGTACTTTCAGCGGTTCTAAAAGAGATGGAACAGCGCAAGACTAGATCAGCTTACAAACTGTTTCGTAAGCTTTATGAGAAAATGCTTTGGGTGGTGCTTGGTTCAGAGATATGAGGAATCAGTTTGTGGAAGTTCAACCAAGTCACATGGTTTGGTTAAAACTTCCTTATTTCTTCAAACCGAACATATCATTAAATTCAAATTCTACCTTTCTCTTCATTCAACCTCGGTTCCACAATTCCGCCTTCATTTTCTTGCTTCCACTCTCGGGTAACTCCCTGGGGACGCCATCGAACATCCCATAATTGAAAACTTTGATTCTCTAAATAGTACAAATTTTATTGGACATCATTTTTTCCAACATGCTTCAAGCCATCTTAAATTATTCTTCAAGATGATCATTTTGAATCTGTTAATAGAAAATGTATTCTACTTCTTCAGGATATAAGTCTATCCGTGTAGCCTAGCAAATATGCACCTTCTTCATTTATTCAGTTCAATTCTTTCCTTAAGCCTTCAGCCAATGCTATTGCTTGCAATAGTTCTTCTATGGCTTTCCAGCCAATCTGCTGCTATAACTATCCCTCCATAGTCTCTTATGCAAAAGAAAATGTTGGTAACTCATCTCCTCCCTTATAACCATCACTATTAAATTTATAATAGCTAAAAGGCGGCTTTTCCAGAAAAAAAGGCCATGCACCTCCCCCCTTCCTCACATCTCATACATGGCCTCTCTTTCCATCCTAACCCAACTTCCAACTTTAAGGGCCTAACCCAAAGCAAAATCCAAACCCAAGTCCAAGTATCTCCTACGTCGAAGACATTGAAGCTCTCCAACAAACTGCAACTCTATCAGAATACCAAGAAAATTTATTGGTAGCAGACAGCAATGATGACCAAGGTGGTGGTGGACTGGTGGTGCCCGGCCAGGGCGGTAACTTTACTTCCACAATAACCTAGCACTCACAATTAGGACTCGAGTTCCAACACAATAATTTCAAAAACTTAATTCCACTCTCCAAACCCATACTTGAATATAAACTACCTTACTTGTCCGGCAAACATCAGTAAAATTAAGTCTTTATACCACAGAAAAAGTTCTTTTCACAGTGTCTGACACGAGAAAAGGTAAAAGGAGATTATCAAGTTTGTCATGTTTTTTATATAAAAAATGTGCATAGGAATGCAAATCCATTGCCTTTGCACAGAATGAAATCTACAGATAAAGCTGGGGAAAAATAAAGTAGCAATGTGATGTCAATGACATACTAGATCATGTGAAGACCCTTTCAGTTCAGCCAAAACAGAAGCAGAATCTGCCCTTATTGGACAGTTGAAAACCTGAAACAGCAAAAGGAAAATGCAGTGATTTTAGACAAACTGTATCATCAAAAAAAATATATGTACTTCTATAGCAGTACTATACCGCAAAACCAGCAAATGTAAGACCACTTTCCACTACATCTCTCTCCAAGCTTCTGGCTTCACTGACCTACATGATGCCAAAAAAAAAAATTGAATGTCACATGATTGAAAATTTAAGTGGATTCAGAGGGTAAAATAAGACACAACATCCTTCATCATAAGAAAAAAGAAGGGTGGATTTGTAAAACTCGTTAAATTATGAGAAAAAGGTGATTTGGACAGGGTTGTGTTTACAACTTATAACTTATAACAGATCCACCAATGCATGCTGAATAGAAATAAAACTGAACCAATGACGTAGCCATTTCTGAAATATTCTTACTGTCATATCTGGAAGGGGCTTGAAAGCAAGTGCAAGAACCCTAGATCCTTGCCGAGTGTACTTTTTATAGGTGTAAATGTATGTTGCTGGCAGATCAACTAACTTATCTTGGATAGTTTCTGGTGCACCCTGTAGAAAAACATAATTTGACACTTCTAAGACAACAAAGACAACAAATAATCTGAAAGTCACATTGCACACAGACATTTTCCACAAAACACACTCCCTAACTAGTACAGAAGCCACAGCACTAAAAAGAAACTTAAAATACTGCACCTTTGCCCTCACTATATTTGCAAACAACTGTCCTTCGGTTCGTTTACAAAGACTCTGTACCACATGATTACCTTTTTAACCCCCTGTATACATACTTAAAATAGCACATAATTTTATAAGCTGCTTATGGAAGATAAAATACCCTCACTCCCTCAGCTGTCTTATGCTTGAATTTGCAATATCATATCTAGCCATAAGAACCCCACTCTATTTAGTATTTACCAAGTTAATGAAAGCTTACAAATAACCTAATTATATATATTTAAGAGTGGCGGACAGAATGTAACCTTCACAAAAGCAAAAAAGTCTTCCTGAACACGTGCAATGACTGACATACGCTTCAAGTGGGATGCAAAATGATACCTCTGAATAATCTGAACACCGTTACCACTTCCCCTACATCACAATAATTAAAAAGTCAAATTTTGGCACAAGAAACTCCATACAAGTTGGTAACAACGTTGTATGAATAATTCTTGACTATATTATAAATAAGAGTTAGCGAGAATAGTCAACTAGGAATCGTTATCTGTTTCACTTCATTCTTGAATCAGAAATGATAGAAGTGTACCTCACTAATTTATAATCACTGAGACCTAGCAGAAAGGAAGAAATATCTAATAACCAATTAGGATACAGCAGACTGAATTTTCATTTTCTTACTTTTTTGGCATTGCCTTCTCATCAGATCTGTAAGTCCATTCAATCCCCTTCAGTGCAGCCTTCTCGAGAGGATCACCAACCTACATGAAAAATTAGAATGAACTTGTCAAACCAATAATCATTGAACTCGAGTCTTAGTTACGGCATACAAGTAGTCTGAACTGCTGGTATCATTTTAACAAGATAAAACTGGATTCATTGTGAAACGCTATAAAAGAAAATTTTGCACCCACTTACCAATTTGTTATCGACAAACACTAACGAATGACAAGAAGCAAGGATTTCCGATGCACGACTTGGCACTTTTTTCGCATCTAACTCTAATTCTGCACTCTCAGTTGCTCCAACAACACCGCAGAACTCCTGAGACACAAAAGCTAAATTACACGAGAGGATATGCAACTATGCAAGTACCTTGCAGACATATAAAAGGAAAATAGCCTACCATGTCATCTGATGTAAGTGTTCCGGTCTTGTCAAAACAGCAGATATCGACCTGAAAAGACCAAAAGAAAAAAAGACTGAATAAATTGTTTTACTGGAGTGTGCAATATCAATCTCATTTTATCTTTTAATTGACCAGCACTTCCATTTAGCTTACTTATACTTCCTAATTCCTATATTAACTACATTGAAAAATTCAAACCCTGCACACCAATCTTTACAATTTGCAAAATGTGCACACTTTGGCAAATTTGGACACTATCATTCAATAGTTGCTCCCTTTATTGTTTGGTAGATGATAAATTCAAAGACTAGGGATAAGAAAGTGTATCACAAAACTTCAGTTGAACATCCGGTAGCTTCATTACTTGATTACCTTTCCTGCGAAGGGAATCCGGAATGGTTCAGTACAAAAAATTCCTCGTTTTGCAAGGGCAATAAGAGAAGTGTTGACAGCTATTGATAATTCCATTGGCAGCTCAGGTGGGATAACAGAAGTAATAATCAACGAACAGCTTAGAAAAAGTTTGTATCTGCTTCTGGTTGGATCCTCCAGCCCCTACAAGAAACTTAACCATTACATACAGACATACAATACACCATTACACCAACAACAAGAAGATAACTCAACGCTAATACTTGCCTTCTTCAGCACATAACCAGCAGCTATAACAGCAAATACAACCAAGAATAAGATGAAGAGTCCACTTTCCCAGCTATTAGCTGTAACCTGTTATGAGAAATTGGGGGTTAAGAGTTAGATATACATAGACCTTTATAGTTCAGAATGAAAAGAGGTCAGCTTTAAAGATAGATCACCCGCTCAGTTGAAAATAAGATTGTTCTCATCAGCTTCCCTTGACTTGTTTCAAAACCAGTACGCAACACAACAGCTACACAGCCACCATCTGGTGTTTTGAGAGGAAATGACTTACCCAAAAGTAACAAAAATATTAGCATCTGTAAAATTATCTGGAGTGAAGTACAAACTAGTGATAGAAGGATCTACCTTGTCAGGAGTATGCTGCAATATCTTTGTCCCGCCAAACAATACATGAGTTTTATCACGTTTGATTGACAACCGCTCCTCCAACCCTCTACCAGAAACTGACACCTGATGTCAAAGATCTAAGCTTGTTAAACAACGAGAACTCATCACGTATATATATAGGGGGGCTGAGTCATACCCCAGAAATAAATTTAATAACCAGAAGCAAATTACTACCACAACAAAAAGTAAGCAAATAAGGAAAGGATAGAGACTGAAATAGCAGAAAGAGAACAACCTTCCACTGAGGAGTAGACTCGCCTGTGAGAATGGCTTCATTAAGAATGGCGTTTCCTGCCAGTAGCAGCATATCTGCTGGTACAGACCTGTCTTCTCCATTGAGACCTGATAATCGTCCAATTGATACAACATCACCTGGAAGGAGATCTGTCCCAGATATTTTGACCCACCTTTACAGGAAAATAACAAATGAGTAATTTTTTCAATATATATTGTAGAAACTAGAGAAAAATCAGAGGAAAGATTACATACTTCCCGCCACGATGAACCACTAGAGTTTGGTTATCCACTCGTACACGCCTAAGCTCAGTTAGAGTTTTCAGACGACTCTTTGCCATTGTTGACTCAAACAGAAACAGCATGAATAAAGTGAATAAACTGTAGTACCAATACTCATCCAAACACCACAACCCCACACAAAAGACCTGAAAATACAACCTCAAAAAAATAAGTAATGCATTGCAAGATAGCATGGCAGCATGCAAGCAAGAGGAGGATGTGTAGGGGAGGGAGTAGAAATGCCAATTAAGCTACAAAAGAAGAAACGCAGTACAGGTGTACAACGAACCTGAAACACAAAGAAGGGCTCCATGCAGTGCTCCTTCATTAATTTCTGAAATGTGGGCTGAGGATACTCAAAGCTGCAGAGGCACACGATGAAGATGGATATAAACATAAAAAAGTATATATATCTTGATTGTGGACTAGAACCAGAAGAAGTTAAAAGTGAACAAAATTCAAGATGAAAAATCAAAGGAACTCGTTCTATCAGAACTTCCTCCGTACAGACAATCTAGGGAGAATAATGTAGATCTTACACATTGCAATGTTATTATAGAAAAGACAACATTGCATTTTTATGATAAGTTGCATTGTAAAGAATAAAGTAATTATACAATATTATCAAGAGATCTTACACATTGCGTCCCCACTTCTCGGTGGCAGCAACAATTTTGGCTTCAGATCCATGTCCAGTATTTTTAAGATAGTGCCCAAATGTTTCTTTAGTGGGGAAAGGAAGCTTGAAAAAGTTATCCTTCTCCTTTGAGTACACAAATCTTTGCTTTCTAAAATCAAAGTAAATTTCTTCAACATTTTCACCAGTTGATGTACCTGCCAACTATGCCAACATACAACAATTGATGGACAGAATAAGTAAAACTGGATTAAGAAAAAAGATGAACAGCTAGTGATCATGAATGATGGACAACAAAAAAAATTACCTTATGAAAGTTAAGAGGAACAATTTCTTTTGAACCACAGAACTTTGCTGGCGTAATTTTGCAAGCGTCCGCTAAGTGAATGTCATTAACCTGAGATTTTTCAACATCACAAAGACAACAAAAAAAATTTTGTCTGAGGAGAGTAAAAGCAGAAATACGTTCTTCTAACATACAATTTTGTCTCTGGGAACAGATTTATTACTAGGCACAAAAATTCATCTAATATCATTTACAAAGATCCATCAGAGGTAGATATTACCATGTATGTTCATTGAACATTTCTTGTTCCTAGTCTAAACATGCAAGTCATTCCTAAAAATGTGGCTGTAAGGTAGTCATTTCTATTAATTTGTTTCTGAAGCTTGGTATTAAAATCCTTGTACGAGAGTGTTAAGAATCAATTTCATCACAAAAATGATCCCACATATTAACTAATGAGGTGAGAAAACTCTTGTGTGGGTAAACTACCTAAAACCAATCTTAATTTGAGCCACTTTGCAGAAAACCACCATTATAAGCAAAACCAGATTTTTACCAAGCAACGCTTATCAGCCTAGCTCCCATACTCATTTTACAGCTAACAGAGTGTTAAAGAAAATGTGAAATATTATTCAAATATATTTAACTTCAGGTTTTTGCAAAATGTGGGAAATTTTGGACATTTACACATTTTCAAATATTTTATAAGTTTAAATAGGTATCAGCTTCAAATGAAAATATGAATGATGAGTAAGGTAAGCTAAATCACCGGTGGCTGTGTAGTTTATCCTAAAAAAAATTTATTGTAAGGTTTTTCAACACTTAAGATAACAATAAATAGTAAATATAAACAATACACTAAAGTCAAACAACTAGGTTCAAGTATGTATTGCATAGATGCAACAGCCAAGATTTCGGGAATTTCAGATGATCTAATCACATGAAAATTGGTTGCTCGAGATCATACTTGATCTACACATAACTCAAAATACATGGCTCGTTCATTCCCCCAGCCTATAGAGTGTTCCTAATTAAACCTCGGAGCTCAAAAGACAACAATGCAAGACACGTAGAACTAGGTATTGAAGAAAAGTAAACTTACTCATTCTTCGATTGTACAAGTAGAATTGAGCATACCTTACTATACCGGACAAAGCATTTGAAATCAACAGACCAAACCGTGAAGAGAAGCACCAAAATGTGGAAGACAGAGATCCCTCCGAGCACTATGAAAGCATCCGTAACATCTATACTAGGAACGACAACGACTAGCCAAGCAGCGTAGAGGATTAACAAGGGCCAAGCATCCAATCGCCATAATCCGTTCCTCCGACGCAGTAAATCGATGCTGTCGACGACCTTTCCTCCGACGTGAAACCTCGGCATCGCAAATCAGCCAAAACAGATAATCTCTTCGAATATCTAGATGGCGATGATTAAAATTAGTAATCAAAATTGCGAATCAAGCGGTGTAGAATAAGGTTCTTGATCGATTACAGTAGGTTAGGGGCTTTAGGTGTTACCTGCTTCAGATCCGCTTTTCTTCTTCTTCAGCGAAGTCGAAGAGTGGAGAAGACCGATCTCCCAAGTTTCGCTTTTTTCCTCGTGAGCGTCTGGTCTACAGGTCGACACCCTTCATCGGATCTCTTGTTTTATTGATTAGCATGTATCGAACCGGGCTCGAGCCTACGCGCCCGCTCACAGTTTTTACCAGAGTGGGCAAACGGATCGACCCGACTCGAGCGCTTAATCATACCGGATATCCGTATTTTATTTTACAAAATGATCTGCAGCGTTTGTAAATTGTAATCAGGTGAATATTGAGCATTATTTATGTTATCGAATAGGTAAATGTTCAGGTACTGCCCATATATTGCGGTACGGTCGTACGGCCGACCGTACGGGCGACACGTGTACCGAAAAAAAAAATTAATTTTTTTTTTTTTCTTTTCTGAAACGATTTTTTTTTTTTTTTCGGAAAAGAATGAAAATTTGTTTTAACTACCATGTTATAATTTATGCACTATTCTCCTATAAATTTTGAACTATTCTCATATAATCCATGAACTATTACTTTATAATATAATCCATGAACTATTCTATTATAATTCATGAACTATCCCATAATAAGTTTTG
>BSUD01000007.1:3246576-3355323 GCA_033239045.1 Fagopyrum esculentum | reverse complement strand
CATGAACTATTCTATTATAATTCATGAACTATCCCATAATAAGTTTTGGACTATTACTTTCACTCCTTTATAAATTTTGCACTATGAACTATTCTATTATAATTCATGAACTATCCTTTTAGAAGTTATGAACTATTACTTAATAAGTTTTGAACTATTACTTTCATTCCTTTATAAATTTACACTATGAACTATTCTATTATAATTCATGAACTATCCTTTTACAAGTTATGAACTATTTCCATAATAAGTTTTGAACTATTAATTTTACTTGTTTTTTAAAAAAAAAAAAAAAATCCGGGACACGTGTCGGCCGTACGGACGGTCACACGGCCGTACCGGAATAATGGGCCTTACTTGAACACTTCCCTTGGATACGATCATTTAAATCCGTATAAAGTTAAGATTAAAAAAATTTACTTGATCAACTATATTTCCAAACTAATTTAATATCCAAATACAGAACCTAGAATATTTAACTATATTCTTTTCTTTTGTTTATAAAGTAATATTAATTTGTTTTTACTAAAATCAAGTAACATATCAAAATTATAGATAATATAAGTGGCTTATATTTATACTCTACTAAAACAGACTTCAATAATATTGGCGTGGCGTCCCAAAATTTTTCTTGAATTAAATATTTTTTTAATTAACCAATTAAACCAATAATCTTTTTTTATTAAAGTATATAAATTTTATAAAACAAACTATTAAACACTATTCCGATTTCAGGCACAATAACATCAAATCTTTGAAACAAATATTTTAATTTGGATTCTACTAACTATCTCCGATTACAATAACAACTCTTCTTCTTTTATTTTGTTTTGCAAATATTTAAATCTATAAGATATTATCCATAAGCGTATCTCATAAGTTGCGTATCCCGTAAGTTTAACTTCCTTCCTATTTAACAATTTAGTCTAACATTTCATAATAGTGATCTTTTTGCGTGTTTTGTTTTCAGGCTTCAACGAGGTACTCATCTGCCGCCTGCAGCTTATCTGCCTCTCATCTGCAAAAAAGCAAACAAAAAAATTTCAATTAGCCTGGTACGTTACAAACTTTCGATTATTTAGCAACCTGTTTTTTAGTCGATTATTTAACAATCGAACAATCGATTATAGCTTGGTGTTCTTTTTTATTCGATTACTCAATTACGAAGTTGTTTATAGACTTTTTGGTGTTCTTTTTTATTCGATCACAACTTTTTCATTCGATTTTTTAACTTATGATCAAACACGCAAGTTCTTTGGTTTTCTGATGTTGCCTCAGACTCATCATTTCCACTAATGCAATATACAATCACGCATTCCTGTAGTTCCATGCACAGTCTTCTATATCTCTAACCCCTTTTAGAAGAACGCCATAACTGATCGATCCACGAAATGAACTTGTCTCCAGATACAAAAACTCTCAAAATCACAGCATTCAAAGCAATTAATTCAAGAAATTAATAACAGATCTACACACGTCTAAAAATCACAATCACAACATTTCGTTTGATGTGAACAAAGTGTTGGAACTAAAATTAAATCAAACTATGAATTATACATGTTTTAACACATGGGTACACCGAACACTTTTCTGGACACATTTCAGGTGGGCTCCGGCCGTTGTCAACACCGGAAAATGGAAGTTTTGACTTTGGCTTCACGAGTTCTTACTCGTGGTATATTCATACATTAAATTTGAGTTACATTTGAATGAGAAATGGAGGCCCGAAGTTGGTTGCATGATAGGTAATAACTTGAGAAAATAGTCAAATGGGAGCATCCCACATTGACTGTATGGAGGGAGAAGAGGGAGAAACAATAGGATATATTAGACAAGTACGAAAATGGTGCAGATGTGGATAAGATTGACTCCTAAAATCGGGGCATTTCTCTGGATCAAATTGCTCTACGTTTTTTGGTCGGTCAATGGACTCTGATTTTCTTGGCGTTTTTTGGTCGGTCAATGGGCTCTGATTTTCTTGGCCCAATCCGTAACCACCTTCATGAGCTCTCTGTTTTTAGACTCTGTTTTTAGAATTAAGGAAAAGATTTCGATCTCGACGTATAGAAAAAACAACAAAATGGGTTTGAATCACCGAGCTATGGAGAAACAAGCTCAGCAGAATTAGATGGTTGTCATGATTGTTTTCTATTATTGATTAATTTTGTTTTTTTTATTTTATTTCGTTTGTAGATTAGTAACCTTATAATTTTTTCAAATCTTGTTAGTGAATCGATTAGTTTTGATTAATAAGTAATGTGTATACATATATATATATATACTAATAATAATAATAATAATAATAACTTTAAAGTTGTATATCGCTATATTTAGTATTATTAATGACAAAATTTAATTTTTGCTTGTTGATTTTATCAATACAAATTTTGTATAATCGTTAATAAGATGTGCTTTAAAAATTAAAAATTACATCACAAATTGAAAATACGAAATACATGAACAAATTAAAGTAAAAAAAGATCTCTTTGTTGTGCTTGCCTCCATAATTGTGTGACTAGGGGTGCAGGTGCACGAGAATGGACCTAACTGGATTGTACCCCTGTACATAGATACCGGGTCCAATGCAGCTAGGTGGTATGGTTCCGACCTCGCTCGCATCCAAACCCTCAATTTGCGCCCTATAACGAGGCAAACGGTCATCGTTTGTGGATGCATGTGATGGTAATTTCCAAAATGTCACATACATGTATCACGTCGACAAACTCTACATATTACGGCCAGACAATGGTCGTCCGGTTTATATGCCTTATGTCCACTGTATGTTACAAGGACATTGCCAGACAATGGTCGTTCGGTTTCTCTATCAACGATTTGCTCTGGAAACTCGTCATCGTCGTTATTTTGGACAGGGGTTTCTTCTTGTTCTTAAACTGGTTCAACCATGTAATTTTGGTAATAATTACCCTCGTACGACTATGGATTGACGGTTAATAGAGTTGTGAAACGATTAATTCAAGAATAACACGTGGAAAACTGACCATGTAATTCTTATGAACTCACGGATGATATGGATTACTAGGGCCCGCAATGTTCGTGTAATCATTTACATCGTTGGGGCCGGCGTCATTTGTGTTATACTGAAACTGCGTGTTTTGGCTTGCTTCTTCAGCGTGATTATGAGACGATGACCGATTACTCGATATTTCAATCCTGCTTGGTTCGTATTAATCAACTTTTGTGTTGATGGAGGGTGGAATGAAAAAATGTTGGTCGTGATAGGATCGAAATAAGAAGAAAATTTTAGGGTAAAATGGTTAAGTAGGCACCTTTTGCATACTTGTGTACAAAGTAGGTAGTTTTGAGTTATCAATAACAAACTAGGCCCCTTGAGTATTAAAATAAAAGATTTAAAAATAACTAAAATAAAGATCCCATGATCTTTCTCTCTCCAATTAAACTATATTTATTTCCAAAATTAATTATTGAAATTAAAGGAAATAACGGTTTGAGAAAAAATAGCAGTCACGATCATCCATAATTAGGATCTGTTTTTTACGAGATACGGTTCTCCATTTTCAACGAATTCAGAGGACGAAGGTTTTCGCCATTTTCGGGGAAAAACTTTGTGCGTTTGTGAATTTCTACTGCATCTGTATATTGGTTTTGGTTGCATCATCATCACAACACTCGTAATTCGGTAAGCCTTATGTGTGTATATATATTTCTGGATTTTCGAAGCTTTTTATATGCGTCAATGGCGGACGAATCATTCATCTAAAATTAAAGCGTTATATCAGAAACAAATGTACATATATGATGAATCACCTTACTTGTAGTGTTTTAACTGTGTAAATGGTAAGCCATATTCTAGATAGACGATGATTGTCTGTAATTAACGGTATCAGGTTGAAGAAAGTAATATTGTGTACACATTCGATGATACATTAATGTATGTATGTGTTTGAAACATATAAATAATATGTATATGTGTTACATATATTGTATGACATAATGTGTACGCATGTAGTATGCACACATTCGATGATACATTATTAAATTAATATATGTATGGCTTATGAATATGTACATGATTTTTGGATAGAGTACTGTACACATTGAGTATGTACATTAACTATTTTGTTTAATGTAGACATTTGTTTGGTGACTGGTTACATTTTATGTTTATGTGTATATGTATGTGCATTGTAATTTGTGTATGTGATATGTACATGATTGTACAAAATTATGTACATAATATATTATTTTCAGGTGCGAACTAGGGGGAATAAGAAACGATGAAGAGTCGAAGAAGAAGAAGCCGACGATCTTTGAAGTTTTTGGGTTGATGGGCGGCGAGGGCGAAAGTTGGTTGACGAAAAATCATAGGAGACGATATGGATGTGGGAAGAAGACGCTTTGTTCTGAATTATTGGTATCTAGTTTCCGTTGATATGATTTGGAAAAGATTCTGCAAATCTCTATATACAGTTTCCATTTTTCCTTAATAGGTTTTTTGAATTAAGGCAGTTTTCAATTAATGAGATTATCTTAACTGCCATAACTTCTTCCTATAAATCTATAATTCAGCATTTTGTTTTTAATTTATCTTTATTTTTATATTGAAATTAGCTAGGGGCCTAGTTAGTATCCAATAAACAAAAATTGTCCTAATAGCTAAATTTTCTCAAAATTTTATTTGTATGTTAATAAAAATATGATAAGGGAATTAAAAAAAAATCTTGATTTATATTCTTTAATATTTTTTTTCATTTCTACTTGATCCTTGCTCAATGCTAGTATTTTGATTGCTTCCGCACATGTAAGTTATCGGGAGCATTATTAGCTATGATCTACCAATGCATTATTGTGTATTTGGATTGGAGTGCGGCTCATATAAGCCTCCCGTTAACCAAACAAACGCCACCCGAAGGTGGCCCGACCCCGGGATCGATTGGATTCATCGCTCTAGACATGCCTAGTAACCATTTTGTTGCAGTAAGTATTATACTCCAAAATGTAAGACATACAAAGATTTTAAAAAAACGATACAACTATCGATTCCGCTAACGAGATTTTAAAAACCAATCGATTTCGCTAAAGAGATTTAAAAAAGACGCATTACTTGATAATCAAAATCAATCGATTCCGGTAACGGGATTTAAAAAAAACAATACGATTATCGATTCCGTTAATAAAATTAGTAAAGAATATACAACTTTAAAGTTTAAAAACGCATTACTTAATAATCAAAACCAATCGATTCCGCTAATAAAATTTAAAAAACGATACAATTATCAATTTCATTAACAAAATAAAGAAAATAACACAACTATAAAATTATATATATATATATATATATATATATATATATATATATATATATATATATATATATATATATATATATATATATATATATATATATATATATATATATATATATATATATATAAGAGTTCAGTTTTACGACAGTGGCGGGCTTTAATTCCTTACTTTATTTTGGGCCGGACTCATTTCATTTGTAGCCCGCTTCAACCCTAATGCATGTTACTTCCGTTTGTTGTCTTCTAGATATCTTATCACCCTTTCATCTTTTTTTTTTTGAAAGTAATCACCCTTTCATCTTTTCACCGCTTCTTCGGGCATTGACGTGTGGTACTGACGTGTTATCCTTCGTCAATGTCAGCGCATGCTTCAGTCAACCCACCGCCATATTTCGTTTCCCTTTGCAACCGGTTTAAATGCGTTTGCATCACATTCATGTCATGGTACTTTTATTTTGCGTTTTGATTTGAATTTTGGTAGGTACAACCATGGCTTTCTCACTGTTTTTTTGTGTTATTTGATTATCTGATTTGATCGAATATGTCGTCTTAATTAGGGTTTTCTTTATGCAAAGGATTGTCGACTCAGTTGTCTTTCGGTTTGTATGTTCGATGAATGGTGTTTGACATTGAAGATCATTCCAAGCTGCATACACAGGTAAGATTCGGCATCGCCATTGTTGTAGCGGGTGAGGTGCAAACGAGCAAATTTGCGATCGTCGATGCAGGTCAGCCATGAAATGGATACGCAGCGGAATCGAAAGAGGGATTTGACCGGCGATCTTGATAGTATTTCCGCTAAGAGATCGTCAAGCAGACAGCGGCTGAAATTACATTGTGGCTTCGAAACCCTCATCATATTCTACCGAATTAGGTCAGATTACCGTACCGCTCGATATCCGTCTATGAACAAATAAGGATCCCTCAAAAAAAAAATTATTTTGTTATGATAATTTGGAGATACTTTTTACTAGGGGTGAGCATAAATCCCGCTTAATCCCGTCCTGTTCCGGTCCCGTTTCGATACCGGCGAAATTTGGAAAAAAAAAAGTGTATCCCGTCTCGTAAAAAATTTGCGGGACGGGACGCGGGAAATATTTTTATATTTTTATAATATTATATAGATAAATAATATACATAAATTATAATTTTTAAAAATAATTTTTTATTTTTAAAATTATTAGATCGATAATTTTTCATCAGTCATTCACTCATTCTTTACGACTCATTTGGTTGGATCTAAAATATTAGAGTTTATGATCTTCCTTGATTTAGTCCGTTCGCCGTCTTACTCTGGTCCGTTCCATCGACGCCCTTGCTCTAGTCTTTTCCATCGCCCTTGTGGATTACCACAATTGTAATCGATAGTTAAATAAATATAATTTTCTGTAAATTATCTGCTGTTATTTTTTGAATGTGAGTCGGTAAGACATTTTGATGTAACTTAAATGTGTTTTCAATGTATAAACTACTAATATGTAGGTGTCATAAATCGATAATTCGGTATCGAGTTTTTTCCCAATCATTTATGTCTTTAAACATGAGTGAAAACAAGTATAAATATTAAATATAATCGGTGCGTAATTTTCACGGGATTTGTCCCGTCCCGTCCCGTCCCACATGAGACAGGGCCCGTGCGGGACGAAGAAAAAATGTCATAAATTCCATCTCGTCCCATCCCGTCTCATGCTCACCCCTACTTTTTACATCGAAGGCACTCTACTAAAATAAAGTATAGATGCTCTCATCAAAAAAATGTCATAAATTCCGTCTCGTCCCATTCCCACCCCTACTTGCTTCAAACCCTTTGATGGATTGTCTATATGCAACAAATACATACTTGAAACGACTTTCATTGTCAAGTTGAAGAGCAACAATTGTACCTTTATTGGCCTCATCTAACATATACAAATATGCCAGATTGAACTATAATTACCCTCTGTCGTTCCTCTAATCATGTCTTTCACGGCTTCTTGCGCCTACCAACACTTCCAATAACAACCATGTACACAATTTATTCAACTTAATTAATACACTACCAGAAACATAATGTATAATATTGATAGCACACACATGTTTTTACAAACAACAATACATTTACGTAAGGAGATACAGAACACAACAACTGAAAAAACTATATCAAAAAAAATAAAGCATACACATTCAGACTAACTTACACAAATTTCAAAGCACAATTAAAATTTACTACTAACTAGGAACACAAACTGGACAGTTTTCACTGCGAAGAATCCGATATGAAGATGTACTCTGTTCCAACGTCTTGTTTGCGGTAGATTACACTTATGCATAACGGATCTTTAAGTATAAACACCATTGAAGTAGTTGGGCTATACAGAGTGTTCAAAACACAAAATATGTCGACAAAGGGTACCCATAAGTGATGAATATTTTTCGTCGGCAAAAAACTCTATGATAAACTCATTATGTGAAAATTTTCGAGGCAAAAGAGAGGAAGATTTGTCATTATACATAGTATTCAAACAAGTAGATCGATAGTAATAATCGACGCATAATGGAAGGGAAGAAAATATTCCGCACATAATTTCCGCTATGAAGGAATAACAGGAAACTACTCAGGATTGATGATCTTGTTAACATATATTTTCCTTGTTTAACGGTTCATTGAGACTAATTACCTTCTTTAACTATGCAATTTAATTAAATCTAACAAAAGAGAGAAGAAGACTATAATAGCTAGAATCTTTTATTTCTTCATAATTAATTTTTTTACACAAAATTAGAGGGGTCTAGTTTGGATTCATATAAATATAATAGCTCTATTTATGTTCATTGTTACAATAGTTGCGTGCATAGTCATTTTACTCATGATTCTTATTAGATTAGTTAGAAAGTAACCAAGCTCAAGCAAAGTTTTTTTCCGAACCGGATCCGAATACCTATACTCACATATCAGCCTAAGAGATAAAATAAAATTGATATGCAATCCCATTAATATAAACAAGCTTTTGGGAGGCTACTTTAACTATTATTTATTTTGCAGTAATTAAGTTAAAAAAAACTAATAAATGTGGGAAATATAAACACATCTGGATAAACGGGTGGGTCATGCGATCCGTCCGGATAAACGAGTTGGTACAATTAAGCTTTTGGGCTACAAAAACTCGGGGCATGTATGATTACGTAAATGGCATAAAATTGAATCTAAAACCTTATGGTAAGGTCGAACAAACTGCAAATTTGAAGAAACTAGAAGTTAGACGACTATAGTTATTTTGTTTTCGTATGATGTTGTATTTTGAATACAAAACTTTTTTTCAAGTGAAAAAACAAATAAATAATTAAGGATTCGTCTGACTGAACAACGCCCAATTCATATGGGAACGACCAATGTATGAGTCACAAAATCAGGGTTCGACACGAGTCGGACCCGATTCCGAATGTTTCCATGTTCACTAGTAAATTAGTTAGCATTGAATGTTGATTGCACCTGAAAACAAACAAAAAGTGTTGTTTTTTGGATAATAGAAAGCGGTTCAGTGCACTAGACAACACATCATTTAGTAGATCGAAAGGACGATCATAACGGCAGGCGGACTAATCCTCGTGAGGGAACCGGAACCATAACCAAAACATATAGAAAGATAAAAAATACATCAACTGAGAGCATCGATCACAACGAGCCGATCAAGAAGGAGCATCACACGGAAGCGCCAATAAAGCAAAACAATGAATAAACAACGAGCCAAGTTGTATAAGAAGTACATAGTACGACTTCTAGGGACCACCGGTGAAAACAACATATTTAAACACTTATTTTGAGCTTTTAAATTTCGATCAGTTATTCTCGACTCCTTTTCACGGCGTACCATCATATAAAAACGTGAATGTTCAGTAGAAAACGAACAAAAAGTTTTGATTCCATAACAAACGTGTCTAAAAGTGTGCTAAAATAGCAATAACAAACTAAATTGTATTTAATCTCACTAACTCATAAATTCTAAACAAACACTAGCTCAAATTTCCAACAACCACAAGTATAACATTTACCTATTCACCTACCTTAAAAAACAATCTCAAACCTAAAACCCAAATCGTAATTGAAACTAAAGATATCAAACATGACCAAAGTAGCCACAATACACAAAACCGATTGACACGATTTGTTCTTACGACTAGCGAGGTTGGTGATGACATTTCGCGACAAAGTGCAAGAACTTACCGGCAATCAAGATCTTTACTCGACCTCTCTTAGGCGGCACTACAACTTGCCTTCCAAAACCGATGTCTTTTGCACTTGTAATCGTTGGCTTCTCCATTGTATTTGCAATTAGGGTAGGCAAATGTGTTTGATGCTATATGGTATTCTATGAGTTGTTGTCTTACAATAAGATTAAGTTTGCATATTTATAGGCCTATGCTTAAGAGCTTCTCTTACAAGCTTTCAATACTTTTCGTTATTTTATAAAACATTATAGAATTTAGATTCTCTTACAAGCATAGCAAAGTGAGAGAAGCTTGATTTGGTTTTTAAACAAAATAAAATTTCCCTAATTTGAGTTTATATGTATTGTTTTTAGACAGAATAAGAAATATTATTAGGTTTTGATAGATTTTTTTTTAAAAAAAAGTGTGTATTTGTAGATATAAATTAATAGGGGTTGTAAATATTTTAGTTAATAATTTATTAATTAAAAAGTATATTTTTAAATTTGTGAATTTAAGTTAATTATTTTTTATTAAATATTAATTATTAATATGGTATAAAAAAAATATTAATACAATTGAAGGGAAATAAAACAAAATAAGATTTGGCCGGCAAAAGTGATGGAATCTATTGATTTACTATTATTTTGTTCTAAAGTTCCCATCTAATTATTTAGTTTAAGGGAATTGTCACGTGTGTGAAATTGAGGCTAGATTCTAAAACGTGCTCTTTCACAAAGTACGTCAATTTTCCAAAAAGCTAAATACACAGACTTCGATCCATTAACGTAAAAAAAATCGTAATTCGTCAGCATCCAGTGGGCGCCGGCGCCTAAACTAGAAAAAAGTTATTTGTTCATAAATACATGTAGGTAAAAAAAATGATGTCGGCGTCTTGCTAATTTTGTTAGTCTTTGTGCGTTTGAACGCCATGTATATAACAAGTCAATTTTAAACACGCATGCTATAAACATGGGAAGTGTTCAAGTAAGGCCCATTATTCCGGTAAGGCCGTGCGGCCGTCTGTACGGCCGACACGTGTCCCGGAAATTTTTTTTTTTTTTTTTTTAAACGAGTAAAAGTAATAGTTCAAAACTTATTATGGAATAGTTCATAACTTATAAAAGGATAGTTCATGAATTATAATAGAATAGTTCATAGTGTAAAATTTATAAAGGATTGAAAGTAATAGTTCAAAACTTATTAAGTAATAGTTCATAACTTCTAAAAGGATAGTTCATGAATTATAATAGAATAGTTCATAGTGCAAAATTTATAAAGGAGTGAAAGTAATAGTTCAAAACTTATTATGGGATAGTTCATGAATTATAATAGAATAGTTCATGGATTATATTAAAAAGTAATAGTTCATGGATTATATAGGAATAGTTCAAAGTTTATAGGATAATAGTGCATAAATTATAACATGCTAGTTCAAATAAATTTTCATTAGTTTCCGTAAAAAAAAAAATCGTTTCAGAAAAGAGAAAAAAAAAAAAAAAAATTCCGGGACACGTGTCGCCCTGCGGTACGGCCGTACGACCGTACCGCAATAAAGGGGCCGTACCTGAACATTTACCCTATAAACATGGACTTATTTTTGGGTAAAATGATTACCTAGACATTTTACCACTATTACTCTATTAAGACTGAGTACACATAGTATAAACTCATTTAGTAAATATACCTATATTTAAATCAATTCCTTTCGTTTAGGAAAAATTATATATAGAGTAAAATTAAAGTGGTAAAAACAAGAACCTATAAAAAGTTAATCGAATTCTTTCATTATTTTTGGCGTAAACTATTACAATCTTGTAAGTGAGAAAAACTTATAAGCATGGACATTAGGGGTGTAATACGAGCCGAACGAGCCGAGCCCGAGTCGAGCCTAAAATTTATACGAGCTTTAAAACGTGTTCAAGCTTGGCTCGTTTAGAAAGTGAACGAGCTCGAACCGATCTTTTGACGAGCCGAGCCCGAGTAGCTCGACTAAAATAATGCTTCTATAGTGTTATTTTAGCCGAACGAGCCGAGCTTTACCAGGCCGAGCTTGAGCATGTCAAAGTTCGGCTTGTTTATAAACGAGCCGAGCCTAAAAATTATACGAGCTTTAATATGTGTTAAAGCTTGACTCGTTTAGAAAATGAACGAGTTCGAGCCGAGCTTTTAACGAACCGAGCTCGAATAGCTTGTCTCATATTACAGCCCTAATGGACCTATTGGGTTTGTGTAATGTGTTTGAAAATTGGACGGTTTGGACCTAAGGTGGATTTTTGCACAAAAAACTAGTGTCAAAATCGAAGGTTCGATAACTTAATGGTACATGAAAAACTTGTGTTGGGTTCAACCTTCTCGCATTTAAATCATTCCAAATTAAAGATGTTTTTTGTCTTCTAATCTTGAAAAATACAATTTCCAATTTTTAAAAAAAATCCTCGGAACAATTCAACCAAACTAATCAATATACAGACCAGTTTAAATTGTTTATTGACTTATTTGGATTTTAAAACTCGTCAAAATTAGTTTATTATCTTTTATTTCTTGAAGTGAAATTTTAAATTGGTTTCGTAAATTACAAGCCAACAAATCAAATAGATAAAGTTGTTATACCAGCCAAATAAACCTAGTTTTAACGTGATCATGAAGGAAAAAAATATATGTTCTAGTTGAGGCTATGAAACGTGTTTATATATGACTTGTTTAAATAGTGATTGAGTTCTAATGAAGTTTTTCTTGAATAGTATCCATATAGTTCGACTCATATAACAGCTTACAAGAAATCACATAGTTAACTAATTAAGGTTATTATATGAGTCGAACGAACAAGCCGAGTTTGACATTTAAAAATGACTAAATTGAACGGGCTAGATTTTGAAATGGTTTCTTATTAAATTCGTTATAAGTACCAAGCTCAACATTCATTGACTTTGTGATTCGGAATCACAAGGGTGAGGTGATTAGGCTTGATGCGACAAAAAAATAACTTTAACTCGCTAATAAAAGTTGAAGTTTATGCTCTCAAATCGAGTCTTCAAGAGGCTATCAGATTAAAGATAAAAAAGATCGAAATCGATGGTGATAATCTTTGTGTTATCAAGGCGCTCCGAGGGTTGTGGAGTTGTCCGACGAAGTCCATATCAGACATGTTTTCAGATAAAAGGCTCTTATTCTATCATACATGACAATATAATCTTACTTAACTTCTGCAGTAACCAACTCAAAAATGAGTTATGCAGAAGAAGCCCAACACATACACAACCTTGAACAGTAGACACACTCACACACATACACATATATATTTCCATATCCAAAGAAAAACTATTAGAAATGGAAGAATTGACGATGCAACATTCGCATAATTTGCAGTATGATTCGATATCATACCCATCATTCATCGGAGTTGTAGGAGCTCGATAATGGAGTAGTAGGAACGATGGGAAGATCAGATCTGTTGTCAGGAGTAGCCATTGGAGCTGTAATCCTCCTTATATGCACTGCTGCAGCTACTTTCTCGATTAAGCTCTTAAAAATGCGAGCTTTGATCCGACCACGCCTTGCTGGAACCCTGTTGAAGCGCTTCTGTGAGGAAACGTAAGATGGAAAAGACGAACCAGAAACAGCAGCCGCCATTGGAAGTAAGAAAAAGCAAGATGAATTGAGCCAAAAAAAAACCCTCTTTTTTGTTTTTGTTTTCTTGCAGAAAATCAATAGAAAACAGATTAAACAACTATAAAAGGAAATTGAAACAAAGCTTAATGGAATGCTAGAAGAATTTGCCTTTAATGAAGAGGAAGATGATTTTGGAAGGGTAAACGGAGAGAGAGGCGGCCATGGCAGATTGGATTGAGGGAATTGAGAGGAGAGAAGAGAAGAGGAGCAAATTGGGGATTAGGGTTTTGATTTGTGGATGCGTTATTGAACCAGTTGAAGACTTGAAGGTGTTAAATAGCAGACGAGTAGAGGAAGAAAAGTAGTCCGTAAAGGGTAGATTGGTTACTGCAGCAAGTATAATCGTAGAATTAGTCAATTACGTGGAAATTGAGGGCGCTTAAGTGTAATTTATATACATTTTTTTGCCGCCAGCTGTAGGAGTTTACTTGTGTTGAAGTCTCCGTAGATCTGAACCGGAGTGTTTTAAAACCGGTTCAGGTGGACCGGTTTTTTGGGTTAAACCGGATTGACGTGGTGGAGTTTGCAAAAGAGGAGAATTTGCTAACATTGACTAGTTATTGTGTGAAGTTCCAGGAAAGTCTCGAGGACTTTACCAGGAAACTACACAGCACAATGCAAGTTGGGTATTGCTCGATCATCGGTTCACCACCTCAAATTCCAATTTACGGGTTCGTTTAGAAGCACCGAGAATCATTCCCGGTAACGGAATGATTTCGAATCAATCAAAAATTACGTGTAATTAGAGGTTTTTTAACACATAAAAGTAATCATTCATTTCATTTTCTTTCTCTACCCTTATTCGATTCCATTCCGTTTCCATTCCACCGCTCCAACCAAACGGGCACTATATTTCCTGATTTCTGAATGATGAGTTGATTATTGTATTTGTCGGAGATTTTAGGTTATGAACTGTAGCCTCTTTATGATATTTGTTTTACAATAACTCATAGGGAGTTTTCTGTTTGATTTAGAAATTTTGGATTGATTTGCCTTATATATTGTTTGTGTTGGTAGTTTGCGTTTGCAATGTATGATTGCTTTGCCTTAATTATGAGTTTGAGATATATTTAAAATAATGAATTTTTTTTTTTTTACATTAGAAACTCATGGTTACAAGTAACATTACAGTTTTGATTAAAAGAAAAAAAATACTCGAGCGTATTCGGATAGTTCGGACATCTGAAATTGGATGTTCGCGTCTGTTTATCTTTTTGGACCGGATATCCGGCCGTTTTCGGACTGGATCCAGATACTAGTTTTATAGAGAGAAAATTTCCGGATATCCGGGAATGAATAACCCTAATTGTGAGTTGTGTTGAGAATGGGCTAATTAGTTATGTTACTCAATGACTATTACGCCTAGAGGGTAATTAGTTATGTTACGCACTCACAATTACACCTCATGATGCCAGATTGTGACAAATGATTATATGATATATTGGATTAGACTAATTGGTTATGTTACACACTAACATTTAAGCCTATAGGGTAATTGATTATGTTACGCACTAATAGTTACGTCTCAAGAGACCCAATTGTGATAGACGGGTTATATGAGATATTGGATTAAGCTAATTGGTTATGTTACGAACTAATAGTTAAGCCTAAAGGGTAATTGATTATGTTACGCACTGGCAGTTACAACTTAAGAGACCAAATGATAATTTGATTGTTTTGAGTGAGATATGTGGTGTGGTATGGACATACAAGAATGACGGTGATGATTACAAAGATATGTCGGTTGTTATGTATGAGTAGAGATAGATACAGTCAGTGATGATGAGAGTTGTTGATGGATAGGGTTTGGAATTAGGATCAATGTTACCCCACCTTGTTTTTTTTTATTGTGGTTATGAACCTTAGTTACTTTATATTATTTGATAATTGATTTTCTTGTCCCTTACATGATACATACGAGTTTAATCTGATTCCGGATCTTAGACTCCATTATTGGAACGTTAACTAATGGCTCCTTTGTTGTTTTAGGACCTTGTTCAGGTATTGTACTTGTATTGGAGACTGTATTTTGGGAGATGATGTACAATCGGACTCACGTTTGCCTTATGATTTTGGGAAGGTTGTTGTGTCTTTGTCTCGAATTTTTGGGTGGTTGAGTTTGAGTCTTGGGTTTGTTTGCTTTTGTATTTCTTTTTGCATGGTTTGTTTTGAGAATAACGGTCGGATGTTTTGTTTTATATTTGTCGTGCTCTTGTTGAAAAGTCCAAAAGTTAAATTGGTGTAAGACTAATTCTAATGGACTCACGTTTTGGTCCACATACTAACGACACATCGGGTTCTAAATCCGGGGCGTTACAATTAAACTACTAACATATCTACGACTTCAAAGCAATTAACCTAGTATCCCTTAATTTTTTGTGACTCTTTCTCTCCCCTAACACATTCGGTGAGAGTAAACTAAAACCCCTCAATTTCCTTCAGATCTGGATTAATAAGATACGTGAATCATATAAAATAAATATTCCTCTATTACACTACAACGTTACTTATTCACATTAGCACATTCGACTAATTGTTCATCCATTAGTCGACTTTTATGTCATCGCTGATGTGCTACTCCTCTCAAGCTCAAATCATGTCGGCGCCACTCACAACCACACTTCTTCTCCTCGGCCCTCAATATTTTGGCGTCCTTCTTATTACCACGTGACTTATCAAATTCAACGATTTATAAAATGTCGAGTTACTCAAGTTCAAAAACAAGAGAAATGAGATATATATTATTGAATCAATTTGTTATTTAATGTCATACAATTTATTATTTTTAATCACTTGGAAGATGTGTAATTTTTTCCTTAAAATGTTCATATTTATGCAAGTCAATTTCTTTATTTTGCATTTTTCTCTTTTGGTGTAATATTTTGTAAAAGTATTTATAGGTCCAAAATCTAATTCGACCCGAATAACTCAATTTTTAGATAATTTATTATTATAAATCAATTATGTTCAAAACAAACAAACTTTTTAAATTTTCGGTTCTTGTTTTCACAAAAATCGTTTTTTTAGTTCGGTTTTCTAAGGTTCAATTACGAATTATGTTATGCCTTTTACAAAAACTACTTACATCCTCATTTTATCTAAGATTCATTAATTTTTTAATTAAATTTATACTTTTAAAATTCTTTCAAAACTGCATCAATACAAGAACTTTATGTGGATAAAGATTGATTAAGTGTCACAATCACAGTGGGAAAGGTCTTTAATTGTAATGGAAAAAGGGTATTCCTGCCTACCCAAAGAGAAAATCAACTGACTTATACTATATACTTCGTGTTACAATAATTATAATTTTTATATGGTCCTTTACGTTTGAGTTCTTCCTTTATTGACAACCAAACAAAGCATTATGTACATAAATTTTAGAAAGTGTACGAAATTATTGAATAATATATTATAATCATACTTATTAAAAATCCTTTTTTTTTTATGATAATTTTATACATCAGATACAATAAATTCGTTCTTCCAAACACTCGTCAATCCTTCTAAAGAAAATAAGTTCGTTCATTGATATATCGATTTCAACAACCCAATAATCTTCACATTCAACTATCAATAAGCTTCAACTTCAACTATTATAAGCTCAAGGTTCCCAAATGAGTCTATGGACTATGGAGCGTATTCACATTTATGTGTCGCAATTTGTTTTTTTATTTTTTATTATTGGTATAGTCTATTAGTATTATTTTTTTTTTGGTAAAAGAGAGCGAGCTCTCCGCCCGAAGGCTTTATTGAATGTAAACGTAAACTACAAACGGGAGGTGCGAGGAAGAGCAACTCCCCTCAAATTCTCAAGAATTAAATTACAAATAGAAGGAGGAGCAACCGTCAAACGGTGAACTCCGAACTCAAAAGAAAAAGCAAGGTTAGCCATAGCGTCCGCAACTCTATTACCTTCTCTGTAAACATGTTTGAAACTGAGTAACCAGTCTCGGATGATGAAGCCATGGCAGCGAGCCACCAGGCTAGAAAGCGGATGAGCACTGCTCACCCCTTTCTCAATAAGCCCCACTACCAATAGCGAGTCAAGCTCGACTTCAACCCTCCGAAGCCCAAGATCCCACGCTAGACTCAGCCCTTCCAAAACGCCCCAAAGTTCAGCCGCCGGAGCAGACGCAGCCCCAATATTCACCACTGCTCCAACAAGCCATTCACCATTTTCATCCCGAATAATGACTCCAGCCGGCGCCAGCCCAAGACTGCCTTTCGAAGCACCATCCGTGTTGAGTTTAACCCAACTGTGTCTCGGCCGGCTCCAACTGATTAATCTTTCAGTTTTATACACCAACCGTTGCTCAAGGTTACCCTTCCACGCAGCCATATATTCATCAAAAAAACGTTCGACCCACTTCACTTTGTCTTTTGCTATATGACCCTCCTGGAATGTTCTGGCGTTTCGCCATTTCCAAACCCACCACAGAGTTACTGCAAACATCTCACGCCAGAATCGCTGGCCCGGATGAACCATCAGTCTATTAGTATTATTATAATATATATTTTAAGATTTAGTAATATGATACAATATTTTACGTAACATATTCTCACATCATAAGTGTCTCATCATTAAATATTCATTGGAGATAATAAACTTCACACATCTAACGACTAGAGACTGCGAACATAGTATATGAAACACGATTATTATTCCGCATATTTTCAATTGGTCTTAGGATGAAAAATTATTTGTCTTTTTTATAACAAACCAAATATAATAATTAACCAACACTCAAATCAGGCGATGAACAAACTACCCCTCGAAACCCTCGTGGGAGACCGCCGACGTGGAAGCCACACCATGTTGAGCTTATGTATTGTACTCGAAAGCCTAGTATTTACGGTATGTGAAGTGCTTCTCTTATTGCTAATTAGTTCCTATTTAGTATTGATATCTAGATATCTGATATGAGTATCGATATAAAAAAAATATATCTTAATATACTCCTACATATTTTCCACTTTTTATGATCTACTCCAAAACCTAGTGTCATATATATTATTACCTCTTATATTCACATACACATCCTATATCCTAATTATAAATTAAAATTTATTGGGCTAACTGCAAGCCCAAAACACGAAAGCCCAAATGATTAAATGGGCTTTAGGCCCAACACTAGTTAGACTCTCAGAAGCCCATCTAAAGTTAATTTTTACAAAAACACGAAAACCCAACTGCATAAATGGGCTGCAGGCCCAACATTAATTGGACTCTCAGAGGCCCATTTACAGAACTTTTACAAATTCTTAATCAATTTTAATATGGTTTCAAAGATTTTCTAATCACCAACTTTGAGGTTTACTACTACTTGTACGACCTCTATAAGTGCTTGTTTGGTTAAACAATGGATTTATAATTTCCGTGAATTGACTTTCCTAGGAATTGAATTACTGGGAATTACCATTGCTGAGAATTGAGAAAATATGTTTGGTAGCAAAAAAGTATCCAGTAATTTCCAATGTGTTAAATTGATAGGCATTATTAGTTATTGACAATTATAACCTTCATTTTCAAAATAAAAAAGGTGGAAGATGAAAATTTTAACGGTAATTGGAAAATTTGATATCAAATAACACGTTAATTGTTTTGTTACCTAGGGAGAAGTGGGTGATTGTAAATACTCCATTTGAGGTAATTGAAAAATATCCAGTAAATTAGATTAATGTGTTTATCATTTTTAATTTTGCAACCAAACACCTTAATTGAATCCCATTTACTGGATTAATTTACTTTAATGGGTTTTTTACACCCAACCAAACAAGCACTAAGTCAGTGGTAAAATTAGTTTGGTATTTTAGGTTAGTCTTAGGGCTTGTTTGGAAGTCATAAGAACTATTTCCAATAACGAAATGGTTCCGAATCAATCAAAAACTATGTTTGTTTAAAAAACTTTTAACAAATGAAAGTAATCTCATCATTTTCATTTCTTTTTTTTATCCTTATCCGATTCCATTTCGTTTTCATTTCACCTCTCCAACCAAACGAGCAATTAATATAAACAAACTTGTAATGTATGAATACAAATATATCCGAGAAAAGATTATGAAAAAACAATATGCGTTTGTGCTAAGAAAAAACAATCCCTAGTATAATTTGTTAAGAAAATGACGATGTGACTCATTTGGTCGTTTGATGTGACACTTTTATTTATCTCAAATTCAAACATATGTGTATAGGTACGTTTGGATTATAAACTTATTGGAGTTGTAGTTAAAGTTGAGGTTTATTAATAGTTGAAGTTTAATGGATAACTGAAATTAGTTAATTGAATGAGTATTTTTTATAAGTTTGATGGGTTTAAGTGAAAACAAAACATTTCATAATCGATGTAAATGTAAAATTATTAAAATGATCTTTTTTAGTTTTTATATACAATCATATTTATTTATATATATATTCAATAAGCTAAAAAAAAAAGTTATCATGAACTTTCATAAGTTTAGGCCCCTTATATACATGTCGGGCTTTGGTCGGGTTTGGAGCGGATTTTGTACAAAATTCCGAATGTTTATCCGTACCTAAAGTGATGTATGTATCCGTCCAGGCATGCCGGAAACCCGTTGTTTTTTATAATTATATTAATAGTTATTTTTAATATACTTTTAAGAAATATATAATATATTTAAGAATTTTATTCAATATATAGTATTTATTATTATGTTAAATATTTATATTATACAAAATATTGTTTAGTTTTAATATATTTTAATTTTTAAAAATCGAAATTTGCCTTTTGACTTGCCCGAATCCGGGTCGAACGGGTAGCCGGACTTTTCGGCTCGACCGGACTTTGTCCGATTTTTTACCCGGCTATTTTTCTGTATAAGCTGCCAAAATGACAAGGTCTACTCCCAACTGCTCGTTATCGAGCTTAGACCCTGATTAGTTAGAGAGTTGGGTATCTTTTTTAGTTTTGTTGATGTGGTTGTGAGAAAATATAGGGGTTTAGTTAGAGATTTTGGATTGGAGTTTTCAATTAGAATTGTGGTTTGGGGGTTTCTCATTGGAATATTGGGGTAAAAGGTTTTTTGAGTTTTGTGGTTATGTTTTGGAAAATGTTACACTTGTACCCTTCTTCTTCTCCATCGTGCTTTCATTCTCATAAACATATTGCGTCTTCTCCAACATCTTTCTCCACATTATTCTTTCTTCCATCTCTCAATGTGCATCTTTGTAGGATTCTTCCCTTCCAATTCTAGTGCCCTATTCCACATAATCAATCTACCCTCTATTGCTTCAATTTCGATAGAAAAGAATAATAAATTTTACATCTATGTTGCGTCATTCTCAAAGAAGGAGAAATTAGGGCAGCAGAATTAGGGCATAGAAGAATGGACTTGTGGTGGATGGAGAAATTAGGGCAACAAAAAAACGAAAGAGAATCACCCATCCCAGCGAAGGTCATAAAAGAATCAGAAAACGAAGTTGCCGGCCGGGAGAAGAACGGAGGAGAAGAAATGTGTCAATCTTCTTTTGTGGTGATGCGTAAGAAGCTTATGCATAATTTAGGGTTAGGTTAGGGGTAATTTGGTCTTTATCTAGAATCAAAACTAATCCCGAACCATTTAACAAACACGTATTTAGAGTTTTTTTAAAAAAAACTATAAATCTCAAAACAACCCTAACTGCAACCGCAACCACAATTATAATCACAACCGCAACCACAATTTTACGAAACACGCCCTTATACTTTTTTTTCATAATCTTCGCAAATTTTATAAACTTCCGTAAGCTAGTAAAATAAGACTCCAAAACGGATCCTTTGTTATTTTCATGTAAATTTTGTATCCTTCATAAAATTAATTTCTCTTCAAACAAAATCAAAACCGAAACATATTTCGAACAAATATAACAAAGGGCAATTTTGATAACTAGGCCTTTTTGAAAAACTATAGTAGTAACTAGGCTTTTTAATATTTCAATTAAGTAAATATACCCCAACCTTTTGTATTTATTCTCAAACTTTAGACACTCTTCTCTCAAAGGGTACATTTACTAAACACAAAAGTTAGATAAGTCTAGTAAACCATATTATTTCTATAACAAAACGTTAGACCTGAATCAAAAGAAAAAAAAAAGTCAATTTTTTTACCAAAATCTTCGGATTTACCCAAGTCTACCTACAAGACAACCTTAATCCAAGTCATCTTAATTTAGTCAAAAAAATCGTCAAAAGAGGATAAAATCCACACCACCTCAGAATACAAAGACTTTTAATATTTTTTAATTCATTTCACGACTAGTAGCTTCTCTTATTATTTAAATAATTTCTTAATAATATTTATAATACTTTTCACATATCGAAGACTACTGATAAAGCAGCTTTGAAACATGGTTCCACCATTCCACGTGAATTTACAAACGTTTAAATTTAGATATGTTTAATGTTTCGGGGATTTAACGTTGATTTGTTCGAACTTTCAACTCATAATTAATCATTTTTGAATATTAAATTAGCCTAATTATCTTATTGGATTATGTTTTAATTTTATAAAGATTAATTATCGAGCATTTTCGTCACCCTGTACGTCATCACATACAACTCGGCATAATTGTTTAGGATTAAAGTAGCCACCTCCGCATATTTGTATTGTTTTTATATTAATGAGCATCTACTTAATATTTTATTATTATTTACTGGTTATAAGCGTGGCAGTTCATGAATCTTACGGCTGAAAATAGTTTTTTAATGAAAATATCTAACCTAATATTGCCCGAAAATAACTTATTATAAAGTTGTCTTTTTTAATTTTGAATAAAAAAATTGATCTATAATCATATATTGTTTTTTTTAAAAAAATTTTGATACTTGAAAGCGGTTCGAACCATTAAACGGCGCGCCGTCTAGTGGATCGAAAGGCCGAAAAAGATCGGCAGACGGACTAACGGTCATGAAGGAAACAAATATAGGAGAAAAAGATACACAAAACTACATAAAAACCCCGAAAGCAACAAAGTTTTCAAGGGGAAAGCAGGTTGATCCAGCCAACAGCAGACAACGAGCACACAAGTTCATCTTCGAAGGAAGTACACATGTAGGAAGTCTGGGGAACAATTGTGGAAATCTCGGATTTGGACTCCATCAGGGTCAATCATAGATTGTTTATTGGGCGCGAAGTTAAGTGTAAAGTTATAAGATTAGTGTTACTTACAAAAATATTAACAAATATTAAGTTGTAAGATTATGGAGATTTTAACATTAGAGGGGGAAAAAAGTATGAAGTGATATTGGTATTTTAGTTAAATAATATATAAATTTGTGTCAATAATTAATGATATGGATAATAGTTCGATCTATTGTTGTGAATATTAGTATCGGTTCGGGTGTTTGTTAAGAAATAAAAAGATTTTTTTGGTGAAGAGGTGTTTATGTATATGAATTTGATCATTTAGGGTTTTATGTACTTGAATCGATAATAGATTTGAAACTTAAAAGTTAATGAAATTTCGGAAGGGCGAGACTTATGTTATTACTAACAAAGTTGGTGGTTTATTTTCAAATATTTACTTCTTCTCCCCTCGTTATCTTGTGTAATAATGTGATAAGTTATATCAGATCAACGAGTGACGATACATGAGCGGATACCTTTCAAGAAGATTGTGGTTGAAAACTAGTAACAATCCGAATCTTCTAATGCCTCTTTTTCTATTATACTCTTTTGACGAGTTAACTCCGTACTACAATGATCGATGAATCAATTTAATTAGGATTTTATTATCTTTAAAATTTGAAGTAAGCAAAATAGTAGAATATAACACAAAACTAGGACAAGAAAAGGGGATAAAAGATTTGCACGATCGAGCAAAGACTAGTGTAAGCAAAGAATACCATGAATAGGTCTATTGTTTTTGTATGACCTGAAAACTTTGTCCTCGTACCAACCATGCTCACATAGAAACTTATGAGGAGGTCATCCATCCTTGTATTCACTTGATAAGTGAAAAAAAAAAGTTATTATTAACATGGTTGAATAAAAATCATTCAAATGACACGGAATAATAAAATTGAAACAATTTGGTTTACTAGACTTTTTCTAGTTTTGTGTTTAGTAAATGTATCCCTTGAGAGAAGAGTGTGTAGAGTTTGAGAATAAATACAAAAAGTTGGGGTATATTTACTTAATTGAAACATTAAAAGGGCTAGTTACTATTCTACTTTTTCAAAAAGACATAGTTACCAAAATTGCCCAATTAAAACAATTTTAGTTCATAAATTTTAAAATTTAGGCTAGAACTCACAAACAACCAACATCAATGGCTATTTTATGCAATTTTCCCTATTACGTTACATTTAATTAAGGGGTAAACCCTAACAAGTTTTGACTCTTACCGCAAAAGTAATGTATAGTAGTGTGTACTTTAGTTCATAATAATTAACTTAATCTAGGGTACTAGTTAATAAATCACGTTCATAACTAGCATATCTTAAATAAATTTAAATTATTTACATATTATTTGAGTTTAATTAGTGTTGACGAATTTTCATAGCCATGGTTCATCCTATCGAGGGCTATAATTTATTTAATAATATTATTATCACGTTATTAAAATAACTCAAATAGGCCTTTTACGTAGGCGGTTGGAGATAATAAGGTACTACATTGAAAGATGAGGACACTTCGAGTCTAGTATATAAGGTCGGTGGGATACTTCTCCTATTGACAATTGGTTTTAGTATGAAACCTCATCGGATTTATGTGTTGGGCTTGAGCCTAAAGCGCATGTGCGCTCGTATGCCCACGACCCCCGCTCTACCGGTCCGTCTTTATCGGACTTTGACATGATATCAGAGCGGTTAGCCTCAATTCGGCTCGCGATCCTCTAGTTGCACTTGCGGGGGCGTGTTGGAGATAATAAGATCCCACATCGAAAGATGGGGACACTCCGAGCCTAGTATATAAGCTCGGTGAGCTACTCCTGCTATTGTCAATTGATTTTAGAATGGAACCTCGCCATCCGTATGCTCACAACCCCCGCTCTATCGGTCCGTCTTTATCGGACTCTGACAGTGGCGCTTAGAATTTTTTTTTTCCAATGTACCTAGGATGAACAAAAATAAATACAAAGCAAATAAATGGCATCATTCGTTCATTGAATTTTTTTAATTTTTTTTTTATCATATTTAACCGATGAATGAAAATTCTTGATTATTGATTTCATTTTTGAATCAACAAAATTGAAAATCTTGATTGACATAATCAGTAAATAAATGGCGACAAAACTATAATTTTTCAAGAAAATTATTACATTGGAATTGGATGCACAACTTACGTTAGATTTCTTTTTATAAAATGATTTATTTTGTTTTATTAACCAGATGATTATATTTATTATTTGATGCAGGTCACCGGAATTTACATGATTAATTTATGTATTTTCCTTGGTTGTAATTGATTATATTTTTTATTAATAAGGGGAAAAAGACATCTCATAATTTATTGTAAATTTAACATCAACTAATTTTAAGATATTTTTTTTATAATATATACCAAGAGAGAAAAATTATTAAAAATATTTTTTAAATCTTCCATTCCCATCAATCAGTAATATATCATTATAACATTAGTCGTGACTTTTAATAAACATCTACTAAATAACAAAATATATTCTATAATTATCTTAACTGATTTCACTATTTATTACTCATCTAATCATAATTAACTGTCATTTTAACCTTTAACACAGTTTTTAAGAACTATATTAAATAACATAGATTTTGTAAAGTTTTTATAAATCTTATCACTTAGTTAATATTCAACCTTTTTTTAAACCAATAACAAAGATTTTAGAACTAAAATTAATCATTTACTAATTTTCAAGAACATTTCTTATAATTATTGTTCATTTATTGACCTAAAAAACTTAAAACGACAGATAATTGTGATCAAATTTCTATTGTTAAAACGACACTTATTTTTTATCGGAGGGAGTAATAATTCTACCATCCACCGCAATCAATATAAAATAAAACTAAAAAATTATACTAACCTAGGGCCCGTTTGGTTTAAGCTTTAAAAAAACGGAAACGGAATGAAAACGAATGTACTCCATATGTATATCATTTTTCATGAATTTTTTTGGAATCATTCCTTGTGTTTGTAGTAATTGTAGTAGAATTTGATTAGTTTTGATACCCTGTAGGGAAACAAAATGGAGAGAATCAAGTGTATTTTGCCTGAAATCACAAGAAATGATTCCACCACGCTTCATGAACAAGGTACACATATGGAGTAGATTCGTTTCCATTCCGTTTCCGTTTCCGAAGTTTAAACAAAACGAGCCCTTAAAGCAGAAAAACATTTTATATTTATCTTTTCATAAATTCTACAATTCACGACCAAATAATTTTAAAAAAAAACTCAAAATATATATATACTTCAATAATTTTTTGTATAAGGAACAAGTAATACAACCTATTTTTATTGAAACAATTTGGTTTACTAGGATTTTTGTAGTTTTGTGTTTAGCAAATGTATCCCTTGAGAGAAGAGTGTTTAGAGTTTGAGAATAAATACAAAACGTTGGCGTATATTAACTTAATTGAAATATTAAAAAGACTAGTTACTACTATAGTTTTTCAAAAAGGCTAGTTTTTCAAAAAGGCCTAGTTATTAAAATTGTCTATTTTTATTTAGTTCAAAAAATCTTAAATAGCACATTAATGGAATGAAGAAATTAAGAAAAGTTATACGAGGACATCATAATCATGTAAAGATATATGTTTTAATGAAATATAGGAAGAACAACTTTATTCAATTTAGGAATTGTCAGCTTGTCTTTTCAGCTTTCACAATTGAACTTATGGCCAACTTGTTTCCCATATAATATTGACGATTTTACTATTGCTATGGAGGCCATGACCTAATTTTTTCAAATCTTACCAAGTATAAGATTCTGAATTACATATCAAATGTCCCATTTTTCATTTATAATTATAAGTATACCCCACGTTATAAAGATATAATATTTTTAATAGTGAGAGCAAATTTAATGTTAGGTTAAAATGTCATTTGATTCAATATTATATTAATTCGAAACAATTTGGTTTACTAGGCTTTTTCAAGTTTTGTGTTTAGTAAATGTACCCCTTGAGATAAGAGTGTGTAGAGTTTTAAAATAAATACAAAAGATTGGGTACATTTACTTAATTGAAACATTAAAAAACCTAGTTACTACTCTAGTTTTTCAAAAAGGTCTAGTTGCTAAAATTGTCCATATTATTCTTTGTTATAAGATATGTGTTTTCATTTTTTCTATCGGTTGAATTCAATATAAATTTTATTATTTTATTTTTTTAGTAATATAGTTTTAAGTTTTTTTCAAAAAAAATTTTAAAAATAATTTTTCAAAAAAAAAATAACTATACTATAAAAGTTAAAACTTAAAATAAGGTCTTTGTACAAATAATTTTTTTAAATTATTTACTAAAATAAAATTATAACAAGATATTATAAAAATAATAAAAATTTTCTCATTTTAAAGTTATTAAGTAGAGATAATTTGTACAAATAGTTTTAAAAATTATTTACTAAAATAAAATCATAATAAGATATAATAAAAGTAATAGAAAATTACTCAATGCTGAGTTAAAATGTCATTTCCTTTTGCTATTCGTATACATATGCTTTAAGATTTTTATCCTCGTAATTTCGATATATTGTCTTTTTCTCTTCGTGAGCTAACCCATCCAGAATGGATTAGCTCCGACGACGAGCATGGAAAATAGATTGTTTTTATTTTCATTTATAACTTAGAAAAAAGGATAAAAGGACATGGTAGATCCAAAGTAACCCTTCAACTAACGAAGTTTTTGGTTTGTTAAATTTATGAATAAATCATTTTTACGTTTACGAATAAAGGCAAACATATATGATTCAAAGATTTCTAGTTAGTGGATGAGAAGACCCAAGCACTTAACAATGTGAAATTCTGATGGGTTGTAAATCGAGATGAACCTAACATGTAAGTTGGATCAGGTTTTATCATAAACACTTTCTTGATAATAGAAGGAGCGTAGTGAAAAATCTTATATATAAGACTCGTTATTTTTTTTATTCAACATAATATAAGATGCATTTGTCAATACGCATCCGCGAGTGCAAATAAGGAAATAAACTTAAACAAGCTTAACATTATCATTCTCTTTCAAGTACTTACTCCAAAGAATCGAAAGTCTATCGTACTGTTTGACTTAGACATGGGTCGTAAAGCTAAACCGACGGTTTAGGTTTGTGAACCGAAAATTTAGGTTTAACCTAACTTAAACTATCGGTTTGTATTAAAAAAAAAATTAAAAAATTGAAAAGTAGACCAAACCGACGGTTAACCGCCGATTTGGTTCACTAAACCGCCAGTTAACCGCCGGTTTTCAAAGCTTATTTTAAGCTTTTTCTAAGCCAACATGAATCAGTTTTGGATTATAAGCGTTCAAAATTATTATTTTTTATTTAAAAAACGATTTTTTATTTAAAAAAACGGAATTACTACACATTAAAAAGCAATTTAACCTATTATAATTTACACTCAGAGATGCATTTTTTCAATAATCCCCTGAAAATAAATAAAAAATTGATGTTCATTACATGAAAATAATAATTTACACGAAAGTAAATACTTGTCATCGATTTTAGTTATTGAGAAAATAAAATAAATTACTATTTTTCATGTAAAAAAAGGTGAAATTGAAAATTTTAATTTTTTATAATATAAAAACTTTAGATGTGTGGAGGCAGAGTAGCCACGTCCACCTTTTAGGAAAAAAAAAAAGAACCTCGTACCGTACTGCCGACATATACAAGTCACGCAAACCAAAACTAGAAACCCATGATTAATTTAATAAAATGTAATTAAAAAGGTTAATTATTGGTAACATAATCTTGTAGAAATTTTTTAATTTATTTAATCATTATGGAAAGCTGGGACCACGTTGACAAATTCATCTCAACTACCTTAAATTAATTAAAATGGTGAAATTATTATAATAATTTAGGATGTAACTTGTAAGATTATTAAATGGTGGAGTGGGAACCTCGTCGGGTCAGCAGTGTTAACGTTGTTTGCATTTCGGGTAATCTTAGGAGATATTACGGATTTTTTTATTATTATTGATTATATTATGAATAGTAGCTATTATAATATGAATATAATTACTTTTAAAAATGTGTATATTTTTTTGAATATAGTCGAGTGATTTCTATTTTAAGAATGTGAATTAAAAATGTGAAATAAACTATTATTAAATTTCTCTTAGAAACAATTTAGTTTATTAGGCTTTTTTCTAATTTGTGTTTAATAAATATACCCTTGAGAGAATTGTGTGTAGAACTTAAAAATAAAACAAAAGGTTGAGATATATTTACTTAATTGAAACATTAAAATTGCCTAAATAGTACCCATCTTTTAGGCCGACTAAAATTTAGTACACGTCTTTTAAACAATCAGAACGGTATCTCACCTATTGAGCCCGACCAAAGTTTGGTATTCGGATTATTGCTCACACGTTAAGTTAATATATCGGCGTTAAATATCAGGGGCAAAATTGCATTATTTCCTAAGGTAGGTTGACAATTTGGCCCATGATATTTAACACCGATCTGTTAACTTAACGTGTGAACAGTAATCCAGATACTAATATTCTGCCGGGCTCAATAGGTGAGATACCGTTTTAATAGTTTAAACGATGTGATATTAAAGTTTAGTCAACCTAAAAAATGAGATACTGTTTAGACAATTTTTTTTTTTAATGAATTATGTTGAGTGTGGAAATGTCCCCACTTCGACAATATGATAATATATTAGCCAAATAAATAATATCTAGTGTTATATCCCTTATTGCCAATTTATTTTGGGATGGAAGCCGAAAGACTTATGTTTAAGTTCACTTAACGTAATCTTCTCCACGTTTTAAACCCGTCGGATATAAAAGATAAATTTCCTATTAGAACGGTTGCACATCAGTATAATAACGTGAATGTATATTTTTCTAGAAAAACAAACTATTATCATCAAGGTATACTTTAAAATCATTTTAATGTACATATTTATGGATATAAATTGTTCTAATTCAAGATAATGTGAAAATTTTCCACTTTTAACTTGAACCCAAAGTTACCCTCTCTTGGTCGCATTCTATTTGCGAAGGAGACACAACACCATAATTCGCTTTTCAATTATTTGAAAAACAAATATTCATTTAGGATCCGTTTGATAGTGTTTTTTGGTAATTAAAATAATTGAAACAATTTGGTTTACTAGGCTTTTTTTATTTTTGTATTTAATAAATGTACCCGTTGAGAGAAGAGTGTGTAGAGTTTGAGAATAAATACAAAAGGTTGGGGTATATTTATTTAATTGAAAGATTAAAAAGTCTAGTTACTACTCTACTTTTTCAAAAAGGTCTAGTTACCAAAATTACCCATCAAAATTCTGGATGGTTTATTGATTTTAGATTTAGATACTTTGGATTATATTTTTTTTAAATCTTTAGATGGTATTACTGTATTTTATAATTTTATAAAATATACATTTTATTATTTATAACTTATAAGTTAATATTAAAAAAATATATCATTACTAATTATTATCAGATCGTGTAGATAACTTATGGATGAATGCCTTTTTAATCCCTCAAACTATCAATAAATGTTAACTTATATGTGATAAAAGAGTATATTTAAAAAAATATCTTTTACCATAATCCAAAAAAAACTTAAATACAACAATATCATCTAAAATTTCCTTTTTTTCTTGAAGTTATTAGATGTTGGATATTTTTCTTCCAGATTATTCTGGTAAAATATAGTAGAACAAAAAAACTTCAAACATAATACATTATATTTTTTTTGTTTTCCCATTCTCACTTTATTCTTAGCCAAACATTTTATGATGCTTTTAAAATCAAAATTAACTTAGTAATGATAATGAGTAATTTATTACATATATTTTTGAGATTTTTTTTTGATCTTATGAGAATAATAATATTTTTGATTATTTATTTAAATATATGCCTACTTAAAAATTATATACTAATTAAACAACTAGTATTCAACAACACGTTTGCAATATTTTTCAAATCTAGGAGTTTTAATTGACTAAAATAAATTCAACATATATTTATTAATTGTCTTAAATTTATAATTCATGTTAATGAACTTTTTTTTTTTCTATAAATATTTTTGTTTTATACGGTATTACTATTTACATAGAAGTAAAAGGTAAGCGAATAACAAATTGCGCCGCTACCCCTTTTTGGATGACAAAACCTAACCTTTTAAAAACAACATCTACAAACCTAGAGGAAATAATATTACTATGCATAACTCTTTGCACCCTCTTGAGAATATCAACAACATCGGGTGCAAAAAATCCAAACGTGTCAAAAGCAAATGGAAGGTGTTTTTTGGACTTTTGTCAAAATCGTTCTATTTTGAAATTAAATTATAATATGTAATTTGCTAAATACTTTTGATTCAAAGGTGTTTTTTGGGAAAAAAAAATCTTAATTTTATATATGTAAGCTTAGGATTTATTTTCATTAATTTACCTATTTGGCATATTCGTAATAATATGAATATCTATTTTAAAACGAAAAAAATTGTATACTGTATAAAAATTGCAGCCAATCACTTTTGGTCTTTGTCTTCCTCTTCCTCTTCCTCTCGTTGAGTACTAGGACTGTAGGAGCCGATTCTACCAAAAAAAGGATCCTACGAAGGAGACTGATTCATGATTGAGATATTAGAATAATGGAATGGTACGTGGCAATGTTTGATTGGTTGACCATATAAAGAGCAAGTAATTTTTTTAATAAAGTAATTAGAGTTAAAATTTTATTTTGGGTAATAGGGACGGGGAGGCCTTAGGCTCGCCCGTATTATTTGTATAAAACAACGACAATAGCTAATATGCGACAAGTCGTTAAATTGCTATCCCACGGGCATCGTTCTTCAACAAAGGAATTAAACTAGTAGGAGGGCTTGTAAGAATAAAAAGCCCTAACGGGTAATCAAAAGCAAGAGAAGTTAAAAAAATCAGCAGAAGAATTAGCCTCCCAGTAAATGTGACGGAATTGAACTACCAATCCCTACTTAAGAAGCCTTGACACCATGAAACCATACTGAAAAGAGGATGTGTAGACAGAATATCACGATGGACCATATCAACTACCAATTTCGGATCAGTTTCCACCACAACCCTGCGAAAGCCCTTTTTTCATGCAAGGTACATACCCGTGCAAATACCCCAAGTTCTGCCATAGGAACCGTACAATGCCCAATGTTAATTAAAGCTAACTTAAAAAGCTGTAGATCATAGGATGATAAATATAAATATATAACTAACAAAATTAGTTGAATAATTAAGATTTGAATTTTCAAAATTATAATTTTCGGCCTCGTATATATATTATCGAAGAATGTAATTTTTGGTTATTCATAGTTTATACACCAACAATATAAGACTTGAAGAATAATTGTTTAATTTTGAAAGAATTGGGTTAAATATGTTATTTAGACATTTGTTTTGTAGATTCTTTAATTTCATCCTATGTATAATTCCTTATAGAAATATTTTTTTGAGTTAAATAGAAGTATATTTATTAAATCTTCGGGATTGAAAAAATATTTTTATTGATCACTCTTTTTCATGATACATTTTTATTATTTATTTAAGTTTGTATCAAGTATTTTCTTTATTAAGGATTTTGTTGTTTTTTATTTACAATAAAAGTATTTTGTGGTATTTTCATTAAGACAAAAAGTATTTTTTTGGTGTTTGTTTTAATAATATTTTTTGTGGTTTTTCTACTTGTGGTGAAATTTGGATTCTACATTTCTATCTGTCTTTTGTCACGCAAGTTTCGTTCTTCCTATCCAATGATTGGAAGGTATTGCCCGTCTAACAAAACTCCGTTGCCCGTACACAAACTGAAAGTTATTTATTTATTTTATTGTTTTATTTTTTTAAAAAAGAAAATTTAGCCTTTAAAAGTTGGAGCTGTCTTGCTTCCTTCTCAGGACCTCTATCCCACTCCAAATATCTCTCATCTACAATGGAATCGACATCTCGCCGGCGATGACCTGTTGACTCCGGTAGAACTCAAACAATTTTGACTTCCGGTGACCTTTACCTCTCGAGATTGTCCCGGACCTCCGCTTTGTCACCTCTGTCAGTCCTTTTTTCAGCGACCTTGCCGTTGCTGTTGCCAACACTTATTTGCTATGTAATTCTCTGTCTTAACCGTGATTTTTCTTCCATTTTATTCTCGCATCTTACTGTTTTTATTAGATCGGCTTCTCCGGTGGCCTTGGTATGAGAATGTTAAGTAGGTAGAGCGATTGCGTAGTTTTAGTTGATGCGTGTACGAAATTGTTTACAGTGACGATTTGAACACCTAATTTGATTGCTTAGTTTTTTTTTTTGGAAGTGTTTTTGAAGAAGCTATGTTGGATCTCAATCTTAATGTGACGAGCGGTGAGGATGGAGAGGAAGTTGCGAGTTCAGTGGTGATGATGGAGGTGATCGAGAAGGTTCCAGAAGGTTTCGGTGATCAGGTCGACGAATCTGGAACCTCCGGTTCCTCGATCGTCAATGCCGGCGACGACAACGACTCCTGCTCTACTCCTAGTCAGAGCGAGCACGTTCTTTGCCCCTTCAATTTCAGTATCTTGAAGGCGGGAGGCGATGACGTTAATGTCACCGCTTGTTACGGACTGAATGCGCAGTTGGACTCGACTAATAACGTGACCAGGCAACTATTCCCGGTCACTGATGGCGGTGGAGGGAAAGTACTTGGCAGTTCATCGTCGAATTGGATGGATCTGTCGTTGAATCAGAGCGGTGCTGCTTTGCCAGAAGCGAAGGTTACACAGAAACCGCAGGTGAAGAAGAGTCGCCGGGGACCGAGGTCTCGGAGCTCTCAGTACCGAGGAGTCACCTATTATCGGCGAACTGGTAGATGGGAATCGCATATTTGGTAAGTTGCCTATGAGTTATTAACATCAGTGGACTGGATATATGCTGTTTTTTCGTTGTTGAGGGGCTTTAATTTTGGGCTGTTTACCAGAAGGTTCTGATTTATGTCTTGTTGATTAATCTGATGCAGGGATTGTGGGAAACAGGTGTACTTAGGTATGGCCAATTGATTTTAAGATACTTGGTTCAATTTCTCCTTTTTTTGGTTGTTTTTGTGTTGCTGAGATTTGAATGAATTTGATGTTTATGTTTTGTTCTTTCTGTTATGGTGATTTCTGTTTCCGGAACATTGTATCAGGTGGATTTGACACTGCACATGCTGCCGCTAGGTAAATGATTCTGTTTATCTAATTGCAGAAAAGTCAATTTTGTGTTTCTGTTTCCCAACAAAATCATGGTTCATTTTCTCTCCTTTTTTGATTTCCTAGAGAGTCTGCCTAATGGTTTCTTGTATGAATAGGGCATATGACCGAGCGGCTATTAAGTTCCGTGGGGTTGATGCTGATATCAATTTTATTCTCAGTGATTATGAGGAGGAAATGAAGCAGGTAGTTTAAGCATCTGTAATGCACTGAACTTTTCCTCATTAAGACTGGTTGCTGTTCATAGTTGGTTGTTAATTTTCTGTTCAGTTGCAGATGAAGAATTTGACCAAGGAAGAATTTGTGCACATACTTCGCCGCCAGAGTACAGGTTTCTCGAGAGGAAGCTCAAAGTACAGAGGTGTAACACTGCACAAGTGTGGCAGATGGGAAGCTCGTATGGGGCAGTTCCTCGGTAAAAAGTATAATTCTCATCCTGCAATATTGATACATTTTTATTGGTTTTATCGCTTAATTCAAGTAGCTGCAAGTGTTGCCAAAACAAGTCTTGGCGGTTTTGCTGTCAGTTTGAGAATTGCTAGGGTTGATTTATTTCTTAGTCCGTATGCCTTTATATCTAAACTAGATCAGATTGGAACACTGTATTTATCGTTATGTACAATTTTTGGGTGCAGGTATATATATCTGGGGCTATTCGACAGCGAAGTTGATGCTGCAAGGTTCTAATCAACATCAATTACTCTCTCCTGATAGTGATTTATTACCCTGAAAAATTTCAAAGTATGCTCCTTCTGACACACTTGTTTTCTTCATTTGAAACAGGGCTTATGATAAGGCAGCTATCAAGTTTAATGGAAGAGATGCTGTGACCAATTTTGATCCAAGTACATATGGAGAGATTGTCCCTGAAAACGGTGAAGGTACATAATATAAACCATTTGTTACTACATATTTGATCCCACTTGTCTATACAACTAACTATGGTGTTAATATCAGAACTTGCTCTCGTTGAATCTCTTCCAGGCAGCGAAAATAACCTCGATCTTGACCTTGGAATTTCGCTCTCGTCAATGGATAAGCCGGCCTCTACTAATGCTACAAAAGTTTCCAGTGGCCTAGGGCATTTCCAAATGCCATCTGGAGAATATGATTTTCAAACTTCAAGGAGGCCAAAGGTATGATTTTCTTCTAATTCTCTCTGAATATAAAACCTAGATCATTGATTGTCTGTCACTATCTTTTTTTTTTGTTAGATAAGTTGCTTCATCTCTTGTTGATATAGATATTTGAAACCAGATAATAATGCTTAATTGGTTAAAATGTTTCTACAGGATGACCAACTTATCACCATGACAAGTGATACTCGTCTTAAAGGGCCGGCCATGACAATAGATCCATCTTCTGTCTGGAACGGCTATTATCCCGGCTGCTTCCCTATTAATGAGGTAACTTCAGCATCCCTAACAGTTTCCTTTTTTAAAATCCTGTTCTCATTTATACACAGTACAGCATCCTTCTTTTTGCTCAGGAAATTAGTTTCAGATCTTTACTTGTTTTGCACCAACATCATGGATAGCTTTCCAATAAGAGTTAATAAAATTATTGTAGTACATTTATGTATCTAAATTATATGTTTGGATTCCTATGCATGATTTATGAAGCAATCAACTTAGAGAATCCAATTCAAAGCCACCAAAAATTCATAGATTCTTTAGTAGTACTTAAATGAATGCATTCTTTGAACATCATAAACATGAAAGGAAATCTCTGTTGAATACAACCAATCAATAAATATCCTTAAAATCCAAACATGAATGACAGGAAAGAGCAGGAGAGCGAAGAATGTACACAAGTTCTTCACAAGGACTCATGAGCTTACCATGGCAAATGCAAGGTCAACACTCTGCATCATCATTGCCGTTATATTCCGCTGCAGCATCATCAGGATTCGCATCTTCAGCTATCGCTGTTCCCTCATTCACTCCAATTCAACCTTCAAGATCACCAAAAATGGCAGCTGGAAGCACCTCTCCATATTTCTATGGTATGGTTCAAAATCTACCACCACCATGATATAAAACTCTGAATGCCAGCATTGAACCTGGAAATTTTTACTTGGCCAACTCGGACTCGTCTCGTCGTTGTCTAAATTCGATAATGATGTAACCACGTACGACTGCTTTGTGATCAACCTATACAGTTTAGGCTGTGTTAATATTGATAAAGAGATTCTTCAACTGATGCCCGGTTTTGCTTGTGTACTAACAATAACTGCATAATACTTTGGCCTTTTTTGGCTTCTCCAATTTGTTTTTCTAGCCCATAAATCATAAAAGACAGGAAATTCTTACAGATTGTGTGTTTACTTTTATTACAGCTTGGTAACTTTTTTTTTTATTTTAGATTCTTCAAGTGTAAGATGCTTAAGCATTTACCTCCTACAAGCTATTTCTTCTAGTAAATAATGTGTAAGAGCCCAGGCCCATAGTCCCAACCAGGGCAGAGCAAACTTGACCGGACCGAAAATTACAGTGACCGCATTGTTAGATCCGATCAAGTCCGTTTTCATTTTTTTGAAAGAAAACTGGATACGGTCTGGATTTGGACCGGAATGTATTGAACCCACATAGAATATATACATTTTTTTAAAAATGTGTCAATATGCCTGGACCCTTATGGTCCAATCCATGGACCGTTAGAGGTAGAAGTCTAAGAAGTGTTAACGTTACAGTTGTTCTGGACCAATTGCACAACCTTAATCCCAAGGGGTCCAAAGAATTTTGTATGTAATATAAAAGTAAAACAAAACGTAATTACTATATTATTAAATCTTTGAATATATGGGGCTCAGTATATCATAAAGTAATTTTAACTCAACTCTATGAATGTACATATGTAGGATTTATTTTCTTTTAGTTTGAACTTTTTTCTGATCTTTTAACGGAGACTCGTCTTTACATATCTTAATAAGAGAATATTATTTATAGCCTGTATATTACACATTAAATGATATTACAATTTTTCAAACATTGAAAATTAAATTTAAAGTTGTATAAAATATAACTTTCATTTTGTTCTGACTTTGATTTTAGTCTCGACCTAGAGCCTTAAAGATATTAGGACCGTGCCCATGTAGATTGTATCCTAGGTATTTTACCGATTTATTGGGTTAAGTTAAAATAGTGTATTTCCGAACCACAATAAGAAACTACTCAAGTCAAATAAATGACCTAAATTTAACGATATTATCTAAGCTATAGTTTGTTGACATAATAATGCAATAACGGACCACATTAAACTTTGTCAAAAATGAGGTTTACGATCAAACGATGCAAAATTGCAAATTCCCCAAGATTGACGACACATTCGATATAGTGGTTTATGCGAATTATGAGCCTTTTTTAAAAAAATTTATGAGAAATTATAAAATTCTCTTCGACCCCGCCCTAACAGATTATAATTTTTTTTAGTGGAAATTTATAAAAATTATATAATTTTGTGTAAATATGCAAACCCAGATCCAGTAAGGTCCCGAACATGTAGCCAACTAGTATGCTCCTATTACTAGTTGGAGCAGCAACGAGACCCACTTACTGCCGCAACAATTAGGGCCGATACATGAGACAAGTTTTTCCGGCTCAGCTCGTGTTTGGCTCGTTAAAAGCTCGGCTCGTTTATAAACGAGCTGAGTTTGAACATGTAAATGCTCGGCTCGTTCGGATAAAATAACACTAAATGAGCATTATTTTAGACGAGCAACTCGGGCTTGACTCGTCAAAAGCTCGGCTCGGGCTCATCTCGGGCTCGTCTCATTTGTAAACGAGCCGAGCTTAAGCATGCTGTGGCTCGGCTCGCTCCACTCGTATAACACCCCTAGCAACAATGGCCATTCTCATAAGCTTTGCAAGATGCTCTAAGACCTGGCTACACCCACATCCAGAACGAGTCTGATTCAAAAATTACAATCGATCATCTTCTCCAGGAGACTAGAAGAACGCTCTCGTACTATGACCTTTTTATTCATTATATTTTATGCTTATCATTCGGTGTAGAGTCGTTGAACAATGTTCCATTAAGTTGCGTTGAACTTTTTTGGTGTAATTTAACCGGTAGAAGTTCAAACAAAAAAAAAAACTTTTTCGGTATAGGGGAGATTCGAAATACCGGATCGGCAAATCAAACTAGTACGTATTTCCGGTCCAGGTGAGGGTATTGGGTAGAACTGCGATATGAGACAAGCTACTCGGGCTTGCCTTGTGTTCGACTTGTCAAAAGTTCCGCTCGAACTCGTTTATTTTCTAAATTAGCTGTAAACACATTTCAAAGTGTATAAAATTTTGGCTCGAGTCGTTTATTAACGATCTGAGCTTGAACATGTCATTGCTCTGTTCGTTCGGATAAAACTCGACTCGTTCGCCGAAAATAGCCCTATAAGAACATTATTTTATCCGAGCTACTCAAAATCGGCTCGTCAAAAACTCATTCAATTTCTAAACAAGCCGAATATGAGCATTGTTTAAAACTCTATAAAATATAGGCTCAACTAAAACTCTTTCCACTCTTATTACACCTAATATTGGCCAAGCAAAGTTGATCACATCAAGCCCCCATTAAAAATTGATGACGTCAGCTGATTCTCAAATTTTGAGGCACCGCTACAAGCAGACACTTGGCAGGTGCATGAAGAAGTGTAACTTCTTAACTTGTAACGTACGTTGTATTAAATTAGAATTAAATATATATTATATGAAACCGCCTTAAACAGAAAGTGGAGCCCACAAACAAGCTAAGACTCCATTTGATTTTGAAAATATTTTTTTGAAAACAAATGAAACTAGTAACGTATACGAATTTCGAAGTACGCTGTGTGATTCATCCAGGTCAGGCAGCAAGAAAAACCATTTTCAATCCTCAAACCCTAAAATCAAAAAATTTATTTCCCCAAATTGTTTGATCTTGTTCGAGTATACTTCTGCTAGGTCTGATCTCTTCGATGTCGGACTATATTCCGGATTTATGCTACCCAATCCTCAGATTCTTATCAGTGAAGAACCTGCTTCGATTGCGCTGCGTTTGCAAACTATGGAAAGAGGTAATCGACTCTAACTCGTTCATGCTAGATCACCTTGCGGTCCAAAAGCCTCGTATGATTGTGCACAACAAAGAATTGAAGTATATCCACTTTGATCCCGGCACTCTCCCTTTCTTTAGCGAGCTAAGCGGTCCAGTTGGACTTCAAATTGAGGGAGATACTAATCAAAGGCACGACGTACATAGATTGTATGAATTAGTTGTTGTTAGCACTGTTGCTGGTGTAATCTGTCTTTTCGATCACAGAAATCTACTCGTGCTCTGGAACCCTACGATCCGTAGGTTCTTTAGGATTCCGATATTTGAGTCTCCAATTCGCCCTCGCTCTGATAGTTATAAGTACAGACTAACCCAATGCTGTGGCTTCTGGATTGATGCTACAGACCGCTCTTTCAAAGTTGTGGTATTCTGTTTTGCTCTTAACAAAATTCTGGTATTCTCGTCTACAAAGCGGGCATGGACGGAAATGGCTATGGTGACTGGATTTATCAGGAAAAAATACTTGGCATGCTTGAGAAATACACAGATCCTGATACAAGGAGTGGGTTACTGGATGACTTATGATCGCAAATCTGGGCAAGAAGAAGTTATTTCCTTTGATTTTGTGCAGGACAAATTCAAATCGATTAAGTGTCCAGAACTAGAAGATTACGATGATCTTGGGGATTATTCCAGGACTGTTTTGAAGTGGAGAGAACTTGTTTCGATTGCGCATTGGCCGGAATCCAATCCTAGTCTGTGTTTTTTATGGGCAATGCAAAATGGCTCATGGAGTAAGATGTTCAGAGTCCAACTTTTCCCTATGGTTGATGATGTTTTATTCATAGATGAACATTATGGAAGACTTTTAGCAAAATCTCAGGGAAGAAGTTTGGTGTTTTGTGATCGTCAAGCTGGCGAAATTCATCTGGAATCTGAATTCATAGGCGCAACCTCTGTCGTTTTCGCTTATAACTTTGTGGAGAGCTTTGTTTTTCCAGATGAAAGCTGTATTCCGAGGCTGTAAGTTTGCTGCTTACTCTCCTTTCTGCTGCTTTGTTGCTTCTGTTTATGGCGACAGTAATAGACCTTCGCTTATTTGATCTTATTTTGGTTAAGAATGCTAGCTTCCTATTGCTTTGTTGCTTCCGTTATTGTAAACAGTAATAGACCTTTGCGTATTTGGGCTTATTTTGGTTAAGAATGCTAGTTTTATGTTCCTTTGTTGCTTCCGTTGTTGTAAAGAGTAATAGACCTTTGCGTATTTGGTCTTATTTTGGTTAAGAATGTTAGTTTCCTACTGCTTTGTTGCTTCTGTTGTTGAAAACAGTAATAGACCTTTGCGTATTTGGTCTTATTTTAAGCCATTTATTCGGAGCTATTAGAGCGGGATCCACTTTTTGGGAATATGAGTCGAAGCAATAACAAGAATATCTCTAGTGGACCGTCTTTCACTATCCCCGGAGAGATAGTTCAATAATAAACCGAGGGACTCCGACTCATCCACATACAAATCATGAATGTTTGGAATCCATACTATGCAAGGAGACATTGTTCTTGCCAATTCGAATTGCAAGTTGATAGGAGCTAGGTCTATTTCCAACTCGACGATATACCTAAGTATCTCATCATCCACCGTATAATCCTCCCTCTGGTTAAGAATGCTAGTTTTCTGCTGCTTTGTTGATTCTGTTGTTGTAAACAGTAATAGACCTTTGCGTTTTTTGTCTTATTTTGGTTAAGTTAAGAATGCTGAACCTTTTAGGTATAATGTTGTGTTTGCATGTTATCTATCTCTAAAGGATAATTCATGTTCTTATAACGATGCTTGGTAAGTTAGTGCTAGTTTCATGAATCTACCATCCAAACTCGATGCATTTTTCGAACCTTATAACCAGCTCTTGATACTTGGTAGTTGAGATTGGTCAGGCATAGCTACAATCACATCTAATACTAGATCTCGAATCACCATTGCTGTCTCTTGAGGAATTCCATTGAGCCTGTCACCATTGCTGTCTCTTGAGGAATTCCATTGAGCCTGATTTGTTTGTTGCTAGATTCTTGATATCCAGCTTGTAGATTGCCACAATTACTCGAAATCCACTACGCTACAAACAATCAAGTATTTCCCTACACATCTCTTTCCTCTGTTCTATGCATGTGAACCCTATCTATGGTTGCTATTGTGTTCTAACGCCAATATGCCCAAAGATCTTGCACCTCTTTTTTTAGAAAGTAGAGGGAACAATGTTTTAGAGAACCCTGGAATTCGAAAATCACAAAGGGACTGTTCAAAACCTTACAATCTACGATCTATAATATAAATATGAGAAAAAGTCAAGGTAAAATCTCAACATAAAGACCAAAAGTATATTCACAAAGATTAGAGAGCCAACGAGTGATATAGATCCCACATTCAAAGAAAATTTGTGTGAAATTGCAAGTGAAGGTATAAAGACCAAAAGTAAAGTTTCTTGATAGCTCCTTTTTCAATATCCACTCCATATGTGCCCTGTCTAGACGAACCAATAACTCAATTCAGAAGCCTATCAATTGAAGTAATCCAAGAGTTGAATATAAAGTTCTCAACAATCTGCACATATTGAAATTGTTTGTTCTGGACAACAACGTGATTAGAACGAAGTGAAAAGGGCATGGTACCCTTATAACGCAACAATTAGATGACAGTAGAGCAAACACTGAATAAACTAGCATTTTTAAGCAAAATAAGAACAAATACGCAAAGGTGTATTGCTGGTTACAACAACAGAAGCAACAAATCAGCCGGAAACTAGCATTCTTAACCAAACTAAGACCAAAAAGCAAAGGTCTGTTACTGTTTACAACAACAGAAGCAACAAAGCCCACACGTAAGAGGCCCACGCACCCAAAGAATTAAAGAAAGTCTATGTGGACAATATCATTATTGATGTCAATTTAAGAATATAGATTATAGAAGTGTTTGTCCTAGATCTGTTAGTCTAATTTCAAAAGATGATTTTCGATTTATCATTAATGCAATTCAGGAATTAATCTGACCAATCAAAGCCCTAGATTGTGAACCTTGCACCTTGTTGTTCGGAGCTCATATTTACCAACGTAAATTTTAAAATAATTAATAGAACATGCAATAAAAATTTTCATATTTTAGAGCAAAGGAAATCCCATGGTTACCTTTGCAAAAACACAAAATGACAGTAGCTCATAATTGGTCAACAAGTTTTTATTGCAACGAAAAATAGAGGCTTTTTTGAACGCACATGTAAGAGTATTAAAAGACAACTGAATCATAAGGTAAACTCTTGTACCAAAAGAAAATAGGAAAGAATAGTGAAATTATGCTGCTGTAAATATCATTACAATTTCACTGATTTCTATCCTAAGTTTCTAGCTTCAAACGACGAGCCAAAACCTTTAGGCACGTATTATATTTGGAGGGCCAGAAAAGACTTAAGCCTCCCCCAAGCAAAACACAATCATCCCGGTAGCGCTTGCTCTCTCTGTATAGATTCATCGGTGCCTGCTGCTACGTGCAGCGTCTCTCTCCCTATCTCGGTCCCTGTCCTTGGTGTCCTTGGAGCCTCTCGAGCGCCTACTCTCCTCTTGTCGAGGAGGTGGGGACGGCTCGTATCTTGATGGCTTCCTCTTGAAGTGTCGATCATCGTCGCTTGACTCGTAATCGGGCTGGCTATGGCCATGGCTACTCCTCGGCTTTGAGGATGAGACCGGCACAGCAACTGACTCACTATAACCATTTACTGGAGCTGAGGCTTCCTTGCTTGAGACAGATTTTGGCTCAGAAGAGAGCCTCCGTTTCTTGCTTGGCTCTTCTCCTCCCTCCGGGAAGCTGATGCGAGAAAAGACGCTCGCTTTGTGCTTGCGTTCGGCAGCCGCAGCAGCTGCAGCTGCGGCGGATGAAGACGATTTTTGCAGGTCCTCAGAGGGCTTTGAAGACGGCTCTGATCTCCGATGACGGTGATGGTGATCGTCATTGTGACGGTCACGTTCCCGGTCAGTGCTGTCACGTGATGGTTGATGGTGGTGTTCCGCTTTCCTCTTGGAGGCGGGACGAGGCGGAAAATCCATATCTGAGCGGGATGGCCCGGGTGAGATTCTCTCCATCCGGTGGCTTCTACTGCTGCTGCTGCCACCACCACCACGATGGGAATGGTGGTCGTAGTCGTCATCTCGATGGCGATCACGTTCCCGACCACGTTCCCTGTCATACCGGTCCTCACTGGGCTCCCTGTGGCTGGGTACTGGCTTCTGCAGAGTCCCAAGCATGTGCAGAAGTCAGTTGAATGTCTAACTTGGAGACAGTAATAGGGAGAAGAAACATACAATAATATGATCCAATCAAGTTCTTCAGAAATGGTCTAAGACACAACAATTTATAGACCTCAAGAGTCTCACAGCAAAATTAAGTTTAGACCTCAAGAATCTCAGACAAGGCTAACACATATTATGAACAATTGGACCATCTACAGAGGGCAAGCCACAAGATAACTAATTGTTTCCCACAACAGATGATCATGAGGCAACTGGCAATCCATCCTACGACAGAAAAAGGAAAGGCGGGGTTCCAGTCTCCTTTCTAACCATCCTCTTTAATAGGATAAGAAAATTTCAGTAACTACATGGCCAACAGTATGAGATATTCTTCCAATGAGTAAACAATAAGCAATATCTAACAAGCTGGCATAACACAAGAATCCAAATAGCCTTCAAGGATACAGAAAATGAAAACAAGAAGCTTGGTACACTATAACATACAGATTTTGGTTTCATGGGCATGACATTCGCGCTGCTGCTCACTTCCCTACCATGATCACGAACTTTTGGCATCTCCCTGGTATTAGTATAAAACCACCAGTTCAGTCGATGGACTCCAATGCTTAATGAAATTTAGAAACAGAAAAGAGAAAGAACGAACTCCTTGAAAAAAGAACAAAAACTTACCGGAAAAATTTAGTCGACAAATAAAATCATAGTTAAAAGTTTCCGGTTCAAAATTAAAATTTTATAATTGTGCTAGAAATATCAAGTTTACCTTTCACCCAATCGTTCCATCTCACGCTTTCGCCTTAGATCAGCCTTCCTGGCCTCAAATTCTTCCCTTGTCATTAATGGAGGTCTGGCATTAAAGCCCATTCCAAAGTCTGCAGCAAGATCCCTGAAATATAAAAGATTTCAGGTTTTGCTATAAAAAGCTAGATTGGCCAGAAACCCAAACAACGCGCGTTAAATTAGAAATAAAAATTTGGATGCCTGTGTTTGTGTACCTACTGCAAACATAAGGAGGATAATCAGAAATTACAGAAGCACACAGAAAGTAGTCCTATGATAAAAAAAATTTAGTGGAAATAGAATGAACTAGCAACTACCAAAATAAGTTGTATTAAAGGGCCAGTTGGTCCAAAACCGATGAAAGACATGTCGAAGAGATTTTGTGGAGGCTTCAAAGGAAACATGAGAAATATATACTATATTTGAATGCTTGTGCTGGTGTACCTACTCACCTTTGTGGAGGCATCATGGGAAACATGAGATTTTGTGCCATAAAAGGGTCAGTTGGTCCAACACCCATGAAAGGCATGTCCATTGGCCCCATGGGGCCAACACCATACCCCATGTTGTAAGGCATTCCACCACCAAATGAACCCATATACCCGTCCATTCCAGGCTGCATCCCAGGTTGCATTCCATTCCAATATGGATTATAGCTAGAAGGGCCCATTGGCATCATAAAGCCATCTGCTGCAAAATCTTGTGGATTTCTCCATTGCATGTCCATGGCTGCAGGTGACCATTTGCCAAGGGCAGTAGTTAGAAGCTTAAGAACCGAAGCTCTGCAACTTGCAAGTGTGATGCAGTAGAGCAACAAAAGTATTGCTATAGCATAAGAGAACATAAAAGGGTTAAGCAAGTGTACCATTTACAGGTAAACGGGGTTTCTTCTTCTTCTTCTTCTTTGCTGAAAATGAGGGAAAATTTAGTTTAAAATACCACTAAAACTATTTAAAATTATAAAGAACATCCAATATGCTGAAACAATAAGATAACATTAAAATATATTCACAAGTAGTCTATTAATATTATTTGCATGCAACAATGACTTTTTCACCCTGACACATTTGAAGGTGACATAAGCTCTAGAATGTTACTTACTGTAAAAGATAAAGGTACTCCGTTTGACTATGTCATTATCAGATATTGGTAACCTACGTTGCCCGGAAACTCTCCAAAGGCTATGTGACACGTTTCGAAAACTCCAGGAAACTCGAAACTCTAAGAAAACTCTAGATAAACTTTTGGGAAACTCATATGTACTAAGCTATGCCTAGATTACAATTCCAAGAAAAATAGAAGAAAAATCTTGAATGCACATTTGCAAAACCCACCCCTTATCTAATGGACTCTTGGACTGTTATATTATTAGTAGGCTTTCTTCTTAAAATCTCCAAAAAAATTCATAACTTCAATGTATATTTTAATACCATATTAACATTTCCTCAACGTTTTCTTTCCTATAAATTTTGAGATTGGTGTTTCCCGTTTCCATTTCCGTGCAAGATGGTTAGTAACGTGTGAGATACACGTCACATCCTCATTTGCACAAAAATAACACCACATAAAACTATTACTCAAGAGAGTTCAAAGGGGCGACAAATTACCCACAACAGTGGCAAAGCATCTGACGTTTAGCCACTGTCTCATGTTCATATGTGCATGGTAAATTATAATTAAAAATCAAATAAGGTCTCCCTGATTTAGGATAAACGTGAGATAGTTCAGAGCGGACATTTTTTTAAGGTCATAATTCTTGGTTCTTAAATAAATGCAAATATGTACACACCTTCAGCAGCAGCCAGCTTCTGCTGCACTTCTTCCTCAACAGGAAGAGTATTACCATGGGATGCAGGTTCTCTGGCACTAGCTGATTCACGAGTAGCTTCAGAGATATCTGGAACTTTAGGTGTCTTCAATCTGTCTAAGCTCTGCTGGAAAAGTGGTTGTGAAGGACCAGCAGACCTTTCCTCATTTGCAGTCTCCTCAGGCTTAGGAGTCTCTTTGACAGATGTTGTTGGGATATGCTCCCCCTTGGAGGCAGCAGATTGTGTTGGTGAAACCATCTTAGGTTGAGGACACCTAGCTGATTCCATATCTGATAGATCATATGAAATATTTGCAATGCATAAGCAACAACACACAGAAATCCCCACATATTACGGGTCCGTTTGGGAACACCGGACTTATTGGAGCTGAAGCAAAAGATTATGGTACTTGAAACTAAAGCTTATTGAATAGTTGATTGAATAAACTTATTTTTTTTAATAAGCTTGATGATTATTTGGGAGAACGAAGCTTGTTGGAGTTGACCGTCAAGTTCAACAAGCTTTATAATTTTACAATTACAGGTTTACTTCTTATTTAACTATAATTCTTTATAGGGTTATATTTGTAATATACCATTAAATACGCTACCATAATTTCCATAAGCTTCCTCCATGTAGCTTATGAAATGAAAAGAATATAAGCTACCGTAATCTCCATCAGCTCATATTCTCAAACGCCCATTTCCTAGCTTATTCGTTTTTCACAAGCCTTATAAGCTTCATAAGCTACAAAAAATAAGGCTCCCAAACGGACCCTAATTGGAAGTAACAATATCATTTAAACTTACAACACTGCATGCACTTTTTAGTACAAAACTAAGGAGTCAGACTCCTGCCCTGAATATTTTACTTTGACAAGTCAAAAAAATTGTAAGAACGACCGTACAAAATGCAGTGTTACGCACATTTATGGTGAGGCAGCGTAAAAAAGGCTATAACAGAATATCCCAGAATTGGACCGTTAGGGCTCTGACGGAGACCAACTATAAGTCGTGTGCTAGTGAACTAATCATCGAGAATTTTATCTTTGTACTACCCAGTCTACCCTTGTTGTCTTTGAGCTCTTAGAAATGCTGTCCTCCTATGAGACGGATTTTTAGAGTATTGACTTCCATAGGATTGTGTTTCCTTTATATGAATCCCGTGCTAATTTGTTCTTGTGTGAGTTGCCTGATGTTTTACTTCTTATCAGTTGGTGATCTTGTTGAGAGGGGGTCAAATATGGAGGTAGGTGGAAAACGGGAGAGTGTATTGGTATCAGGGAGAAATTGGTTGGGTAAAGAGATTAAATGAAAATCTGGAAGCAAGTATCGAGTTCAAAACTCAATTGCAGCACGCACTTCATAATGGGTCTAATGCTCCAAAGAAAAAGGGAACAGTTACCATAAAGATCAAAGGATGAACAAACTTAAGTGCAACTTGAGGCAGTTTTTGCAACCATTAGTGGAGAATTCAGACCATCTACATCATTGGATCCAGATCTTAAATCATAAGATCCGGCAGGAAGTTGTGATCTGGATCTATGATAAAAATCTTAAATTGTTAGAATCTTAATAAAACCTTAAAGGATCTTCTAAATTTCTAGGATCTTACAATCCAGCTATAATCCTAGATACTGAGAATTTTTTGGTTTGGGTTTCAACAACAAATTTGAGGTTAATGGTAGAACTGATTTTGTTAAGTATGAAAAAAGGTAGCCGTAATGAAAAAAGGGTCACAGACTGGAAGAGTGATAACACCAGTGATAACAAAAGAAAAGATCCAATTTGTACAAGTGGTAAAAGAGAGACAGAACATGCCAAAAAGAAATATGTAGCTACTGAACTGATAGGCAAACCTTCCGCACACATTGTTGTTGTAGGTCGAAGTCCAAATCAAGCTTTTTGAAATTCCTGTGTGTGTTTAAATAGGAGGAAAAGAGAAACTGCTTCAATTACCTTGAACTTGGAAAGCACTTCCAGCATTATCACCACTGCTATTAGTGGAGTCCAAAATCCGGTTAATCGTATCCCTCAATGTCTTATTTGGTAGAAGATCGTCTGCAAGTACATCTCTGAACCCACACACACAGATTGACTTAGAGATGATATAGTCCCTGATACCTGAGAAAAACGCATATAGTTACTAGATCATATTGTTATGAATGTTTCATCATATGAACCAAACAAATACATGTTCAAGATTTAAATATCTCGAAACATACTTCAAACAAAGAGGATAATAAGCAGACTGATAAGAGCTAAAACATGTTAGAACTTCATCAGTTGATGTAAGTTAGACATTTTAGAGAAAAACAAGCCAACCAATCGAAGGCACTAGACCACACCAAATGCTGGATTTAATTTGTTTGTTGTTTACACAAAAACAAGACTACCAATCAAAGACATTAGTCAAGAGTCACAAAACGCCCATTATACTATGAATCTCTGTAGCAATTGATCAGCAACATCGTGCGTCGTGAAATTAGGTGATAAGTGATAGTATAAATATACAATAAAAGGTACACCTTAAAGAGAGATTGGCTTATTATAGGCAAATAAAGGAACTCTTAATTATCATTTATATAAAAAAAATTAAAACTTTTACTATCCCTTACCCTCCCTCCACTTTAAGAGATAGAGATACAAGCACAATCGAATTTACTCAAAATTTTCAACCAATAAAATAAGAGAACTCGGATAAATTTGTCAATAATAAGTTAACGCTTACATTTATCACAAAAACTCTTGAAACAACATTTACTGGTTAACACAGCATCTTTCATAACTTCCTTGCACAATGGGCAATGAAGCTCAGGAGGAAGGTCTCCCACTGGACGAGATGAAGGAAGTCCTTCAATTTCCTTTTCAAAAGCAGCCCTATATCAAGAAGCAACATCCATATCAAATCAGCAGCAAAATAACTCAGAGACTGAAGAATCAGAATAAAAAGGCAAAGAAACGCACTCATTTGGCTTCATCTCAGCAGCAGCACCACTGGGTAATGAATAGGACCCGTCAGGATTAAACATTAACATTGACTTTGGGATACCAGTTGGAGGCTTAACTTTCTTAAGATCAAAATTTGGATCACCATTTGTTGGACAGTGCTGAATAAAATGTCCTATGAGGTGCAAAGCTCTCATATTTAGCTTAAATGGAAATATTCTAAATGTAAGATATATATAACTATAGGTATATGTAAACATCAACACACCTGGCACCTTGCATCTATGACAAACATAACCAGGTGGAGGTTTCCCACCTAGCCCAGCCCCGGCCCGCCCTTTCATACACAAAATAAGCCATATAAGAAATAAAAAAACAACACATAAAATCACATACGAGAAGAACATGAAGGCAAAAGTAACCACAATTAGTATAATTTCATATGGATAGGTCAGCTTGTAAGAGGTACCAAATCCACGTCCACCCATCATTCTTCCACCCCTCCCAAAGCCTCTACCAGTTCCAAATCCTTCAGCCATTTGACTGTAAATTGCATGGCATTGACAAACAAACACGTCAAATGTGGATCAACTAAAGGTAATACCAATTATACAAAAGCGAATCAACAAAGGAAGTATGCACACCGCTGCCAATCTAAAGCTGGTGTTTCAATTAGAGCCTTGATTTTACTGTCCTCGTCAGCTTTGCTAGGAGCAGGATCATCCTGAATCGCATTGCTTATTTGTACTGGATTTACTTCAGGAATCGGTGCATATAATTCATGCCCAAATTCATCATCCCATTCCGAAGGTTCAAACTAGAATTTCCAAATTTCATACTATTAGGATAAGGTCAACACCTTTTACAAAACACATGAACAGGCCATGGCTTACATCTTTCACACTAGAAACATCACCCAATGTAAAGCTGCCCTTAACTAGGAGATCTTCCTCAGCCTTGCCTTCAACCTTCGACCTGCAAGATAAATCATAGATCCTGCTCAAATACAAACATACAAATATGCAAATTAAGCCTGTGAAGCTCCACATGGTTCTTGACCTGATCTTCATCAGGATCATACACAAGATAAAATTTAATCTCCGTAGGTTGACTAGTTCAGAAAATAAATTCAATATATAAAAAATACATCTAAATGTTGAAGCTGAAAGGTTGGAGATAGTACTCGTCTGGCTGACTAACGATTGGCATGCGAGGCCTTCCTGGTACACGACGAATTAAAACAGATGTATTTTTCGGGATCAACATTGCTTCGTCGAGATACTCTGAAATTGCAGAACAGACAGTTATTCTATTAAAAGCTGCAAAGAGATCAAGCCGTGGAACATAAAACAGTTGATGGACGGTGACTTCCAGCAGTCCATGGCCCAAAAGTACAAAATTTACATCATCTGGAATATTATCATGAAACCACAAACGGTACCTAAAAAACTAAACCTGATACAAGAAGCCAATATTTGGGCAAGTTGCACCAGAAGTTAAATGTGAGTTTTGTCTACACATATGAACTTGATGACTAACAAATTTGGAAGTCGAAGAATATAAAACCCAGCAACTGCCCCCTACTCTGCCTAAACACAAACCCAACAGCTCATGAACAATCCAATTATGAGCTTGCAGACTTGCAGTGCTGTTTTTTGGGAGCCAAAAACTTTCCCTAAATTGAAGGAGCCAGTTTAAGTGAGAGAACAACAAAGCTGGAACCTCCATTTATGCAATTCCAGATCCAGAAGACCAATTCAGTCAGAGCCACAAAGCAGTCACTGGAAATCTGTTAAACATTTTATACTAGGAAGTGACAAATAAAACAGCATATGTCAAATCTTCAAATTAACTTAGAACTGTCAAAAAAATACATTTAATGTTTATTAGCCAATGTTTTGGCAAGTTGAAGTAGAGTTTAGCATCTTAATAAGTCCATTTGATATGAACATGTTTGCATATTACTCAAGTAAAACAGTCTTTTAGTTGCACATCAAATCTTATGAACACATCATGTAAAAACTAGTTTTCATATCATGAAGTTAAGTTTTACAAAAGGCATACACCGAACAAATGCTGGGGGGAAAAACTCATTAAAATATTGCTTAAAAATTGGCGATGTTGGGGCAATTTGAGGAATAATTATGATTACAGACATGGTTAAATACAGCATTCAAGTTAAAAACAAATACTCGCATTGCATCCACCTAATGGCTATCGGGATTCTGGAAACAGAAGAAGTACCACCACCTGTCACCTGCCATACTCAAACCCAACCTCCCCCAACAAAAGACAACTGTAAGCTTCAACAAATGGTGCAACTTTTGGGAGGGTATTCAACCAAAGGCTTCCTTTTGAGTGAGTGGAGGTAATAATAAAGCTATAGTCTGGCAAATTATACAATTCAAAATCCAATAAACTCAATTCAAAGCCACCAACCAGAACATCAAAGTTTGTGAATTAGCCTATGCTAGGAATTGAGTGATTGGAACATACATTCCTCGAAACTTAATTATAATGTAGAACTTCTAGAAGGAAAACGTTTAACTGTTAATTTGCGGCTGGCCAACATCTCGGCAAGATGAGCCAGAAGTTAACATATACATATTAAGTTAGGAGCAAGTTTCAAGTCCACTATACAAGCTAAACAGTTTATTAGTTGAAAGCAAAACCCCAATGATGGCTAGCAGAATTCAGACTCTATGAAAATTACCATCCAGCACCCTACCCTGAACATTAACACTACCCTAAACAGCCCAATTATAAGCTCAAATACATGCTGTTTTTGAAAAAAAATAAAATTTGCATTCAATTTAGGTCCCTCTTTTAAGTGGGAGAGAGAGACAAAGCTGAAACGACAAGTTTATGCAATCCATATACATGATCAAAACCCCAATTAGAACCACCAAAGTACAGAACAAGGGAATTCCCAATTAAACTTTATATTAGGAACTGAAAGTAATAGAAACAAGAATATCGAAACCTAAATTTAACTTACAACTACAAAAAAAGAAAGTCTTCCAACCTTCATTAGTTTGTGCGTTGGAAACCTCGAGGTCATAATCAGTACCTCTCCCCAAATGCTTTGATTCAAATATTCTTTCTTTAAGATTAGCAACCGATATGAAATGACTGTCGATAGGAATTGAATCGTAATCTTTTGCACTTTTAAACTTATAGTACACAGCCATAACTTCCCCCCTTTTTCTCCCCCTCCAAGAGAAATCAAACAAATCGCACAGCACGGCGCTAGGGTTACCCAAACAACTAGATTAGGCCTGTAATCAAAAGGCCGGCCTTCAATTCAAAATCAGGCCTGTAATCGAACAAATCTAGATGATACAAACCACAGCTACTTCCTCCAAAGAATCCGCGCTGCACTCCAAGAGCCTTGGAATCTGATGTCGGCGTTGCGGGAGGCGAACGAAGGCAAAGAAGCGAAAGAGGAGGCGCCGTCAGAAGCAAAGACGACACCGCCAATGGCCGACGGAGACGATAATGGAGGAGAAAGAACGTTTTTAGGATTGAGCGAAGCGAAGGAGGTGGAGAATCCTGGCAATGGAGGCAAAGCAATCGCGTTGGGGAGATGACAGAAGAAGTGCTGAGAAAGGTGCGCGTGTGCCTCTTGCCCCATTGAGAAAGTACAGCAAACGCTTACTCGAATAAATACCCCAAATCTATTTTGTATTTTTTTTTAATTTTATTGAGAAAATGGTGAAACTCACCCTCAGAATATTTACTCTTTTCAAAACGGTAAAATCCTCAAGTTTACCTACATCGTTGGTGCGATTATAAAAAGTTAAAAACGATAGTAAAATATAGTATATAGTATAATTATTTATGCGATTAATTAAGAGTGAATCATAGACAGCTTTTTATAACTAAATAGATATATTTGAGTTAGATTTAATGATTTATTAATATATTATTTAAGTAAAGGGTTTATTTAACTGTTTGACATGTGTTTTATTTAATTAAAATTTTTGGTTTAGATATGCTTTTTAGACTAAATTCAAAAAATTAGAAGAGAAAAAACTAATGAAATGCATTATTATATTACGATAACTGTTTATGAAATTATTCATATTAACTCATTTTAAGTTATTAAGTTTTAAGTTCAATATTATTTAGAAATTTTAGATGTAAGTCATTTTTAAATAATTGGTCAAAAGTACTCGATATAAGGTTGAAATTCTAGAAGGGTTTTTAATCGGATAGATGGTATCCGTATGGTTATTTATTTGTGATTCATGATAATTAGGGTTGTTCAAATTTCGGTTTAGACTTCGAATGGTTCAGATTTGGACTGAAAACCTATTGTTGGATCGGATATTTGAGTCATGTCCGAGCCTATTAGAGCATCTATATTAGTGGGTTTTTTAACCCAATTTTTTTTAATTTTACTCTTCATTTCTCTCTTTGACTTTATTTTAACAATTACTCTTAATTTTCAGAGAAATCAATCATTTGTTAATGACCGATTGACCCATATGGGAATCTCGATCTCCAACACCAATTCTTTTGATGATCCCGAACTTCGTGGTTTTCACCCACAATAATGTTTTAGGTTGATCTACCTCCTAGTGGTTTCTTAAAAAATTACTCTTGATTTTCTACACATTAGTGGTTTCTTAATATTAGTTTTAAAATTATCTATATTTGTATTTGTCCATAATAAACGAATACAAAATATTATGATATGTGTGTTTTATTTGTTTTTTAAAGGTTTCAAGTAGTCAACCAAAATTTAATTGTTTAACAAAAATACAACTTTTATAAGGAACTTGATATAAACAATGCTTAAAAACTATTATTGTATGTGCTCTTAGTCAAATTTTTTAAGGGTGTCCCAAAAGATCTAAACTAATCTGGATTGATCTAGACCGGACTTGAATCTTTGCCTCGGTACAATCCAAGTCGGTTGGTTGTTTAACAAAAAGTATAATGTTTGTAAGAAACTTGATGTAAACAATGCTTAAAAACCATTATTGTAGTTGCTCTTAGTAAAAATTCTAAAGGGTGTCTCAAAAGGTCGAAACCGATATTGATTGGTCTAGACCGAACTTGAATCTTCGGACGGTCCAAGTCGGGTTCAACATCAGATTTCCGGTCCAACCCAGATTCAATCCTTGACCGATGAAAAGTCCTAATGATAATTAACAACCTCCCGTATATAACTTGTTTAAACATGTCAACCCAATACAATCGGAATTTATACATAATGGGAAGCTACTTGTGTTACTATGCATCAATCAACCTTCAACATGTGATTGTTGAAGTTCCGGAACCCTAATTTGGTTAACCCTACTCGACCAAATCGAATGTAAAATCATATGAAACAAATCATACTTAACGGGCCTATGGTTCCAAAGGAAATGCCTTTGCAACATCTTCAAGTTAAACAACAACTTAAGATATCGTCTCAAAGGCACGGCGAGCAAGACTTCCCTCAACCGAGGAATGTCCTTCTCAACTAACGTTATCGAAAAGGCACTCCAATCGAAAACGTCATCCAATGGAGGCACAAAATTATCTGCAATGATCACAGGGACACATTCATAGTATATGGCCTCCACGATCCTAGGACTATTAACCTCGTACCCCATGGGACATAGGCAAAATTTGCTTGATCTCATGTGTTGGATATAGCTCATTTTTTGTGATATTTCGTCGGAGAGCCACTCGTATATCTTCATGTCATCGTGTTTATCTTGCCAATGTTTGAGGAGAATGGGGCGAACTCGACCATGGAGTCCTCCTGCGAAGAACGCAAGGATTGAACGTTGGGATACCCGTATGCCTCCGCCTACATTTCGTTGCGGCTTTTGAGGAATCCTTATGGTGGTTTCCGGGAGGGATATGTCTCTTCCAAGCTTGAAAAACCCTTCGGATATGTCAGCATTGCAAAGTGCTTTGATCGAGTTTTGAACTAGCTCCTTGTGCTCATTTAAGGTGTAAGGACCCTGCATAACCATAAGTTAATGTTAGAATACTGTTGCATGCATTAGTGTTATGAACGTCATGTGAGTATGTGATGAAGAACCTTATATCTATAGGGTTCTCTATATCTATATATAACCCTATAGATATAGAGAACTCCTTTCTCCCGTCAACACATCTTAGGGTGTGTTGGGTATGAGAAGGAGATTATTTTGAATATTAATCTAGATGAAATTTAAAAGGGGTAGAATTGTGTGGGATCTATTAAGAATTATTTGATGTAAAATAATCTACGTCAAGTTGTTTGGTTGAAGATTTTTAATGGTTTAATTAACCCCTAATATAATTTTCTTCATAATCTCCCTCTTCGTCCAAACACTTACGTAATTAATATCCTAAATTTTAATCTAAATTAATCTCCTTTAATCCCCAACCAAACACAACCTAGTCTCATTTAATCCATGCCTGGTTTTCTTGCCAAGCATAACACGACAAAGTATTAATCAAAAAGATAACTTAACATACCCAATCATGACAAGCGACGAGAAAATGATCGGATCCTCGAGTCCGGTTCCAAAATGGGTATTTGGAGGACAACGTGTTGATGTAATCCCTTATGAAGATGGAAAGGGGTTGCAGATTATGAGATCCGGTAACATAAAGCTTTTGTTGCAATTGTCGTGCACTATAAGGCATGTAGAAAAGATGGGCTTTTTCCGGGCTTTTAGTCACAAATTGTTTGCTTTCTTCCATTAGCTTCATAAACCATCCTTCGGATGCGTATATACCGGTAAGCGTTGGAGTATGAAATATGGGTCTTTCTCCCTCCGGGTATATGAATACTTTTAGTATAAGCTCCATCAATTCATAACTCCTAAAATCGACATGTATGGTAAGTCAATAAGTAACATATTGTTGTATTGTGTGACTAAAATGTTGTTATAAAATGAAAGATTATGATTGGTCCGGCCGCATAAGCGTGTCGGGCTAATTTAAGTACAATGGATTTCATCTCAAAATTAACTAGCAATAGAAGGGGTAATCAACTAGCCTTAAAGTTCATGATGTATGTCGTTAACCTAAAATTTAAGAGGATCATACCAAAATATTTTAATGTAAAGCTTTTGTTGTATTGTGTGAGTAAAAGGTTGCTATAAAATGAAAGATTATGATAGGTCCAAGCACATATGTAAATTGGGCTAAGTTAAGCATAATGGATTTTATCTCAAAATCAATTGGCAATAAGAGGGCAGTTCACTAACCTTGTATATCTTCACCTAAAAAACAAAAAAAAAACTAACCTTATATACTAAACGTAAATCGTCAAATTAAAGTTCATAATATACGTCGTCAACCTAAATATATTTTAACCAAAAACCCCTAATTACATCTAGGTAATAAGATTTTATGCAATATATATGTTGTGGATATTTACCTTTTGAACCTAGAAATATTTCTAAAGATAGGACCATATAGCTCAGAATCATTGACAACTAATGGTGCATGTTGTAATTCCTTCTTAGCATACAAAAGTGCCTCGTCTGGAGATATAGACCAAATGTACATCTGTGTTATAAAAATTAACATGTCAAACAACACATATAAAAAGATCATATACATGACTTAACGAACATGATATGAACCAAATGAAGAAGATTTAGAGTCTAATACTTAAGGTCGGTGGGCTACTCCTTTTATTGTCAAATTGGTTTTATGGTGAAACCTCATTCAGCATATGTGTTGAGCTTGGACGCGCATGTGCGCTCGTCTGTGTGAAATTCTGACGGGTCATATTTAACGTAGAAGGTTTCAACATACGTTTGAGCGCATATGTGCGTAGGATCCGACCTTAGACCATAAGTGTAGGTTCCATTCTAAAACCAATTGGCTATAGAAGTAGCCCAAGAAAACATTTCATCCCCAACGTCTAAGATGTATTGAACCTTATATGTACTATTCAATGCACTCATAAAAAAATTCCGGTACCTGAAAAGGTGTAGGGGGAGGTTGAGGTGGCGGAGGAGGAGCGTTATTTTCATAATCGTCAAGTTTTATCTTCCTCCTTCGTTTATTTCGCCTCTTAACGCTTTTGACATCTTCTGTTACATTAACGGTTGCATTTGAAGCATTGGTTGCATCCGAAAAAACGATTTGTTGGATCAAATTCTTGTTTGCATCACCTAACTCCACGGAATCAGTTGTAGATCTATTGTACTGATTAGTGATCGAATTTGATAAGCGTCGGGGAGAAATGGGGAACGGAAAAATGATGGTTTGGATTATTAGTCCGAGTGTTGTCGTGATGGCGCCAATCACAAATACTTTTCTCCAATCGAGTTTGTATGTTAGGAAGATAACAAAGCGTACGAAAAATCTGTTCATCTCATCTCCTTGATCACTTTACATGCACATTTTCTTTACCCCTACTAGTTTCACAACAAAAGAATATGCAACATCAATATCAATCGGCATGTACACTAACACAATGGAATGATGTTCGATTCATCACCTTGCTTAATTTACATTTATTTTTAACTAGGCGATTAGATTGATCAATGTCACTATGTCTTGACTAAGTATTTTTTACCCTACATAGTACATACAACTATCATATTTGAAAAAATCATACCAAAAATGATGTTAATCATAACTATTATAGATTTTCTTAAGATAAAATTAAAAACACAAATCATACGAGACGAATACTTACCAGTTACACAAGAATTGAGATAACACCAACAAAAATGTCAATCGAGTAGATTGAAGGAGAAAGAAAGCTAGAACAATGTGTGTTTTTAGGAGAGAGTTGAAATGAGATCCGTTAGTGTGGAAAGTGGAAACCAATCAACTAGTTATAAATAGGCAAAAGAATCGGACAATCAACAATTTTGTGTTAGCGATTTTAATGCATACTACGTAGTTTCTCCTCGTTTATATGCTTTTTTTCCCCATGTTTTTAATGCTAACCTGACATATTATCCACTAAATTAAACTAGGAAATGATATGTTTTTTTAATGCTAATATGTCATATTATCCACTAAATTAAACTAGGTAATGATTTGAAAAAAAAAACATAATTAACCAACCAACCCAAAAAAAATTATAATATCAATAGTGATCTTAATGTGTCAAGCTTAATCCTCTATCTTAACGACACACAATATGTTTGTATGGTACGTTACATATTCACGTATTGTACTTACTAGCCGATTATCAGACCGACGATTTTCATTTTAACATGGTTACGATCCTGAGAAGGTCAGACCAACCTCGGCTCAAAATTGATGTACAAGGGGGCGCTGAGGATCTACAATCCCTATCGGTAATCGTGCCGTTATAATCGACCAAGAGGCTACTCAAATATTTTGTTGGTGCTTTATTACATCGAGCTGTCAAGCCTAAGGTCAGCCCACCTAATAGGTTTTTCTAGGCGGATGGAAGCAAGAAAAGGGTTGGCTAGCTCGTGCAATCAACGAAAAATTCCTTCGCTCAACGGTCAAGTTCCCCGAGCTTTCTCTTTATTTTGACTAGTCAGAATCATATATATGATTAAGTGGGTAAGGGCTTGGCTTGACCTTGTGTTCTCTCCTAATCCGGTCGGAGACGGTGACCGGAAAAGTTCATCATTAAGTGGTAGAGTGTTCATAGAAAAAAAAAGAAAAAGGTGTCACTCAACGAGTGGCAGATTTGGATGGAGTCTTACTTGGCTTAGGCAATTCAATTGAACTAGAAATAATCTCGGCTCATGGAGAAAGAGTACGGCGCTAGCGCGCTACGACTTACGCAGTTTTTCGGATCAGATATTCCTTCGGGCAACCAACGTAACCCGGCACATCAAATTCCGATCATCAACTTGGAGGTAAGATGGGTTCGAATCCCATTTCCTCCGGCACAGAAGTGGAACGAGCCAGCGAAATTACATGAGAGAAAGAACCTCTTGGTGGAGTCCAGTTCCCCGGAGGATAAGATAGCACTACTTAGTGAAAGTCTCGCAGCAAGCCCGTTGTTTTTGTTTGACGGCCTATCTTCTTTCTATAAGCAAGCTCCCTCCGGTCGTCCCCACGCTCAATTATATATATATATATATATATATATATATATATATATATAGATTTTTTTTATTATTCAAGTACGGATTTTTTAGTCAGACGAGCAAACACGAAATACCCATATCTAGTTGGTCGGTGTAGACCTTCGATCTTCCAAAGAGAAGATCCTCGACCTATAATCTATCTCGGAAATTGTCGTACGATCTTAAAGTTTATCGCTTTTTATATGGTCATTAATTCGTAGGACAAGTTGTAGCCTTGTAGGTAAGCAGTAAGAGATGTGTTTATAGAGATAAATTAGATAATGCCAACTACATCCAATCTAAATTTTAATATGTTATAGCATTTAAAATTAAATTGAGGTGATCTAAGGGTGTATTTGTTTGTTCATAAATATTAATTTATAGATTATGAGAATTTTAAAAATATTATATAAATAATATTTGTTATAGTAAAATAAACTAGTTTAGTGTTTAAATGAGTGTTTAAATTTACATGAAATACTTGAGTTGACAAGGATATGTTTAAATAAACTAGTGTTTATAACAAAATATATCAATATATCCTTTTATTTTGTTATTAATAATAAAATAACCGAGATATTTAAGGTAAATAATTTATCTAAATTATTAAATAAAGTCCAAACTCCACGACCAACATACATAACTCAAAATAAGAATTATATGAATACGTCTAACAACCCATCGATTTATAATGAACTCTCTTATTCACATCACTTAATCACTTATAACTATTTGGTACAATTGAGCATTTATTATAATGAACTCTCTTATTCACATCACTTATAACTATTTGGTACAGTTGAGCATTTATCAATCAATATTATTAATGATTACCTTTAAGTCCATTTTTAGTTAACTATCTTTTATACTTTTTATAGTAATAATACAAACTCGTACAAATTTGTTCATACATTGCACAAGATAGCAAAAAGGGACATTGTCTAGAAGCATAATGGTTCAGCTAGCCATGAGTCTCCATCTACCTCTAAGAACTTAGATACCCAATCTTCTTCGTAAGTTTCCTCCATAGAAAAACTATCAAATAAATCATCCATGTCAAAACTCGTGTTTGCTTCGTTATTGATTAGATTTTCACTCGTTTTCACTTGCGAAGCAGTGTTACTCTCGGATGTTTGTTGTAAGCTTGGACTACTTGGAGTTTTATCTTTGAGCGGAGAAGTTTGTGTACTATTCTCGAGATTTTTACCCTTGTGGTAATTCAGCTTCTTACTCAAATGAGAATTCCAATAATTTTTTATTTCATTGTCGGTTCGTCCCGGTAATCTACCAGCAATCAAGGACCATCTGCAAAAAATTAAAAATAATAATATAAGTTATTATTGTTGGTTATAAAGTAACATTTCATGTGTAAATTGTACATAGCTTTTAACTAAATGCTATTAGAAGTACGTCTTTGTGCCCCCTTGTATTATTAATTTTCTCTACGTAATCAAAATTTGAAACCTAGTCGGTATTATACGATCAAAGACATTCGAGCTAGCTCGGCACGATAAACTTCAGGTCAAACTCGTTTAATTTTCAAACAAATTGAGTACATTTTTCAAGTTTAAGCTAGGTTCAGTGACTAAAGCTCAACTCAATAATAAATGGGACGAATATATATTTAGCTTTTTGACTCATACGACAACCCTGATAAAAATATGGGGAGAACGATAAGATTTACGACGGTAATATTTGTCGTCACTACTGTCATTTGCGACTGACGTAAACCAGTATCGCAGTGACGTTTACGGAAATTTTAAAAGCGCTGATAGTAATCCATATATTTGCAAAATTTGTTACCCTTTCTCTTAGTAATTAACAAAACAACATTACACAAAACTATAAAGTGCGTACCTGTTTCCGAGCAGCTTATGGAGCCTAAGTATCAAATCCTCTTCAGCATCGGAAATATTGCCTCTTACAATATTAGGTCTAAGATAGTTCAACCATCTCAACCTACAACTCTTTCCACACCGATCCAAACCTAAACATATCAAATCCGAGTTTTCAAATAAATGTAAGCTAAACCCAAACCCGTGATAGGAACCCAGCCAATAGTTCGTCCATAATGCAATACGCATAAAAACAAAAGAAATTATTAAATGGATAAGTGGACTTTTGATTAGAATCGAGTCAATATATTTCAAAAAAACTAACAAAAAAGTTTCGTATTTAACCAATTTCTTTCGTAGAATTAACTTCAACTAGTTACATAATATTTGTACGTACCGGCTTTAAGGGCAACGGTTTTCCATCTATTATGGCCATGCAATTCAATGTATTGAGAAAGCCTTTCGTCTTCTTCGGGTGTCCATGCTCCTTTGTTCACCGGTTTCCTCTCCACCATTATCAAGCTTCCGTTTCCACAAGGCGTTTTTATTTGATGATTTCGTTTCCGTTTTCGTTTCTACAAAAGCTTATGAACTTGTGGGCGTTGGTGAGGAATAAGTGAAGAGAGTGGCCAATGAAGAGTATATATATATACGAGGGTCAATGTGAGAAGTTTGACCAGAGCTACCCTTCAAGCCTTGAAGTACCCAACTACCAGTTTATTATAAGCTAAGGGGTAAGTAAGAGGCTAGAAAATCGATGAATATTGAATGGGTGGTATGGTTTTGTCTTGGTATGTATCTATTATTTTTGACATTTATTAACATGGAATTATTACATTAATTTATGCAGGCCCCCATGCATGGTTGTCCAATTGTCTCTTATCAAATGATTCTTAGATATTATTGACACAAAGTTGGATTGGAAGTGGAACTTTGTTTGGATTTTTGTAGATTGAGTAGTAATTAAAAAGGTTATATGTTAAATTAAATTTGAATTGTAAGATTTTGGAGGCCTCTTAATGCAAAAAGTATGTGTATAGATATAGGGTTAAGTTTAGGGGTGTTAGATGGAGATTATCAAGTATTATATGTTATAAAAAAGAGAATTTGTTAGGTTGTATAATTTAAAATAGGTGTTCGTTAAGAGTTTTAGGAGCGATGTTATTTGCGAAGGTTAAAAAAGTTTAAGAATACACTGAACCTGGGATGTGCATGCACACCATCCGAACATATTCACAATTTGCATGCACGTATAACTTGGGTTTATGTGTCCAAATCCTAGTATATATTAACACAGCGTTGTCGAGACCTCTTCCTCGTCCCAAACTCTAATAAATTCTTGGTGCGGCTTCATGGAACGTACGGGGAGTGGGCATGCGTCCCAACTATGCGTCTCATGAGGTGCACAGGGGAAAAGGTCACATGTATGCCCACTTTGCATGCGCCTCAGGAAGCTGTGTATCTTTTATTTTGTAGACCCCTCTAATTTTACCCTATAAATATATAATTCTTCCTAAATGGAATAATTAGGTTAAATAAGGGTATATTTACTAAAAAAGTTTATGTTATGTGTACACTTAATAGAATAATATAATAGTGATAAAGACATAGTTAACCATTTTACCCGTTTTTAATGAATTTATTTTATAGCAAATTACACAAATACCCTAAGCAGATATCATGAAGAAGCCAAGAACAGAGAAATTTTGAGTTTGACATCCATATATGAGGAAGTCAAATAATCACACTCCTAAGTATTCAAATTTCAAAGGTTGTTGAAACAACCAACTCATTGGTAGGGATGCAAACAAACATATATTATCCGATATATTTCAACGGTGACCATCTTTTAGATTCAAGAGAGAAATATGCCGCTCACTGTTCATATATAAAAGATGGTAGTAAAGCTAGATGGTTACCGTCAAGATATATAAGGTGTTGTGAAAATGGGGTGTATGTGCTATGGTTTAACCTCTTTGCTACCATTTTTTGTTGTCTTATAGGTGATGTTTTTCAACTAGGGATGAGGTTTGGAATCACGACTTATTTGTTTTTTTTTTAAGAGTTACGAGTTATTTGTTCAAATTGGTAAATTGCGGTAATAAACAACGATAATTGTCACGTATTGGATTTAGATGGTGAATTGTCAATAAATAAAACTCTATCGGTAATCATCTATACTTACTAAAAAAACGTTGTATTTATGGATGTTAATTGTACAATTGTACTTAAATTTATTGAAACACGAGTGGACTTGCTGCGTCCATTAGTCTGATACTCAAATGCCAAGACTTTATTGTTCGAGACTGGAACAATACGGTCATATTTTCCATGAGGAGAATAGGGTAATAGACTTACTAACCAACTTTACTTTCCCTCTAAATATCGGTATATACATTTTGACCAAACCTCCTTTTTATTCTAGAGGATCTTAGACGATTTAAGAGGAGTTAGGTTTTCTCGAATGACATATAAGTGTGTTTCTTCTTCATGTTAATACTATAAATGGAGCTTCTGTCCTTTGTTACCAAAAAAAAAAATAGTAACAAAAACGTGCAAACCCAACAATCCCTTGGCCTGTGTAAGGAATAACAGAATTTGTATTGGTTCATGAAATTTGTGTTAAGTTAGGTGCAATATTTGTAATTAGTGGGGTTTTGATTCTGTGTCGTAAGTTACAAGACCCACAATTGGCCCAAAAATTACAATCGAGCCCTCTCTACTCTTCGTTGCAAATTTGCAATCGCTGGCATCTTCAAGTAAACTACACAGAGAGGATCAACCCTAGCTTGTCGCTGTTCATTTGGATATGGGAGTAGATGATCAACCCAAACATAGAGTAGCATTTGTGCTGATCGACGGTGTTGGAGATGTTTCGCTGCCGAGATTTGGATACAGAACTCCCCTCGAAGCGGCCAAAGTGCCGAATTTAGATGCCATAGCATCTGCCGGAGTTAATGGCCTCATGGATCCTGTTGAAGTTGGCTTGGGTTGCGGAAGTGACACTGCTCACCTTTCTTTACTAGGTTATGATCCTAGAGTGTATTATCGTGGTAGAGGTGCTTTTGAATCAATGGGTGCTGGATTGGCTATGTCACCTGGAGATATTGCTTTCAAGGTACGCATCTTATTCTGTTCTTTATTGCATGTAGTTTTGATCTTAATTTTCTTATGGATCTTTTGGTTTGTGGTTTCTAGCTTTGATTGATGAATCGTTTTGTGAAAATGGTATATGTTTTGTGTATTGGTTCTCCATAATACGTTTCTTATCATTGAAAGGAAATTCAATCTTAGGTTACAAGAGACAGGTAACTATCAGAAATCCGAGGAACTCGAGATGCAAAGTTAATAAATTGAAGAAGCATGATCCAAATGGAATTCTAATTGTTTTGTCATTACATTCAAATATAGTAGGCAGAATGGAAATTTGCTCATAGACAAGGGAGTTTTACAATCTTGATGAGGTAAGTTGCCTACAATAAAAAGGTGTGGAATGTCAGATATTAGATATTTTTGCGATGCTTGAAGATTGATTGGTTCCCCTAAAATCGAAGAAACATGCCATTTAAAGTTTCTATGTATGTATTACAATATACAAAATCTTTGGTGCCTCTTCTTAGACATCTTCAATAAGCATGTAGAAGTAGACTGTTATTATTACAGGGAGATGTCAAATGGGTTAGGCTGTGTTAGTTCGAGCATGTACTCACCCTTGTTGAACTTATAGACGGGTAAAGCCAAAGACTCGGGCTTCTTTTCTTGCCAATGATGCATAATTCTGCTTCTGTTTTGCCTTGAATGAATTGTTGAGTGCTCTTGATTTTACTATCAAGCTACATGCAGTCCATTTTATGCCCTCATTACTGTTGGATATGCAGTCAAATTTTGCAACACTGGATGAGAAAACTGGGATTGTCACCAGTAGACGAGCTGATCGTCATTTTGAAGAAGAGGGGCCAATCTTCTGCGCTGCACTGGATAAAATGAAACTACCATCGTTTCCTGAGTATGAAGTTAGAGTCAGGTGAAGCTTCCTTCACTTCTTTTTATTGCAATCTTAGTTTTCAGGCCTGAGGCTTTGTAAAAATTCGTTATTCTTATTTCAATAGACAGAGCTTTGCTGCGTTTATAAACTTTAGTAGTTTTTGGGTAGATTTTCTAGTAGAGTTTGAAAGAGTTTTTGAAATTCCGAAAATTTAATGAAATATCTAATAGTTGTTTGGTAAGGGTAGATTTGTGGATAGGTTTTTATGGTGAATTTACCAAAAATCCAAAAAGGACAAAAGAGTTAAAAATAGTTAAAGCTAGTTTTAAGGGGTAAAATTTAATCTATACAAAAAGCTATCATTTGAACCTTTTCAAAATTGGACCAAAAAGCTTTTGAAAAATCTAATGAAAAAGCTAATCTACCAAATAAGCTGTTGTAACGAACACCCGTTAGCTTTCATTTTTCCCAAGGCTCTACAAAAAGCTCCACCGAACAGGGCCTTAATCTGTTTAAGTTGTTCGGTTTCATGCAGATATGCTACTGAGCATAGATGTGGAGTGGTTGTGAAGGGCCCTAGGTTAAGTGGTAACATATCAGGAACTGACCCGTTAAAGGACAACCGTCTACTTCTGCAAGCTAAAGCACTAGATGATACTGATGAAGCTAGACACACAGCTGATGTCGTCAATGAATTGTCCAAGGAAATGTCACGCATATTGGTATCACACCCTTTGAATGCTAAGAGACTGTCAGAAGGAAAAAGTATTGCAAATCTTGTTCTCTTACGAGGTTGTGGTATCAGAATCGAGGTGCACTTTCTCAAGTCTACTTTTATAAAATTGTAACTCTTAATCTATGGTTTGTTTGAGGTTAGCAGAGGATTCTTCAGAACTGTCTTGTGAGTGCACTCCATAGTTTCACTTTTGCAGGTTCCTCCATTTGAGAAGAAACACGGGCTATGGCCGTGCATGGTAGCGCCAACTAAAATCATTGCTGGTCTGGGCTTATCTCTGGGCATTGATATCCTTGAAGCACCTGGTGCAACAGGAGACTACCGAACACTTCTAACTTCAAAAGCAAACGCCATTGCAGAGGCACTATCATCTCCCCTTCAGCCATGTCCTGATGTTTTTGTCCCAGGGCAGGATGAGCACAAGCCGGGCCGTCCAGATGGTTATGATTTTGGGTTTCTTCACGTTAAGGTTGTCATGTTTTTTTATTGCTATACGCCCTTATTCGGATGTATTGAAGTCCAGTTTTTTTTCTTGGCATGCTATCTTACACTATAGAATGTAATGATTCCCAGGCAGTAGATGATGCTGGCCATGACAAAGCAAGCATCTTTAAAGTGAAAGCATTAGAAGCAGTTGATAGAGCTATAGGGCAGCTAGCAAGGCTTCTATGGGAAGCAGAATCAAGTGGGAAGTTCAAGTACTCCCTCTGTGTCACTGGAGACCACTCCACACCAGTCGAATACGGAGACCACAGCTTTGAGCCAGTCCCCTTCACAATTTGTCAGCTCAAGGATTTTGTTCACGCAATAGGCGGGCCCACTGTGGTAATGGAGACTGCCCTGGACCCGTTCCCTATGCCTACAGTGAAAGCTGGTGAGGACGAATGTGAACTGGAATTCGCGTCTGGTGGAGAAAATGAAAGAGAAGCATCAGCTGGCGATTGTGTGAGCGAGTTCAACGAGATAGCAGCTGCCAGGGGAATTCTTGGGCGGTTTCCGGGATGCGAGATGATGGAGATCATTAAGAAGTTCCTTGCCCTTCATAAATGAGGTTTCTTGCCCCTTTCTAACTTATAATTTTGGTTTTCTTGACGTCAACTCAATCCAAAGATGCTTCAGTATCTCGTTTGACGGACACTATGCATGTATAGAGTAGGTCTCTCGTATATGCTGAATACAAAATAATGTTTTATGGCATGAAGGTGTAATAACAAGAACAAGATTGCATGAAGTCTAATTGCTTTAGGGCCCGTTTGGTTTGAACTCCGGAATCGGAAACGGAATGGAAACGAATCTAGTCGATATGTATACTCTTGTTCATGAAAGTTGTTGGAATCATTCCTTGTGATTTGAAGTAATTGAAGTTGAATTTGATTACTTTTGATACCCTATAGGGTAACAAAATATGGGAAGACAAGTGCATTTTGAATGTAAAAACAAGGAATGATTCCATAGAATTTCATGAATATGGATATACATATGGACTAAATTCGTTTCCATTCCGTTTCTGTTTCCGGAGTTGGAACCAAACGGGCCCTTAATCTATATGTATACATACACATTAGAGCCGGTGTGGATACTAATTGCCTGTTTGGTTGTTATTATGTTTATGAGAGCGGAAGCGGGGAAAATAATCTAGTTAAGTGTCATTCTTCTAAAAAATTGATCTTTTGGATGAGTTTTTTCCGTTCTTAATTTTTTTTCCCATATCTTGATTCTCTATTAGATATAAAAATTCAGCAAAATTTACTTCATTAATGAAAAACTATGTAAAATAATTTTAATATATTAATAAAGCAAAATATATATGGACTAAAATCGTTTTAACTCGGTTTCTTCCCTTTGCATACAACCAAACGGTGACCAAACTTAGAAACCCGTGGGTCCATTGAGACCTCTAGCAACTCCCTCTTGAATCTGAACTAGGAGTCTAGGCTCCTAGCAGAGTCCCCGAGCATGTGGAGACGTGGAGGTAGTCTTCTTTGGTGTATTTATTTTTTCTTCTTATGTCATTTGGTAGAGGTGAACGAAGGAGCTTAAGAAGCATGGTTATGGCCACAAGGCTAGATGTTCTACCTCTGTGAGGAGTACGACTCTATGCTCAGATAATCAGATCCTTGATTAAAATTTTCAAGTGTGGAATTCTTATTGGGTTTGCTTGTAAGTGTGCTACGATGCCACTGTAGTCCAATTTAGAAGGATCAATTTCGCACTCAAAGAACAATCGGGTATAAGGGTTCATTTGCTTCACTCGGGATGAAGATGAATTTCTTTTTCAAGATCATAATACTCAAAATAATCCCAAGTACTTCACCAAACAGACTCGCTAACAGACACAGACCTGTTAATATGTACAAAAGTCAAAGAAAATCTCACAATTTTGTCCCATAATCTCCCCCACCAACAATTTCGTCCCCGTAATCTACCCTCACCAACAGACCCGTAAATCCACCCGGAGTGGCAACGAAGTGAAACGAACTTATGAACACACTAGAAAGCTTCTGTAAAAACACTAGTGGCATACGAATGCACATTATTGAGTGGCAATAACACTCTTGGAAAACCTATTTTGGGTTACAATTCTTATTTATGTGATAAGAATTATTGGTGGTAAGAGTAAATGAGAGTCCCGTTGTTGCAGTTTAGGCTCATTATTGAAGTGACAGGATATGATTTCTCATGCACAAAAGAGGAATACAAGGCTAAGGCAACAATAGTGGCATACGAATGCACATTTCACAAAATGATAACGAAAAAAATACACAAACTAACCCACGTATACTAACCCATGTAATGTATACTCGTACCAAAATTCTCTCCAACTGTTTGTCAATCATCTCAGAAGCTATTTACTTCACACCCGATTGTGTGAAACTGAACAAAAAAAGAAAGGCAAGCAAAACAACATTTTTCTTTCCTAGCTTGCAGAGTTAACCTATATAGTGTCAAAAGAGATCACAAACCAACCTAAAAGTTTTCTTTAACAGACTGAAGGCCAGAAATAAAAAAAGCAGCATTATGAACTTCTTTGAGGCAAATATCCTAAGGTTTACCTTGAAGCCATGCTTTACCATCAATTTAAGAACAGCCATTCTCAACATAAGAAGCCAAGAAATCAATGAACTTGAGATGATCTTGAAGGCGTCAGTGGGACCGCGTTCATCATCATCGTCACCTCTAGCACTGGCTATATCAACATAGGACCAAGTAGGATTTTCATGGACACGTACCTGGTTTAGCCCAAGAGTCTCGTTCAAATAAATGGATAGGTATATAAGTAGGTTTGCAAGCCAGGCTACTTCATCGTCTGAGATGGGGCGTCGCATCCAGTCACCTTTGTACTTGGCTTTATTTAATGAGCGGCTGCCAACTTTTCTTGGCATGAATATTTCATCCCGAGATTGATGGCACAGTGTTTTGTCTGGTGTACTTGGGCTTTGCTTGAGTGCGTGATCACCAAACAAAGAACAAAGCTGGGACTTCAATATATTTATTGTCTGAAGGCTGCTTGGATCAGCCCGCATAGACTGAAGCTCTGATTCTGCTCGCAGTACAAACAGCTGAGGAGAAAGTATAGAAAATATAAGATTTACACATACAAGTAGCAGGAAAGAAAGACCAAGGAAGACGGATTTAAGGGAAGAGGGTTAAGTATATCAACCTGAAGCAGCTGCTGCCCACCGTCCTCCCCATCACTGAAAAGTTGCAGGTCCTTGTTCCAGTTATCATGTAAGAAAGAACCATCTGCAACACTCTCACATAGGCCATCCTCCCAGTCCTACCAACATATTTCAGAAAAAGGAGAGAAAATTATCCAGTTGCAAATGCACAATTATGATAAGTTTCTTTCCTCAGCTTTTACAAATGCCTTTACCAATTTTATTAAATATTTACCAACCATCATAAAAACTTCCCTTAACTATAAAAAATGTTACACAGTATCACATATCATCTAAATATGTTGCAAGGATATTTTAAACGCCAAACTAAGGAACAAGAGTTTACCTGCAACTGTTCACGGATGGGTGTGACATGCTTGTACAAGCTGTGAAGTGTTGACTTGCCTGAACCAGCTAGTCTTGAGTGGAAAACAGTGTCAGCATTCTTTATCAGATCTAGAAGTTCTTTTGAACAGGTGAGCACATTTATCAGCTGCATAAAACAGATATGGTAGCTGAAACCTCAAGGCAATAAAGACATAAATAGAGTTATTTATAATAAGCACAGAAGCTAAAACCACCAAATATCAACAAAATCTTTCTGGGCAGATGAATGAAAAACATTAGATTACTATCCATATCATTTAACTAAGCACAGGTTTCAACCTGGGAAGTTATTAGGTTATCTGCCACAAATAAGCAGCAACTACAGAAGAGTGTTGGTCTCTCTCATCTTTGTTATTACGCGGAAAATGCTAGACACCTGATACCAACTTTCTATCAAATGCACATCACAGCATACTTCTAGTGTAAAACAGAGTGTGATTCTCGTTTAGGAATAGAAACTCAGTAAAATATTTCAGTTTGTATTTAAAAACAGACAGTTCGCTATGACTGCTGCACATCAATGCAACTAGAATCTGAACTTGACAAGTAGATGGAGAGAAGCTGAGTTACACGTAATGAAAAAAGGACTGCAAAATTTCATCAGATACTCCAGCTCAATTGTTTGTTTGCGGAACAGTGGAAGTGAAGTATTAGTATGTGGATATACTCCTTCATGTACATGCCATTTTGACTTTTTTGTACATCTAAGATAGCGCTTCATTTCATAATAATAGGCTAAAAAACTAATTACATATCCGCAAGATGATCTGTGTTCAGCACACTGTTCAACCAGAAGCCATATGTGATGGAGACAACAATGCAGCACGTGAACAAGGGTAATTCTGCCTCATAGCTCCCCAACAAGAACAAAAAGAGATGCCAAATCAGTAAAACTATGACAGACTGTCCTTAAAATACGAGACTATACCTCCTTTCATGTTTATAATTCTCTAACTGTCTAAATGCGCTTCACTTGAAAATTTAGTTCTAATTCTGCTTGAAATCTTTCATACAAACATTTGGTGCTGAGTAATCAAACAAACCACTTATAGCAATTATGAAACAACTGATGCTGAACCTGAATATTAACTAATGGTATGAGCATCCCAAAAAAGATAAGGCAAGTCAGGTGGAAAGTGAATAACATATACCAATGGTCCAATACTATTCAATTTACCATAAACACCAACTTGACACAAATCACATCCTAAGAAGAGTGAGACGGAAAGAACTATGATGGGTTATATTAGCCTACAAGACCCATATGGATCAATACACAGTTACACAATAACCAATTTCCATTACATTTCATCACCACACAAGTCTATCAAAGAAAAGTATTAAGAATTGCTGAGTTCCACAGAGGCACGGAGAATATATTCATTTGGTATAATGGTAAATTGGACACAGCTTAACTGGATCAGGCAAAGAGGAAAAAGATTGAAAGCTCCAAACAACTAACCTTGGCAACCATCTGAATGACCAACTCAGGGTTGGTATGGAGGAATTTGTGTGCAAAGCCAATGAAGTGCATGACCAAAGAATTGTAGTAAAGATAGTTCGATAAAACATAGTCTTGCCAAACAGATGAATAGTTATGCTCTTTTGATTGACCATTGCACTTCTCGGGTGTTTTGTTTGGACTGCCCGTAGCTGAATCCAGCTCCAAGAAATCATCATTGCTAAGCCTCCAAGGTTCCATGTAAGAAATCCAAACAGAAATAATGCCAGACATATTCTTCATGGAGGTCCCAACAGGACAAAAAAGAAATGTCCTCAATAGAAACCTGTACAGTGGTCTTTGGATCCATACGTTCCAAGGTCCAACAGATGGTGAACTGGTTGATGTTGCTTCCAAAGTCTTCACAACATCAGTTGAACCTGGTTTCCTCCATCTTGGACTTCCTCCAGTAGGTACTTCTGTAGCTACTATGGAGCACAAGCTCAGGTACCTGATAAACAGACTCACCACCTCGCCTAATCCAGCAACAGGAGGCACGTCACCCAGCATTGAGCGATAAGGTACTGACAAACCAAAGGACTTCCTCACACTCACAGGCAAAGGCGAAAAATCGTTATCAACCAACCAATAATGCACCAAAACACTGACGAAAAACTCAGCCCTCAAAGCAACCGAATCATCAATACTCTTAGAGTAATGAAGTAACGAGCTGCAGAACGGTTGATAAACCCCCGCTTTCGCATCAGACATAGGAACAAAAGCACGCAAATAAGCATAAAGTAGCCGCGTGTACAAATTACACTCAATCTTCTGATCCAATCCACGCCTAGACCCTCCAGAAAACACAGGAAGCGACGATGTCCAATTCTCCAGCCCAAACTTCCGACTCTTAGGAACAGAAACCGGCTGAGAACTCTCATTACTCCCCTTACAAACAGGATAATACGCAAACCAGAAGATATAATACTCAAACACATTCAACTGAACCTGGAAAGCGAATTTCCCTTTAACCTGATCTCCCTTAACCCTACCTTTCAACATCGGACACAAATCAGACACCGCTTGACAATCATGCTCGTTTGAAATCGCAAACCGAAGCCATTCTGGCAGTCTTTCGGAAGGGAAGACGTACCTAACGAGTCCTAGGCGATCAACGGCGGCAATTGAGGAGATTAAAACACCGGAAGGAGAGAGGAGGTTGAAGAGCTTGCCTGAGAGGTCGGAGTCGGTGGAGACGGTGTCGATCCATCCCGAGGAAGGAGGCGAGGGCGAGGGTTTGGGAGAGTCGGAGAAGCCAAAGAGCTTGCAAATGAGGGAAGGGAAGGTGATAGAGAAGAAGTGGCGGGATTGGTCCGGCGAGAGAGAGTGGAGGTGGTTGTCGATGGCGGAGATTGCGGCGGAGATCTGAGGGATAGAAGCTGCGGAGAGGATTGTGGTGGTAAGGTCGGCAGATTTGGATTGTGAATCGATTGAGAAGGAGTGAGGAATCATGGCGATGCAGATGGAGAAGTGAGGAATTTGGGAGGTTTTGGAGGGGAAGAGTCTAGAGTGGTTGAGCTTATATATTAGGTCAGGAGAAGAAGGAGGTGGTGGTGGGGTCGGCTTCTGGTTTTACTTTTTTTCTTTTTTATTATTTCCTCATTTCTTTGGGTTGAAGATTTTGAATGGGGAAAGAGGGATACAAATGGCGGTTCTGGGGAAGCCGGTAGAATGAAACGCGGGCGGTGTGATCAATGTTTTCTTTCCGTGTTTTTGGTGGTTAATGTTTTACTACAAAAATGAAGTGCTACTGTTTTTATTTCTTTTTGTTGTAAATTGGGATGTTAATGTATTTTTTTTCCTTTGAAAATGTGAGAAATTGTATTCATGAAAAAGTATAAAATAAAATAAACTTCAATAATTAAAAACAAGGATTTTTAAAAATATATATATATATATATATATATATATATAATAGACTCAGGGCCCGTTTGGTTTAAACTCCGGAATCGGAAACGGAATGGAAACGAATCTAGTCCATACATATATCCTTATTCATAAAAGTTTTTGGAATCATTTTTTGTGTTTGAAGTAAATGGAGTAGAGTCTCGTTACTTTTGATACCCTAGGGTAACAAAATGTGGGGAATCAAGTTCATTTTGCCTTAAAGTACAAGGAATGATTCCATACAATTTCATGAATAAGAATATAGATATGGACTAAATTCGTTTTCAATCCGTTTCCGTTTTCGGAGTTGGAAGCAAACGGGCCCTTACACTTTATGTGTATTAAGGTCGATAAATATAAACCATTAGATCAAAGAATAAAATACGTAGAACATTAACTAGTGGTATTTTTTTGTCTTGACTTTTGACTCGCCTGATTCAATCGGTCAATATCACCCTGTATTCAAATCGAATACTTTGTGACCCATTTGAGGAGAGGAGACGCTCTCTATTCAGATCGAATACTTTGTAACCCATTTGAGGAGTTGTAACCCATTTGAGGAGAGGAGACGCTCCCTATTCAGATCGAATACTTTGTAACCCATTTGAGAATACCCTCTCAAGCATCAATTTATCCATACGTATTATGAGGATTATGAGGATGATTCCAACATTAATTAATGGTGTATTTGAAGCACACTATTATGTTGCATTTTTAATATTTATGCTGACAGTTTACACAAACACGTATATTTGTTATCAATCGGACATTTTATACGTGTCCGTACGGTAAGAGCTTTTCTTATTCAAAAGACCAATAATAGAATTCTAATTTAAGACATCAAACAACTCGTCAAATTCATCTTATTCAATGTACGAGAATACATCCATCTGATTCCTCAATCAAAAATCAAGTAGATAGACGACGGGGTCGTACAAATGATGTCAATCCTAGAGCAAGTCATAAGTCTACCCTTTTCCATTTGGTTTGTCCTCGTTTGAGGATCATTATTGACAACACTAAAGTCACAACATGACTAGTACATTAATCCAATCATAGCCTAGCTGTCCTGATCTGCTGCTTGAGGATCGGTCGAATGTACTCATTGTAACCATCAGGCACAACCGAATCGTTCAACGGATCCTTCCAAGCTTCCTCGTACAGCTTTGGATACACATTGCCATCGTAACGGCCTAAAGCTGACCCGAGATAGTGATCTGTGTAGTTAAAAGCATCAACGAGTGCAATGGCATTAGGCCGGACTTGAGAGTATAAGGTTCGGAGGAGATCTTTCGCGAGGGACGCTTGCTTGGAGTCGATGCAGCCGGTGGCAAGGAAGTCACCGAGATGCTTCTTGAGGGTGGACAAAGCGTAGACGCTGGAAAGGACTTCTAATTGATGCTTTACTCCTTCGCCCGGAATGTCTTGCTGCAGTTTCTCTATGAACCTGAAGGGATTGCAAGTACAGGCATTAGTTGTGACAAAAGAAACAGATCAGCATCTTGTTAGCAGCTTCAAGATTTCTAAGTTTCAATGCTGAGTTTTCTGTATTGCATGATCACACAAGGTGTTGTAGTCCATATTTAACCGTTCATATTTTACTAAGTAATAGATCATATTTCAGAAACAATTGTTCATAAAAATCATTTCTACACCTCTGTACCGAAAGAGTTGTTCTGGACATGAACCTTTGTTTTACCGATGTATTCGGGTTGGATCAGTTAGGGATTAGAATCGTTAATAGAACGTTTATATTTTACAACACAATAGTTCGTGATCATACAAGGTGTTGTAATATTTTACTAGACAATAGTTCATGATCAAAATCGTTCATATTTTACATACAAATATATTTCACAACAAAAATCATTTTCACATATTTGACAAACAAATATTTCACAACAAAAATCATTTTCACACCTCTGTACCAGGAGAATTATATTGAACATGAACCTTTGTCATAAAAATGTAGTAGGGGCCCATTTACTAGACAATTGTTCATTCATAAAATTATTCTATAAAGTGCGTGCTTTTTCATTTTCAATGAAAATTGTGTTTCCTTTCCCCATTTTGTTTCCCGATAGGATATCAAATTCTACTCCAATAAGGAATGATTCCAGTACTTTATATGAGCAAGAATACATATATATGGACTAGACTCGTTTTCATTTTGTTTCTGAAGATGCAACCAAACGGGATAAGAGTCAATAATATAGGCTGTTCCGATAGAGTAGTTGATAAGACCTGATAAGATAGATGATAAGGTGGTCAATTGTTTGTATATTTAGGATTCTCATTACAAGTATTACACAATCACGTGAGGGATAGTGCACAGATGATTTTTTATATATATTTCTCTATCAATGAAAAGCAAGTTCTCATAGGGTCAAGAAAAATGCAATAGAAAACTTGACACGGAGAAAGCTTACTTAGACACTACAATCAATTGGCAGTGAGCAACTGCTGCTCCAGTGATATCTGCTTGTAGTTCCGCAAAGCCTGCAAGATAGAACATGTCATTTCATCAAAATTATAACTAATATTAAGCGAGAGAAGAAGAGCTGAGATTAAGCGGACATGTTAGGAGTTACCTTCATCGGGATTTGAAAATTTGCTCAGAGCTTTAGCACATGAAACTGCCATCCTAGCAGATCTAGCTTCAAAAACCTCAACTACAATGCTTGGCTTCAACCAATCCTCAGCTAAAAGTCAACAAGAATGATAATTAAAGTTAGAGCAGTGTCCCAAGATTAGTTGGCAAACAGGTGAATTAAATTAAGAGCATATCAAGGGAAAACTGCTAGGCAAACCTCTCTGAACATCACATCGATAGTTTGATAAATGTTCTATACGCCCCATATATGCAATTGTACCAACAAACTTCTTCCCTGATCCTAGCTGAGAAACAGTCTTCATCAGGAATCTAGCAACCTGCAAAGAAATCAGATGTAACCAAACAGCGCAAATAATATCCAAATGTAGGTGAAGAAGCTGCAAATTAAATAAAACTAGAGCCATCCCTGTGTCAAAAAGGCAAAATGAACCAGGTACTAATGAATATTATGGAAAAGGTATCATGCATTTCCACCTTTGCCGTCTTTTCCAGTTTTCTCAATGAAAGATTACACCCAGGACCCTTAGACTGCAGGAGAGATTAAACCAAACCTGCAAAAGTAGCACGACGTTGTCGCCTTCATACGTACAAGATGGGGCATAAACAGCAAATAACTCTGGAAGCCCACTGCTGCACAGGTAACCATGCCCACCGCAAAGTTTTCTGCATTCATCAATTGCATCCTGCAGCGACAAAGATACATCACAGATTGGAATCAACAAATGCAAGAAGAAGCCTAAATTCATAGGAAACCTAATTGAAAAAGAAGAATGGGGATCTCAGCAATCACAAAGTAGACATAACGTAACATGTGATAAAAAGACAAGGGAACGTAAATTAAAAGGGATTAAGTTCAGAACACGTTTCCCATGTGATAAAAATTCTAACATTTTTGGAGCACATTGTGTAAAAGGTATAAACTTGATTATAAGCATCCTGTTTTCCGGCTTGTGATGAATGAAAGTTTGTCAGATATTACTGCACGTCCAATCATATACGGCATTCTTTTGCAGGCAAGAGGAAGAGAAAGAACAGAAAGATGCAATACTCATCAGATATACCTACTGAAACCAGTCACTGAGTTATATCATCAGAACAAAGAGATCCTCAAGTAAAACATACCGAGGTGAAAGATGTCGTCAATGACTTCAGACCGGCAGTACAAGCATGAGCTTCCGGCAATGTGGAATAATCACCAGCTTGCAATCTTTGAGTAACATCCGTGTACAGCCATTTCAACCACTCGCTAACGAATCTAAATGCATAGGCAGAAGCCAGCAGAGGAAAAAGCCTATCTTGTTGTGTTCTGTAATCGATCACCTACAAATACAATACATAACCATGTCAAAACATTTGCAAGAGGAACAATTATAGCAGGTAGAAAGAGATCAAATATTTATATGTGAGAACTGAGGACGGAAAAGAGGGTTCAATATATTCATCAACAAAGATCATTCTTTTTCTTTCTCTGAAAATATCAACATTGAGGTATTTGTTATTTTTGTTAAAGGTCCATTTATCCTCTTAAAACAAGAGATATTATGTCAATCCGTTAGTTCATAATCCTTTTTTGGATGTTATTCCTGTTTACTTTCTATCTCATACTCTCGTATATGAGTTATCAAACACATTTCATTAGAGCAGAATATGATTTTGAACTATCTATGGGTTGATTGATACATATTATTTCAAATAAAATGTCTCCCCCTATGGCTCCTTCCTTCTCACACTTCCCCTCTTGCTTTATTCCCTGTTTACACCAGGCAGATGTATGTTAAACCCAATATATCAATGACAAGGAAAACTTTAAAATATTAAAAAAAATATCTGTTTAATCAGACAGAGAAGTACTTCCCGTAGTTTTCACATTTTAGGCTTTCTAGGATATACGGAATACAAAACTTAATAATAAGGAAGCAATAGTAGATACTAGATAGTAGGAAAGAAAAACGAAGACAATCTTCTTTTTAATCAAAATTTACTGATAAATTGAACAACTAGGAGTTTGTTTATACACATCAAAGTAATGGTACAAATGAGAATTTATGTTCCATGTCTATCCAATTTATCCACAGCAAGATTTGTTAGTACCACCAAAACAATATCCTTCTGCAGGCAGAATTAAAAATACTTGTTAGTTCCATCCCATTTACCTGGATTTCACGCCCATTTTCTGAACCAAATTGCCGACGGACAGCACTGTACCTTGTAGCGATACAGACAGCTCGTGACAAAGCAGATGAAGCATCAGCTACTATCACTTGTCTCACATACACCATAGTCCCATAAAGCAACTGCTTTGGAACATTTGACTGCACAACTTTACCCTCCCTTGTTACCTGTTGCACACTGGAAATTGCAGCAAATGTCAATTAAATTTTCATATGTAAGTTAATATTCAACTACAGACAATAATGATGATTGCTTGTATGATAATTCCAAGGCTCGACAAAAATTAAAAATGAAAACTAGAAACATTGAAAGTTTCAAAGAAAAGAAAATAACATGTACAACTCTAAGAAGAGTAGTGCCATAAACACCCATCAAGAGCAGTGATGCTCACACAGAAATGGCACACAATGTTTTTCCTCATATTGTCAATCTGCAGGGAGGGTACACCTGTGCAACTAAGCTACCCAATGTAATTCTTCTCAAAGAAAAATATACATATTCACAACATTGGCTACTAATGGATCTAAACTCGCCTAATTTACATATGAAGGGGATATACTATAGTCTACATTTAGATACTAATGTCCAAACCACATAACACTCGGTAAGCTTAAGGCTATATGGAAAAGAAAAAGTGGAACAACCCACATAGTTTCAAGAAGAAAAGGAAGAGTGAAATACCCTTATGGATAAAAATAGAGTAACCACACATAGTTACATCTTAGATATTGATTTATCTTGGCATGATATTTATACATATTAAACATGGCCGTACAAGGTAAAGAGAACAAACCTCATCAGCATCTGGTCCCTAGGGATGCGAACATTATCAAATCTTAAAACTCCGTTGTCCATAGTGTTATATGCTGCATTTCCAAATTTTAGCCCGATGTCACCAACGGTAATTCCAGGCAGTGGTAGGTGATCATCCAAACCGCGCAGTTGAACGATGAAACCTTGAATAAGAGCAATTTACACAAAGTTAGCAATATTTTGTGACCATAAGTAAACTAAAGATGCCCACAAACAGATACTTACCATTTACTCCATGGTCCTTCCCTCCTGTTATAAGACGTGCGTAAACAACTGCATGAGTAGATACTTTTCCCAGCCCACCAGGCCACCACTGTTCAGATTGACAAATGGTGACACGAGATTAAGGCAAACTGGAGAACTATGAGATTACTAATCAATCACTATATAGTATCCAAGTTAATCAAACACATAAAACCTCTTCTGCACAAGCCTAACACGACATCATACTTAAATATGGCACCTAATCTGTATCTATAGTGATGGGAAGGATACGATAGCAGCAACAATAACATGAACTATTTTGTAGTTCCGCTTTATTTCAATATAATGAAGTTGAGGATGAGAGACTTCCTAAATTCTGCAAGAAATTAATTATTTCATTGTCCAATTTCTGTATAGTCATCAATAATTTACCATCCACTTTGTGTCAGACAGTGATATGAAACACAAGATGATGGGTAATTTACTTTGTGTTGACAAAATGAAAACGTTTGCATAGTCAAGGAAATATATGTACAAATCAACAACACAGAAATCTGAACTTAATACTAAAGTAGTCCATTATTCGACAAAAGAAGATTAAGCCCTAGGATAGCTCTTGCTGGTGACTAATTCAAGCAGAACAGTGAATATTTTGCCCACAGCAGGATATCGATATAACATTCTCATTATGCTGACCACTAGGATAGGTATTAGCTGCACAAACTGGAAGCTTATAATGCTATCACTTCAATTTACAAATTCATTAACGAAAGAAGTGTATGAGAGAAAAAATATAGGACAATGTTGCTCACTTTGCTAGAGGTTAAGGTTGGACTATTAATAATGAATTCATCTGTCTCAGGATCGAAAGTAGCTGTAGTTTCAAGACCTTGAACATTGGAGCCATGCCCAAGTTCAGTTTGTGCATAACATCCAATGATTTGCATTTTATATGCCATTGACAGCCACTTCTTTTTCTGTTCCTCAGTACCTTGTCCTTTGATAGCAGGTATGAACATCCCCTGGAGTTAAAATGAAATGACTTCCAGTCAGCAGTGGATGACAAAATATGAACATGGAAATGAAGAGTATGTGATCTGTATATTTCCTATTGTAAGATTTCTCAAGTCTTTGACAGATTAACAATTCAAAAGTACGCATCTGCTAAGGCTACAGAATCAGAAGCTACCCAGTGAAGATCTGTGTAAGCAGGTTCGTCAATAAAGAACCTCATCTTACTTGCTTCAACCTCTGTATTAACAACAATAATTTATCATCACTGACAAAGCAACTCAAGTATACAAGAACATTTACGAAACTTAGGACCTGATATCAAAGTCATTCGTACCAGAAAGACGAAGCTCAATTATTCTTTTCCACGCATGAGCAGCTTTTCGAAGAGTGTTGTGAAACAACTCCTTCCTGTCCATCATAACTCTAGTATCCTTACTAAAAGCCTGAAGCACCAAAATTCAGAGACTTATATGATCAGAAAGTAAACCAGCAATGTAGAACTAATCAGCAAAAATATCACACTAATCACAGGAAGTTTTTGCAACACATCCACTATATGTAGAAGCAACTCGGCAAACTTAAATCCCACAATTAAAAGAGCATCAAAATCAAATGCATAATGCAGGACTATATGAAAGGGAACAATGGATCTCAATCCAAACTCATCTTCGTTGCAACACGAAAGTTGAACTTCAATTCCATAAAATCAGCTTCATAGCTAGTTCATAGTTACAATAATGACCATTACGATTACACGCATAAAATCCAAATCAGTGGAAAAGACGACAAAAACACAAACATTCAAAACAAGAGATTAAGAGAGAGAAGACCGGATCACTGGCGACGAGACGAGCCATGCGATCAGAAATCTCAAACTCATCCTTTCCACCGGCCCAAACGATCTTCATTGAGTCTACATCGAACTGCGATTTCTTCCTCTCGTCGGCGAGGAAATCAACACCTCCTCCTTCGTGGCGGAAACTTTCAGCCATGGATTAGGAACCAAATTTGGTCACAGAGAGACAGATCTTTGGAGAGCAGAAGAACCGGAAGGAAGAGGATGCAGATTTTGGGAAGGAGGATACCGAATGGTGAATGGACCAACGCTGATTTCTTTCTTTTTCTCTTTTATGTAGATAAGTTTCCGCTTAGTGGCTGCATTCCAAGAGAGACAAAAATCATTGGTCTATCGATGATTTACGTATTTCTCATGAAATTCACGTGTCAATTCGCGTCATTAAAAAGTGTTTGTTTATCAGTCAAAGACAACAAAATAATAACCTTATTTTGAACAAAACAAGTAATGTCGTGAGAGTCGTGAAAATGAATTTGACATTTTTATTTTGTCAATTAAATAAAGTAAAACTTGAAACTCTTGTTAATCAATGCTATTTAAAATTTTATTATATCTAGTTACAAAGTATAAAAATTAGATTATGAAAAAACACTCATTCTCATAGAAGTCATTACACACTATAGAACATTATAATGATAAAAAAAACATAATTGTATAAATAAAGAATAAAAAATCGTGTATCCATTAATAAAATAAGATAGATAATGGTTGGAATAATAGATAAAATAAAAGATATATGACTTGCTCTGGATCGTTTTATAGATAAGATTTTCGTAAAATTTTATAAAGTTAAAAAACTTTAGGGAAAAAGTTTTGTAAAATCTACAATAAGAATTGTTCATACGGACTATGAGACTTATTTGGATATTGTTATAAATGTATTGGCCAAACCAAGTGATAGTAGGGGTAAAGATTAGCTTCGCTTGTTGACATTGGTAAATTAATGTATTTGAAAGGTATAAATTTTGGGGAGTTTTTAAAGAGCACTTTTAATGTTTTATTATCTCTTATAAGTTTTAAAGTAAATTCACACTAAAATAAACAATCAATAATTTTCTCTTACAAATATCAATTATATTTTTCATTGAAAATTTTAAATATCATAAAACCTTTAAAATTAATTGTTCAAACAACTAACCAAAAAGTTAAAATATCTAAAAAGTTTTGACGAACAAAAATTTTGAGTTATTGAACACACTTGCCAAAAAATTGTTACATCTTGGAGTATTATATGGTGAACTTATGCATTCCATTTTGAAAAAACTACACAAAATTACCCTTAATAACCAGTTTTTACAAGAAATCGCCCTTTATAACTTTTTTAATATAAAACCACCATTAATATTCATCTATTTGCGACAAACCACCCCTTATAAATTTGTTGTCACAAAACAACCCCTAATTTCTAAATGTTTGTAATTAACCACTTGTACTAGTTAAAAATTACATCAAATTATTTAAAATTGAAACATAGACAAGGTATTTTTCCATTATTAATATTAATACCATAGTAAGTTCAATATTTGGTTAAGAATTACGATTTATACTAAAAAAAATTAAAAATAATAATAAAATCTCCATCAAATTGTTGTGAGTCGGGTTGTACCATTCAAACTAATCTTCTGTTTTAGTTATTGGAGAATGTCATGAAGTCTTTATTTTCATGTTTTATTATGTTAACAATGTTCTAGGTTGAAACATCAACATGACTACCAGTTTAGTGTACGTACAATCAAACAACAAATGTATAAGGTCTTCACGATGATGATTGCACAATTCACAATACATAATTATTGTAATTTTCTTTCATCAAGTTTTGTCTTAGTTGACAAACCCCTTTGTTAAGCAAACCTCCAGTTTCGTCACATTTACGTCGCCGATCACCACCATCTATGATTAAATACAGAAAACGTTGACGTAATCTCCCTCCTTCCCCTTTAAGAGAGTCCTAACCTTCGTTTTTTCTGGCAACGTACATAAATTGAAGAAATAGTATCTCTCAATTAGAATATAATATCTCACTAGCCAATATAATGTCGTCTTCGGAAAATCCACATACCCTAGCTCTTTAGGGGCGAATATAGTGCCCGAATTCATATATGGGTAGTCCTGGATTATTCCTTCAAGAGCTGAATGATCGAGGCATATCATTTTTGTAGACCATATCAATGAGAAAAAGAGGGATCTTGATTAATCTATTTTTTAACTAAATATACATTGTAATTAATTCTTAAAAAAATGTTATGTATGAAAACTTTCAAATGATATGATTATCGATTCCACTGACGAGATTTTATATAAAAAAAGCGATATAATTATCGATTTCGCTAACAAAATAAAAATACAACAAAATCAATCAACAAATAAAAACAATCATTCAATCATCATTATCTTCCACAAAGTCAATGATTAAAAAAAAAATCAATAATCAAATGATTAAAAAAAATCAATAATCCTTCAAAAAAAAACCTTGAAAATGATGTTTCCGATTTTATTAATCCATTTTATAATGCTTAACGTGAAAGACCACGGGATGATGTTCAAATGGATGGAGACTCTTCTTTATGATTGTGACTACAACTGGACGGTTCTTGCTATTCGTACTACCATATACATGCTATACATACCACATCTACGCCTATGCATGGCCTCAGCGTAGTAAAAAAAAATAAAAATATTTTTTTTTTACCTTACTACGCTACGCATTATTATTTTTTTTTTACCTTACTACGCCTACGCATAACGCAATGCATAGGCGTAGTAAGCTTTCCTTCATTTTTCGAACTAAATGTGTTATGGACTACTACGCATACGTCATGCGTAGTCGTAACCATTTTCCTTTATTTTTTGAACGAAATGAACTTCTTGCTACGGCTACGCATTGCGTACGCGTAGTCAGGGTATGAATAGCATGTTTCAGGTGGTACGAATAGCAATCTCGCAATTTAGGGTTCCTGTCAATCACTTACCGTTTACCTCCTCGTAGCAAAACATCTAAAATCGACCACAACCTAAACCGTAGAAAAGATTTCAAAAATTATACAAAGCCACGTGAAAGAGATTCATAATTGTAAGGCGTAGTAGGCAGGAAACTATTCAAAAATAAGCCCCAATATTTTCAAACATATGCAAATTGGATACAAAACTGTGCATCTGCAGATCTGGCACCCTGCCGTCCCTAAGAGTTTTCAATTCCTGTCACACAATGGCTCAAAACCACGTTTAACGAACATAAATGCATCATCACTCAAACCCTAAAACTGAACTCAATTGACGTTATACCTCTTCGTTTTGCATATATATTGCCGATAATCTCAAGCTTTTACATCAATAGAAAGAGCTCTGGTTCTTCCTTTCCAAGTGAACTACCCATCAGCCTATTTTTGTTTTCTTGTTCTCAATAAGTAAAGCAGGCCATACCAGGGCAAATGTTTATTGCAGGGGGTGACAATCTTCATCTTCTAGACAGCCGGCTTCTCCTTAATCCCCTCATTGTAGTCCTAGAAGCAGTTCTTGTCGGTAAATCTGGACTTTGATCTTCTTCGTCGCTGCTATCACCAGATCTCCATCTTGACTCGCCATTCCGGTTGAAATTTTCAGCCACAGAACCATTCTCTTGACTACAGGTCAAAAAACAAGTAGAGATATTTATAGCAAAGTTGACAACACTGATGAATATGATAGAAACCTTGGAATGAAAGTTCAAGAAGCTCACAAACAGTTTTGTAATGCAGTTCAATATTCAAGTATCCGTATGCCTTAAAACAAGTAAACAGCTAAAAATGGCAAGTATCGATTATAATTAGAAGTAATAAAGTTGATAAGTTTGGTTTCACATCAGTATTGAATAAGCCACAGGATACTGTATAAAATAATACCTCCAAACCATGGCATCGGTTGAAGAGTCTAGTTTTTCAGTTCTGTCCTGAGTGCCCAGAGTGTGCACTTTACTCATTGCAATTCCATGCCTTTCTTGAGAACCATTGTTAAGGAGACCGTGGTTGCTTAATGGCGTCTTCTCGGGTTTTGCCATGATCCTACGTGAGGAATGAGGGCTCATTTTGGGCAATTGTTTGAAGAAATTATTTTGATCCACTTCACGAGAGTAGTCCTCAATTTGCTCATCTTGGTGGGCCATCGGAACGGCTCTAGATGAATATTGGTAAATTTCTTTATCTCCCAAGGTGGTACTTGAATCATCACCATGCGGTGCAGGAAAAGGAGAATCCCCAAACTTTCCATTGATAAAATCGTAATTACGTTTCAGCCCTCTATCAGATGAAAAGGCATTATCATGGACATTGTTTGGTTTTAAACTTGCAGACCCGGCTGTTTGAAAAGAGGAGCTCAAGCGATCAATTTGAAGCAAAAGGGAAGAATCGGAAGATGAAGGAATAGCAGCTTGTTCTCGAGCTTCGTGAGCTTCAGCTTCTCTATTACTCTCACCTTCATGAGAGGTACAACCAACATTTCCAAGTAATTTTCCAGATCTCAACTGTTGCTGCTGGACTTCTGGAAGCAGATTTATGCAATTATTCTGTTTCAAAAATGAATACATGCATTCGAATTTAGGCTTCCTTTGCATTTTAGTTTCCTTCGAACGAGATCAATAGATGTAAGAACTTACAACCAAGCCTGCTCTCCAGTGAGCTGCCTCTTTCATCTTCAGTAAGACCTCTTCTCCAATGTTCTTCCTTGATAAGAATTCCTGCTCAGCTATGTGAAGTTTATGTTCAACATGGTATGCATCTATATAACGATGGCGCTGCAAGAAAACATCCTCCGCTGAGCAAATGAAAAGAATGTATATGACATAATATCGGTTTACTGCCTAGCCAACTAAAGCAAACACTTCAATTGAATATCAGCCACAGTCAGAATTTTGAAGTACGATTGGACTAAAGTCATTTCATGGTTAAAACCTAACCCTTTGCATCGCCACACAGCCATATAACAAAAAGACCAAAAGCAGGCAGACAAGTCACTTAAATCATTGCACAGATAAGCTCCAGAAGATGTAGGATAATGCTATATACAAGGTGGGCCAGCATAACTTGGCACCAATAATCTGATCTTCAATATCAGACTACATGGCAAAAAAGTTTCACCTTATTATGACAAACTAAAAAAGTATCATCAGAGATGGAGTTTTGATTGTCTGTGGGTATGAAACTCCAAGAAGTCCGCGTTGAACATATTAAATAAACAACTGCAAATGCCACCTACATGTGAATAATCTGGACACTTTCTGGTATATACATCCCAAATCTATATGAAACTGAATGTCAACAGTGTAAATTTGTTGACTACAAAGCCATAAACTTAATAATGGAGTTAAGGATGCAAGTATCAAATACACACAGATCACCCAGTAATTTTTAAATTTATTTATTAAAAAAGTTGAATCAAAGCAAACATGAACTCCTAATTCAAGTTCTTGAGCATTTAAAAGTTTAGCCTAGAACATGAGAAGGAAAAGATGACAGGTAAATGTAGGGATGAAGCACTACGAGACAGTCACATAAAAAAAAAAGGTGTTCACCTGTAGGTAATACACAACAAGAAGACTTCCAATACTTGTGGAGGGATCGTTGATGACATGATGTAATAGGCATTCATGAAGATGTTTCTCCTCATCAAAGTTCCACGGAAATTCTATAATACGATCCACCAGATTTCTCCGAATACAAAGAAGACAAATTTCTGTCACCAGTAACTCCACCCACTTTCTCCAGGAGCAGATTTTACCATTGATATGATCAGAATCAGTTACCGTTTGAGGATGTCTTAGTTCTGTTTCTTTGGCTTTCATCCACATCGTTCTCTGGTACATGAATGCTTCAGTCAACAAACCAGATTCTACCCTCACACGAGTTGCAGTTATGGCGTCATTCAGAGAGATTAACTCTGCACCACCATCCCTTCCTGACCATCGCAAAAACATCAGAGCTGCATCTGGATTCTGCCTCTCAAGCAAAACTTCTGCAATCTTTGGATGTGACTCTGGACTTGCGATTTCTGGAAGTAAGCAGCAAACTTCCTAACATATAGCATTTGCAAAAAACATATTTCAGTATGTCCGCAATTTTAAGGAGAAAATCTGAATATAATGACAAAGTGGTAACGTTCTGAATTCTCAAGCCCCGGCCCCCACTTTCCCCTAGATAAGAAATGATAATCATAATAGCATACAAAGAATATACAAAAGGGAACACTGAAGAAAAACATAATAACCACCACCGTTGTGAGGAATATCCACTCCCTCCTCTCTTCCGTGTTATAGATATAGCCGTACAAACAAGAAAAAATCATAGATGAAATACTTGCAATAATACTTCACATGTAATAAAACCATTAGTCAAAACACAATTGCGCAGCAAATCTCTGGTGTAATGCTAACATAGCACGTGCAAATAATTTCATACAGACTAGCATAAGCATCATTCAGTTATGCATATCAACGTTATCTTTCCTACAAAACTCTGCCTCTCCCAATCATGCCACTTGAATAAGAAAACATAGACAGGTACAAAAAGAAGGGTGTTGGTCTAAAGTGTTTGTTTCTCTTACTCGTACTAAATGCACATTGGAATTAATCCAACTGACTCCTACTTCACAGCTCGAAACAGAAAAATAAGAATATGAGGTAAACATTACCTGAAGAGCTCTATCTGAGTGATCATCCAGAAGATAAAAGCAAAAACACTCCAGCAAAGAATGTCGGGTTATGCCAAAAGTGGCTACAAAATCATCCAAAATGCTTCTCCATTCTTCATCAGGAACTGTCCATTGTCGATCAAACAAGTAATATAGGAACTGTAATGGAGTTAAGGAATTTCAAATTTGCTTTAGTTGAAGAAATGGGAAGTGAAAAAAAATATATATAAAAAACACACATGTAAAGGATACAATAGCCTGCTTAGCAACCACCATATCACAACTTCCATACAGAAAAAGTATGTCAACAACAGCCCTCAAATTTTCAAAGGGATAACATCCCACCAATCCCTCAATCTTGCACCTGATAAAAGAAGAGCCTCCATCCTTTTGTAAGGATGCAATCTCTTGTTCAAGGTCTCTGTGCTGTTCAGGTCCCTTCTCTATCTCAAGGTTTAATAGTGCATCTTCAATAAATAGTGTACCCTGTGCTGTGGCACCCGTAGAGTAGTTTGCTGGCTCAGGCCAAGCACGTGTTATTGCAGCTGACTTCCTTTCATGGAAAAGGTTACGCCATGATGGCAAGTCAATATGCCGTGACCTTACCGCACCAAGAAATTGATATCTTTTACACCACATCATCATCTCCAAATGCTATGTTCAAAAAGAGAGCAAAAGTTTAACAAAAAAAACAAATAAAAGCAAGGTGTTTCAAAGAATAGTTAAATTGTGTGATTAAACAAGCAAAGATTCAAACGGCAATAGCACATGCACTTGAATACCTATTTCAGACAAAAAAGTTGACTAAAAAACAACTCATTGTTATTAAATGGATTAACTATTATTTAAGGCATCAATGAATACACTCAACCTATGATTCATCCCCATTATACTAGTTACAAGTGAAACTTAGAAAACAAATTAACATTAGCATCTGTCATCCCTCAACTGTATGCTAATGACTAACATGCATATTCAGGATTCAGATTAAGCAAAACAAGCTTGAAACTTGGCAAACTAGAATAGGAAACCCTTATAATAATTGAGATCAATACACAAACAATGCCAAAGTACTGCTAGACTCAGAAGTCTATCAGAGCCTGTAAGTAGCTTTTAGCTAAGCATTTCTGCTCATTTTAGACTCCTTGATATTTCATCAGGTCAAGCAGTACTCCTAGAAAACGTTACAGAAATTAATATATTAACAGTATCTAAGAGCACTGAAAAGTGAAGAACAATCGATATATAAAATCCAAATAAGCAATCTTAAGCAATAAGAGGATAAAAATATATTTTTTCTCCAGACCTGCTTTGTCTTTAATATGCTTTCATGAAGATATTGTAGATCATCTAGCTTTGCTGATTGAGTATCCTTAAATGACAGTTCCAGCACTTCAAGCACATTGGATAAGCCAGATAACTTCACTGCAAAACCCATAAGGTATTCTATCCCTTCTTTCAAATTATCATCTTCATGATTATCTAAAGTGGAGTGTCAAGTGATGAAACAATAAGGTGAAAAGAAATCAATGAAATGGATAAGACTGCACAGAAGCACAAAGGATACAAATTCGCCGAAGTTCAGCTACTATGCTTCTGAATGTCCTCTTGCACCAATCTTTGACAACGATCTCATCCAGCAAAAAAGCGATAACAGGGTCACTAGACACCGCGTTATCATCCATACAAACATCTGAAACATCTGTTAAAATTAAATTAAGGAAAATATAACTTTTTGAAATAAAGGCATGTCTTAATCGAAGCAAGACATGACCATAATAAATTTTACAGGATACTACTTAAGAGATAAAAGAAAGTGAGAAAACAATTATCTATTGGTATCTTATCGTCAACCTTCAAAGTTTTCTCACATCTTCTAATTTCCCTAAAATCTGAAGATACCACGTCATTTACTTTTTACTGCGATCATCACACATCATGCATCATTTTTCTTAAGATTTTTCTTATACTTATAGATCGGTATGCCAATGATGAAAATATACCAAAATACCAAGGAAAGGATACACTGACATATTAAACAACACAAGTTATTGTCTAATGCTACATCAAAGAACGAATAAAGACGTCTGACATCTGCATTCATTTGTGCTTCTTCATCTTCTCTTTCTTGAAATCTACCATCATAACTCCTGGGTATAAGACCTGCCTTAACACACTGATAGTAGAGCCCAAGCTGGAACCTATTGCCATTCTTTGCAAGAGGAGTTCTGCAAATATGGCAGATATCACAGCGTTGACTACACTCTGCACACAATGAAGCATGTCCGCAAGATATGAGGACACACTCAACAAGGCGACCACAGCTGCTCAAATCTCTAGTTGCCCGACAGTGCTCAATCTTAGCTTCGTTGCATAAGTTAAGCAAATCAATGGATGCCAAGCGCTGGAGTGCATCCTGAAAATTTAAATATTTGCAAACATATAACTTCTAAAATGAGCAGTGAGAAAATATGAGCCACACCGATAAGAAGTATTGGCAAACATAAAACTGATTGTTAATGCAGTAGAAAACCTTGTCAAACTTATTCTGATAAAGATAATATTGATCCTTTTTCCATTTTAATCTTCCTCATAAAGTATTGTGGTGTATCTGTATAGGAAGTAAGCAGCTACACATCCTAGACGCCTACTAACCAAACACGCTTTGGCTTATAAGATGTCCCAACATATGTATCTACAAACTAACTGAAACTTATTCTACTTTGATCACGGTGAAAACTATAATCAAAATAACTTTTACAAAACGTATACAAACAAGCCAGCTACAAGAAAAGGGATTTGTATGATTGAGCTCTTTCCAAAAATGCGCCCAATACAATTTAAAGCAATCTCCCCTAATTCCTAGTGATTTGACTATCAATCCAATGGGAAAATCCAGGATAAAACCTGCATAAAACAGACCAGGGTTGGTACCAAATAACTAGAAAGCATCAGTTTCAGATTCTATCACCGTCAGGGAAAACATTGTAGACAAATTCCTACAAACTACACTAAAGCCCCAAAGATGAAGCTAATAATAAGCAAATTAAAAGTGAAAATGACTAAATAATAACAAATTTAAAAGCTTAGTTTCTAGTGCACCTGAACAGCTTTGCTACTGTAATCAGGTCGGGATAAAGAGGAAGCAGATCTCGAAGCATGTCCATTAGTCAATTCCGAAGGCACAAATTGGCCGGCGACTCTTCCCTGCTCCATCTTCGATCCAAGCGATGGAAGATATATAACAAACTACCAAAACCCTAATTCCAAGTGAAACGGTAGCAGTGGTAGGGCTCAACAGTAGCAAGATCTTTGAACTAAGAATCTACGATCTAAAGAAGAGGGAGAACGCCTAGCAAACGAGCGAGGGAAGAGAGCAAGTGAATTTATTTATTTTTTTGAATTAACGGAGGGGAAGAAATACTTTCTGGACTGTTGGGGAATGAGCAGGAAGGAAGGCTCGTTGCGCGGCTATGAGAGAGGGAGAAGACTGAGAATTCGTTGTTTTACGATTTTTGGAAATTCGGAAGGTTAGTGTGGGCCGGGCTGAACTATTATTGGGCCGTTCGGGTCCACTTTTAAACCGGGCTTGTCTGTAGTTAAAATTTGTCGGGTTTCACGTTGGAGCTTGTGGTAGATTATCAATATGATAATTTTTAGGGCATGTTAGAGCATCTATCAGTTTCTCCAAACTTTCTTCAAAATGGAGAGTTAGAAATAAAAATCTTGAGCAATTTTGATAACTAGATCTTTTTAAAAAACTATAATAGTAACTAGCCTTTTTAATATTTCAATTAAGTAAATATACCCCAACCTTTTGTATTTATTTTCAAATTCTACACATTCTTCTCTCAAGGGGTATATTTACTAAACACAAAACTAGAAAAAAAACTAGTAAACCAAATATTCTAAAATGGAGAAGCTATTGGAGAATGTCTTCAAATTTAGGGAAGACTCCTCACTTTTTTCCATTATTTTTCATTTTGGATAATGAAATGGAGAATCTGTTTGATAAAAAATCTTTAAAATTCTTCAAATATTCTAAAATAGAGAAGCTATTGGCATGCTCTTAGTAGATTATAGTAGGTTAATTTATATTGTTAGTGGAGATTGTTGGTATTTTTGGACCTGTTTAGTATTATATGGGTTTGGGGATTTTATTATATTTTGAGTTTATATTTAAGAAAAAAATCTCCTAAAAATATTCTTGTGGAGGCAAATTCTAAAAAAATAAACCTAATGTGATACCAAATAGACAATTGATGTGTTGTTTGGAAGGCAAAGCATGGTAGATGACGGAGTTGATGGGGAAAATTTTGTTTTTTTGGTAAAAAGCGGTAAGAACATGCTAACATGTCTCACTAGTTTGTTTGTAGGAAAAACAATAACCTTACATAGTCACCATGCGTGGAGAAGTAACTCCCCGCATATCATTGTTCAAAAAAGAGCTCACTTCAGTCAATTGATCATCAGACCCAAAAAAACAAAAGGTTAACCAAAATGCAAAATTACAAATAAAATCCTCAATGGAGTTTGCTTCGCGGTAATTATGACGGAATTGGATATTTTAATTTCTTTGAATGAAGCTTTGACAACGAACTACCAAACTTTATAATGGATGAGGGGGATAAATATCAATATGTATTATGTTAACCAGCAATTCCGTGTCAGTCTCAACCTCGGGGTTAGGAGTCATCATATCTCAGCCAATTGTAACCCTAAAAATACCCCATAACTTTGTGGTCTCTCCGCCATCGGAACCGGGCAAATACCAATATTATAAACAAATCATTTTACCCATCTTTCGTGTTCATTCCCAATGAGTCTCCCAACAACCGCATTCTCGTAATGGATTTGCACAACCATGTCAGTATTCACTTTAATCCAACTACCTTTCGGCTTTTTCTATGCAACCATATTTTATGTATGAACCTTAACTCCTAATCTCAGCGGCAAGACGGAAAAGCGCTAACGGATTCCATCTTTTTTTCCTCGCCTTGGAAAATCCTGCGGCATCTCTATTTTCATAGCCATCATACACCTACAACAAGGAGAACTCTCCATGTAATATTGTTCTCGTATTCATTCCCATATGCCATATTTTGTTGAAACCAAGGTTAATCACACTCATTAAAAAGGAGACCACAAACTATCAAGGTGATAAATCCTCCCACAAATCGCGAGCTTCGTTATAATCCCTCAATATATGCATTATTGATTATGGACGTCTATTACAAATACTACAAACATATAAGTATGTCATACGACGTATATGCATTTCTGCATTTGTTAGCAACCGCCCCTAACCGCAATCCACAAGAAGCAATGAATTATTTCCGACATGGGCATTTTTCATAGGTGATCATAAATTGAGTAGCTATCCCCTATACCTTTGGACAAAACATTATAAGCAATTTCATGGAAAACAAGCCATTACTTTCATACTTCCACGAGATACTATCTTGAGCTCATTATCACATATGATGTTCACTCTAACAATCTTCATGAATATGCTACTAGAGAAACGGACTAAGGGTGCGTTCGGCGTGCCAAAAAACTGGGATTATTTAGTAGATTACTGTGTCCAGATTATAGGATTGTTTTGACCCAAAAAAAAAAGTACCCAACTACAATTTGATTATTAAATTATTGGTAGATTATTGAAAATTTTCATCTCTCAAATATAATCTCTTAGTACCACCAAACGGACCCTAAGAAGATTTTTGAAATTGGTACTTGCTTTCCTTTTTTGTAGCGCCTTGATTTTAGAAGGGCTCAATCCCAACATCGTGGGATCATGTCTAGATACTTTGCAAGACACCGACCTTGATGATTGTTTTTAATTGTTTTACACCAAAAAATGCTTCATTTGCTTTTGTACATATTTTAATTTAATTTTTTTTTGCCGATTTTTTTTTGATTTTATTGTAAAAATAAATGTATGTGTTCAATCCAATCCTTATATTAGTCTCCATACATTTTTATTCTCAATTAAATAAGACCCTTTCAAGTAGCTGTCAGATTGCAGATAAAAAAGATCGAAATCGAGGTGTGTTATCAAAGCATTCAAGAGTTTGTGGAATTGTTTTTGGGTTGTCGAGATGATTATATCCGATTCCAAACTGAATCTTTGTTTTTTTGACGAAGCCCTCATCATACCTGTTTTTAGAAAAATCAACTGTTTTGCTGATCGAGCCTATATAAGAATCTCGACCCCAACCCCAATTTTTCAATAATCTTGTTCGTGTTCTTATTCGCAATTATACTTTAAATAACTAATACACCAACCTAAATTTTTGCTAGAAAAAAACCTTTCAAGGATTTATTACTTGCTCATTTACAAGTGTATAAACTCAATACTACAATCAACATTATTATATCTCATCTCACTATATCATGTAAAATTTTTTTAAAAAGTAAGTAACGATATAATTATTTAGATGTGATAAGTTAGTTGCATTTGCACATTTGACATCCGTCATTTGCCGGTTTCCCCAATAGTGATATATCCCAAAACCCTCCCCCGTTCTCCTTCGTTCCACCTCTTGTCCTCGCCTGAAGAACTTGTTGCGCATCAACTGATCGGACCTGACTTTCGAAGATCACTTTCTGGCTGCCGGAGATATCACTGCCGCTTGCTCATTGAAAGGCTTAGAAGCTTCTGATTCTCTCGCACTTCACAAACCCTAATATTTCACATCATATTATTAGGTAGATCCAAACATCTGTTTTCGCTTATTTCCTATAGAATCCATATTCTGGAACTTAGGCCTTTCTATAAAACATTGCAATTGATTATTCCATGGTCTGTGTGATGTTCTTCATCGTGTTTTCCCCCGCGATTGCCATTTTCATAGCTATGTTAATTTGTCAAATGGTTTAATGGACCCGATCAGTTTTCTTTGATTCGCGGATTGTATCATTCATTTTCATTGTTAGAGTGATTTTAAATATGCTAGGCTGATCATTCCATTTCACACCATTTTCAACAAAAATCAATTGATTCTGGTAAGTTTTTACCATGCTGATTTTTCATATGACGTTACTTGGCAGATAATCCTAGAGATGTCGATGTTGTGGGAGAAGAGCGGCACATGGAGGTGGATAGTGAGGAGCACAAGAGAATCAAAGTCCTTCTTCTTTACCTTCGCTACCATATGTGGTGTCATCCCTGGTGTGATTGGTTATGGTGTTATGCAGGTCACCAACTCTCGCAACGAGCAGCTCGAAGCCCAACTTCGAAAAAATGCCAGACCCGAAACCACGGTAATGAACTTATTTAGCTTATAATCGCACATTTGATATCACTTGTCCTATAGAGAAGTCTCCACCACATATGGATGTGCTAGTCTGCAATAATTTTATATTATGAATTGCCAGCATTTTTTGACGAATTTGAGTTGGAACAGGTTACTAAATTTCGTGTATGTAAAGTGAAGACTGTGTTTGCAATTTCTTTTGCTGATCATTGGTTTATAAAATGCATATTCTGAAAAAATCAAAGACAAAATACGTGTTTCCCTCAACTTTGGATAAATTGTTGATGTGTCAAAATCTTGATGAATCGACATTGTTTACACACTTGACAAGGATCTACAAGGATCAAGACGTATAGTCATTGTCTGGTGTGGGATGATCAAGAAGCAGGCACTTAATCTGTGTGAGAGATTTTGTTAACGGGACAATGCTGAGACAAAGTTAGAGAGAATACCCTCACTATTATTAAGAGGATTAGCCTCTAGTGTAAGCATGCTTGAATATTTAATGTAAAGGGTTTTTTACTAGAATTGAGCATATTGGAAGGCTCATTGCTTCAACTAGGTGTGATAATCTGAGTAGATGTGTAAAAAAACATTGAAGTTTGTGTCAATAATACTAATACTATTGAGGGAGGGAGCGACAGCTGTGGCGATTATACATATGATTGGTGTACTGATTACCTGTATAATTAGGTTAATCTTATGTTCAACCTCCATAAGTAACTATTGTAAGAAGTACCAACAGGGTAATGCACATAAATATTCTTATTAATCTCATTTGTATTACTAGGATAAATTTGGAGTAGCGTAGCAAGAAGCCCCAAATTCTTGATTTGGCGAGGAAAGACTGCACTGCTTTGGACCCTACCAGTTCCATCCAAAAAAATCCTAGATAAATTACTTTCTATCATCCCAGAATATTCTAATTTCATATTCTTATCTATGGCACTCTTATACTACTATACCTGAAAACTATAAATATGAGGTGCTCTAACTGTTCGGTGTTTAGGCCATCCCACTAATGTAAGAAGAGTGCGACTGGACTAGAGGAGGCTAGCATGAGACAGAAGATCAACTTCTTTCTCAAAATTTATCTTCTAAGATTAGACATTTAGTTCAACATTACAGTTTTTACCACTATGTGGCAGATGATGGGCAAAGTAAATCAGGAGAGGCTTGCCGAGTACCTTGGGGAGCTTCAGCGCAAGGAAGACACAAATGATAGGTATGTAGCAGCTCTGAGAGGGGAGACATTAACTAGGAAGCCGTACGTGAGGATTCAACCCGTCCCACAGCAAACAAACTCCGAGGTTCAACCCGGTCCGCAGCAAAGCAATTCTGAAACCCAGAAGGGAAAATAGAACCAGGAATTTATATGCTGCCTTGAATTCAGCATTGTTGTCTGCACTCTGAATTTGTGATGGTTGTTTGGCTTTACTTATGAGAATTTTGAGCTCCATGCTGAGAGCTTAGAGTTTATTGTCATGACATATTTCTGTCTGATGAATGCTTATGTGAAGAAAGAGTTGCGATTGAGTTGGATCTATGCCTTAGTTTTCTCTTATATGCTCCATCATTGTGACTTATATGTTCCACATTCGTGTTATGTTAAGAGTTTAGATCTACACTTTTGTAATCACTAGGTTGCATCCACTTGCGTTGCACGCAGGAGTATGGGAGAATGATCTGCAGATTACCTTCTTCAAGAGTTTTGCTGATATCCAATTCAGTTCCAAAGGTTTTCTGTGATGGAGCTGATTTGAAGGTTGTCAATTACCCCTTGGAAACTGCACTAGGGATCTGTGAATATAACATGCTTAGTTTGGTGCTTCTCATTCTAGTGCTCCTCTTCTGGAGGTATCTACTAGCTACCAGTTAAACTCCTAGAGATCGTCCGATCTCAGTATAGTTTGAAGCTGTTTTATTTGGCAAAGAAGGGCAATGAGTTGCTTTGAGGTTCATTTCTACTTAAATTCTCTACCCTCAATCTTTGCTCATATAGAGGTTTGTATGATATTCTTTATTATATCAGGATAAAAAAAATATCATTGTGATATTGATGAATGTACCATTCGTTTGGAGAAACTCGCAATAGTGCAATAATTAGCAAAAAAAAATGGTAAGCCAAGGTGATTTTTTTTTACTAGAATGCAATAGCAAGTACCACAAATATGAAGAGACTAGGGGTGAGCAAAAATATCCGATCCGACTAATCCGATCCGCCAATCCGAAGATTCGATCCGAAAAAATCTGAATCCGAAGATACCGGCAATTGATGATTCGAGTCCGATCCGGACATTTTTCGGATCATCGGATCGGATACTGATCGGACTTTAGAGGAAAAGGTCGGATCGGATATATCCGACTATTCTAAGAATAAATGTCCGGATTGGATATTCGAATCGGTAATCCGTCCGGATAAAATTGTCGGATATCCGAGTAATGTCTGATCAGATACGGATCGAACTTTTTTAGAGTTTGTCGGATCAGATATCCGAGCCTTTGGATCGGATCGGATACGAGGAAATGCTCACTAGAAGGCTAGAAGAGACCAATCCTTTTTCCCTTTTGCCATCATCAATTTTTATCACAACTGCTCTTTCTTTGTTTTTTAAGAAGACACCCGACCACGATCCCTTCATGAAAAATATTATTAATGAAAAATATTACATTAAAAACTTTTCTAAATTGTAAGCCGACCTTAATTGGGTCAATGCAGGTTTTGACTTTTAAGAGCGTAGAGCCGTAGATATGATCGAAATTCGAATTTGGAGCTTTGAAGTTTTTTATAGGGCCCAATTTTGTGCCATTTTTTCAAGTATAAAACAAAGTAACAAAAGAAAATCCATAGCGATAAGAACAGTGACGACTCACAGTGCCGCGTTCCTCAATAATAGAACACAACAAATGGTGGCTTTTCCGGTGATCGCAAGAACAATCGGTCACCACTGTCGAAGAGCTTCGAAATTCTACTCGCCATGGCTTCCTACTGCAAATCTAAAGTCAAATTCAGTTTCAGGTACCTCCAATTTTTCTTCCCAGTGGCAGTTTCACATCACTCGAAGTCTTATTTTGGAGTCCGTCTCCGAATCCGTTAAGCTCCATCGGCTCTCCGGCCCTGATACTGGTATGTTGATCGACAGATTTGCTTGATTTTTGTTATTCGTCAATCTTGTTCAATCTCTTGTGTGCTTTTTGTTCTATTTGATTTATTTAGCTAGTTCAGTGTGATTGTGTTTATAATCAGGGTTGACTTCAATTAGCTTTCATCTAACTACAAATTAAACTCCTTGGTAGACGGATATGTGCAATGCATGCACCTTAGGATTGTTGCTTGGTGAGAAGCCTGAGTTATAGCATTTTTCAAATTGGAATTAGCTTGAAAGTGAAACTAGTGTTTGTGCTGCCATTTAAAATTTCGAAAATCCTTCGTTTTACAACAGAGTAGATTGGCTTAGTAAAAACCTAGTTTACGTGTAAGGTAATTGGCAATACAAAATAAAGAAACCAAGGATAATCCAACTGATATGATGTCCAAGCAGAACTTCGGAATGCCGTGTAAAGAGGCTATTTTTTGGTGGAGGAAAGCAAATAATTCTTGAGTTTAAATATCTTTAGGATCATCTACCTCTCTTAAGTTTACTCTACTGAATTTTCATATGTACCTTTCCTGTGGTTACCTTGGCAATTTTATTGCTGAATTCCCTAATTTCCGTATGGCATAACATTTTGTAAGAAAAATTTTGCAATTCCTTGTTTTAGCTTCCCTGATCACTCTTGAAAAATTCTCCGTCGCTTGCTTGTATTTGAGAGACTTTGTTTCCTAATTGAACTGACTGAACCGCTGTGACGTCAGTTCTCGAGGGTGATTCTATGCGGCAAGCTCAGAATCATACTAAAATAAGGCAACACTTATCTCTGTGAACTAAAAGGCATCAGAATCATTAGATAAAACCAAAAGAAGGAAAGAGAGGTCAGATCAACCAAAGCATGATATCAGTTTACAAATCGATTAGACCAAGTAGGAAACAAGGCAACACTTCGCTTGAATGCTTAGTTCACGAGGTCACAAATGCTTGAATTATTGTGAGCCCTTCTTTCTAGTATCGCAACTCACAAGTGTATTACTTTTCCTAAATCATTTCTTGTAATCCAAGTGGCAATGGCTTTTTGATATACTTAAGCAATGATATCTCATGCTTTTCTTTTTTCTATCATTTGGTCAGGCATTGTTGAGCTTAACTTGGATAGGCCAGCAGCAAAGAATGCCATCGGAAAGGACATGCTTAGAGGCCTGCAAACAACTTTCAAGACAATAGAAAATGATCACTCGGCAAGAGTTTTGCTGATATCCAGTTCCGTTCCAAAGGTTTTCTGTGCTGGAGCTGATTTGAAGGTTGGCTATTACCCCTTGAAAACTGCATTAGTGGATCTATGAATATAACACGCTTAGTTTGTTGCTTCTACTTCTAGTGCTCCTCTTCTGGAAGTAGCTATCAGTAAAACTCCTAGAGATCTTCCAATCTCAGTATAGTCTGAAGCTGTTCTATTTGGCAATTGACAGGAAAGAAGGGCAATGAGTGGCTCTGAGGTCCATTCCTATGTGAATTCTCTACGCTCAACATTTGCTCATTTAGAGGTTTGTATAATTCTCTTTATTTTTTTTGCAAGAAGAAGAAAAATATAATTGTGATATTGATGAATATACCATTCATTTGGAGAAGCTCAGCAATAGTGCCATACTGAGCAGAAAGTTGTGATTTCATGGAGTTCTGCTCCTTGCAATTTGACTCAATGTTACATGATTGATCAGTAGGGACATTAATTGACAAAAAGAATTGTTATTTTACTTTTCTAGGAACTTCATCTTCCTACAATCGCTGTTATTGAAGGAGCAGCGCTGGGAGGGGGTCTGGAACTGGCCTTATCATGTGATATTCGTATTTCTGGTACAATCAGTGCATCCAGTATTATACTTTCAAACGAGCTAAGGCATAACAATGTAAATATTTTCATTTAGCACACTTTGTGTTTATGTGGTTCCTCAGGTGAAGATGCCATCATGGGATTACCAGAAACCGGACTTGCTATCATCCCTGGGTAACACCATATAAAACACTATTGTTTCTGGCTCATGCAGGATTTTATTTATAGCCACTTGGCCCACTTTTCTACTATTTCCATAAAGATGGTGTTAGTGGTTATGTCCTGAATAAATCCATAAAATGGCTAATAACAATAATTATGTCTTCAGTTTGGCATGTCTTCTTGTTTCTAGGGTAAAATGATGAATTTAAGATTTTTTATTGTAGCTAAGCATAATTATAGTACTGGCTATGCGCAGGGCAGGTGGGACTCAGAAACTTCCTAGACTAGTGGGAAAATCAGTAGCAAAGGAACTTATATTCACTGGTCGAAAAGTTAGTGGCAAAGATGCATTATCATTGGGTATGTTGTGATTGTGTAGCTAATATTCATATACTATTACTGTATCTAGTAGCTTGCTTGGATTACGGTGAGGATGATGGATTTCTTCTGGGCAAATGATTAAAAGTTTGTTGTGTTGCAGGGTTGGTTAACTACTGTGTTCCCGCTGGTGAGGCACTTCAGAAGGGACTTGAAATTGCAAGGGAGATCAGCCAAAAGGTCTTGTATATGAACTACAATATTATTTACTGAAACTATTGCAAACAATATGAATTTTAGTAATACTTAATATCAAGCTGTTTCGGTCAAAATTTGATGCTTTAATAGGATGAGATTATCTTTCTCCATTACATTTTTATGTTGAATCCATTTATCCTATTTAAGAACATGCATCTCTATGTTGAGTTTTTAAGAGTAATCTTTCCCTGAGAATCGGAAGCTTGGAGTCCTTGATCATATCACTGAAATGATGGCTGTTCTTCCTTTTTTTTTGGCTATCTGGTTTTAAAAATTCAGAATGTTCACATTTTGCACATGCTATTTCTTGACCAGGGTCCCGTGGCAATTAGGATGGCAAAACTAGCAATTAACAAGGGAATGGAAACAGACATTAATTCAGCTTGGATTGTGGAAGAAGAGTGCTACAAGCAAACTTTAAATACAAAGGATCGACTGGAAGGTTTGGCAGCATTTGCTGAGAAAAGGAAACCGAGATACACTGGTGAATAAAGTATGATCACTCACTAAAACTATCTCGATAACTTATCTGTTTTAGTCTTGTATTTGTGCGTTCTACTTATACTGGTGATAACTTATAAACAGCAGAAGAAATTGCTGAAGTCTTGGGATTTCCTTGCAGTCATCTCTATTTGCTTAGGATTCTTGTTAGTTCTCGAAAGAGAGGACCATGTTATTATGTTCATGTGACTTCACAACTGGAAAAATGATCCATTGGTTCCCTAAATTAATCTTCAACACAGTAATGTTATCTAAATAATTAAATTTATCTCAAAAGATCTTTATTTAAGGATATTTTAACATAGTTTAATGATTAATGTTTCTAAAACTGAATTCCTCCTCTATCATCTATATGAACTTTGATATATTACATAACTTCATCTTCAAAAGTAAAAAAATAATGCTATGTTCTGTATCATATACTAAAACATGATACACTTATTCTCTGTGTCGCAAGATTTCTAGGTGTACTGGATTTATGGCTGTTCAACCTAACTACAATTGGATCAGACATGAATGCTCGTTATAAGCAGATAAGTTTTCTTGAACTTGGAAGGAAAATGCTATTTGCTTGCTATTTATTGCGATATGCTTGTATTTGTTACCAGTTTGCAAATGATGCAAGATAATGTTCTATATATTTTAAGTTGAAGAGGGTGACTGTCATCATTTGTGAAACTTATTTTATACTACCTCCGATAAAAAATAACTGTCATTTTAGGCTTTGACACAATTTTTAATAAAAATATTAAATAACATAGATTTTGTAAAGTTTTTCTAAATCTTATCACATATTTAATATTCAACCGTCTTTTAAACCAATAAGAAAGATTTTAGAACTAAAATTAATCATTTACACCAATTTTCAAGAACATTTCTTATAATTATTGTTCATTTATTGGCCTAGAAAACTTAAAACGACAGATAATTTTGATCAAATTTCTAATGCTAAAACGACATTTATTTTTGATCGGAGGGAGTACTAAAGAGAAAATAAGTTGTAATTTGTTTAAAATTATGACTTCTTAATGTCATTTTCCTTAGAACTTTAAGTCATCTCCCATTTGCAAATATAAATGAAATATTTGTTTTAAAATTATTACCTTGTTGGAAATTAACCCCTGTAGAAGAAATTAAATTCAAGAATCTCAGTCCTCTTGTTGATGGTGGTAGACTGATAATTAGTTGGGGTTGACGGTTAGCCACGTCTTCACTGGTCAAAGTTTTGTTATTAGTTTATTATCCATGTATGATTAAGGTCTTGTTCTTCATAATTTTCGATTTTAGACAAAATTCACAAACCTTTCAGCAATAGATTTTTCTTGCTTTTTCATTAATATATTGAATTTTGTTGGGAAAAAACTCATCAATATATTTTTATTAAAAAAATAGACTTTTATATTGGGTTTGTGCATTTCTGTAGAACCTATGTCTCTTAAGACCTTGATCAAGAGATTTTATTCAGATATGTTTTTTTCTATTATTTCTATTTGACTTCTGATTGTTTCTAGAGTTCATTGCTTTCTTTCAAATCAAGATGAGTAACTTCTGTCTAAATCCCAGAGCCATACATCTTCAAAATATTTTTATAAGACAATCTTAAAAGCCATCCAAAATTTTCTATTTGTCTACTTTCTAATGATTTTATATTCTCGAATACAACTTAACTTAATTATGGCTTGTGGGAGGCATGTTTAAAACTCAAATTTCATACTCACTATTTTATTTTATTTCTGAGGGAGAAGGTAAGCTCAACTACACATCATTTCTTATAAAAACATTTACCAAAATAATTTGAAAGAGAAAAGGCATAATATTGAATAAGGGTGGGTATTTCGATCGGATAATATTGAATAGGGGCGTCCATTTCCGGATATCTGATCCGATCTTAAGGCTTGGATATTCAATCCGATAATTTTATAAAAGTCCTATCTGAATCTGATCTGATAGTACCCGGATGTCAGACATATTTATCTGCACCGGATGTCCGACATATTTATCTGCACAGGATATCCGATCCGAGTATTTATTATTAGACTAGCCGGATATACCCTTCTCTGACTTTTTTTCCTCTCTAAAATCTCGATTCGTATCCGACCTGATGATCCGAAAAATATTATCGGATCAGACTCGGATCACCAACTACCGAATACTTTCGGATTTGGAATTTTCCGGATCGAATTATTGGATTCACTGATCGGATTATGCGGATTGGATTTTTTTCTCACCCTAATGTTGAAAGTCAAAATCAACAAAAAGACAAAGTCAAGTCAAAAAGTTTGAAAGTCAAATGTGGTGAAACTATTCATACTTGATCCGTGATCCATTAACAGCACGAGCGTTTATCAAGATCTAGTCAACTTCAACGCCGTTGACGGCAGAAATGTCTAGAAGAAACGGAAAAAAGAACACCATATTCCCTAAACAACACAATGAAGCTCAGTGTTTACACCTGTATTTCAGCAATTCAAAATACAAAATAGAAGTCAATCTGAAGTTTTGAAACAAATATTAATTAAAGTGTTAAAAATATCATCTTTTATTGGCTAAATTGGATAGAGGGGGTTTTATTATATAGGAAGTCAAAAGTAGTTGATTTAGATATAAAAATTCGATTATTGAATTTCATATATCAGTTTTTTTTTTTAGGTATTGAATTCAAGCATAATAAATTAAAAATTATATTTTGTATATTGAAATTCAAATATCAAAATTCGAATATAAAATTTTTGGTATTATATTTAAGATAAAATTATAATCTAAAAAAATTATGAATGTCAATTTATCCTGCTAATAATCATGTGGGAGAAAATAGGTTTATTTCAACTAAAATAAAAAAAGTCATGAATTATTTACTCCATATTTATTTGAATTTTTTGCATATCATACAATAATAAAGGGCAATTTTGATAACTAGACTTTTTTTAAAAAATAGAGTAGTAACTAGACTTTTTAATGTTTTAATTAAATAAGTGTACCTCAACCTTTTGTATTTATTTTTCAAACTCTACACACTCTTCTCTCAAGGGGTACATTTTTTAAACTAGAAAAAGTAAACCAAATTGTTTCAATAAAATAAATGATCTACCTGACCAACTTAACCTCTTTTGGTTTTATTAACTTTATTACTAATTGGTTTTCAATACTATTAACAATAAATGGATGAAAAAGGTTTGATATAGCATACGCCAATTAGAAAATACAAAACATTGTATAATCATATTAAGAAATAAAGGTCTAAATGGTTTATATAATTGGGAGAGAATAAGATTTTGAAAAATATTTAATTTCACTTTGCTCATTTTTAATATCGAAACAGATAAATTTAGCTAATTAGATATTTATTTTTAGTTATAATTTTAATTAATTTAGAAGAAAAATTAGACAAATCAATCATCAATGTAGAGCGTGATTAGGATGACCATCATGAATTGGTCCACATTAAAGAAAGTTTACTCTAATATGTTATGGGATTTTTTTCCTAAATAATAACAAAATCAAAAATAATTCTAACATTAGGTACGGAGTAAAAGTTATTCCGAGAATAGGAAGGAATTTGGTTCGGAGTAGACCCGCAGTTTCAAACTGCGGGTTTAAATGAATAACCCGCAGTTTCAAACTGCGGGTTTCATTTATTAAAAAAAAAAAAATTTAAACCCACTGTTTAATGAAAAGGGGAGGAAAATATCAGGTTTTGAGGGACACAGGTTTCGAACCGCAGACCATTAGTCTAATTGGGCAGCACATTTCCACTGCACCACATTCATTTAGTGATATATTTTCAAAACAAATTATATTGTTCTCACATAGCTACAATAGGTGAGTTTCAATTTCCACCTCATCTTATTTTGTAATCTAACAATCCTATAATTTGTATATACTTTTGTTGAATAATAATTATAATTTCGTATTTTTTTTAAATTATAAAAAATATTCAATAAAATTTTTACTCTTATTTATATAAATATTAAATGATAGTTATAAATCAATAAAGTAAAGATATAACTATTTATAAAAATTAACACAAATATTTAAGTTTTAATTGTAATATAATATTTAAAGTAATTTTTGGAATTAGATTATTATATTATAATTCAAACTTTAACCCTCATAAAATTTTTAACTCTTATTTATATAAATATTAAATGATAGTTATAAATCAACAAATTAAAGATATTACTATTTATAAAAATTAACACAAATATTTAAGTTTTAGTTGTAATATGATATTTAAAATAATTTTTGGAATTAAATTATTATATTATAATTCAAACTTAATGACTTGTGTTATTTTTTTTATAAATAGTTATATTTTTACTTTATTGACTAATAACAATCATTTAACTTAAAAGTATAAATTTAATTAAATATTTAATATAATTTAAAAAAAATACGAAATTATAATTATTATTCAACAAAAGTATATACAAATTATAGGATTGTTAGATTACAAAATAAGATGAGGTGGAAATTGAAACTCACCTATTGTAGCTATGTGAGAACAATATAATTTGTTTTGAAAATATATCACTAAATGAATGTGGTGCAGTGGAAATGTGCTGCCCAATTAGACTAATGGTCTGAGGTTCGAAACCTGTGTCCCTCAAAACCTGATATTTTCCTCCCCTTTTCATTAAACAGTGGGTTTAAATTTTTTTTTTTTAATAAATGAAACCCGCAGTTTGAAACTGCGGGTTATTCATTTAAACCCGCAGTTTGAAATTGCGGGTCTACTCCGAACCAAATTCCTTCCTACTCTCGGAATAACTTTTACTCCGTACCTAATGTTAGAATTATTTTTGATTTTGTTATTATTTAGGAAAAAAATCCTATGTTATGAGAAAATGAAGAATCCAAGACAAGACACGTGTGATAAATATTATTACAGTCAAATAACTCATTATAATAATAAAAAAAATTCTAATCCATAACATTATTAAGAATCTAATCAAGATTATCTAAAGCAAGCGTGCTTTGCCTTTAATGTTTGGAGTTTGGTCACATGTTTTTCATTAATGTAAACTATTTTGACGGTAATATAATTTTAAATAATAAACGAACATCAACACTATAAAAGTAATTGAAGTATATCATACGATAGTGCAATCGGATATGGTCATACATCTCATTAAAATTAAATAATAGACCAATATAAAAATATTACTAATATACTATCCACTTAACCTAATTTAGGTTGTTGATTAAAAGCTACTATAATATACGGATAGTCATATAACTAAAAAAAAATGTTATAAACTGCATATATAAAATATTATTTCTCAAAATGTTATTGATGTAGCATTAAATCAACCGTATTGGATAAATTTATTAAAAATGTCACTAAAACAAAATGTATCCGACACCATTTAGGCTTAATTTCTCTTAGAAAAAATTGTCTAAACAATACTCATCTTTTAGGTTAACTAAACTTTAGTTTCCCGTCTTTTAAACTATCAGAACCATACCCCACCTATTGAGTCCGTCCAAAGATTAGTATCTAAATTGTTGTTGACACGTTAAGTTCACAATTTGGTGTTAAATATTGAAGGTAGGTGGACAATTTTGCCTGGGGCAGGGGGTATCGTTCGGATAGTTTAAAAAACGGGATACTAAAGTTTAGCCAGTCTAAAAGCGGATACTGTTTAGACAATTTTTTCTTTTATTTATTAAATATTTCATTTTGACCCATATTTTCTACAAAATGTATTTTTGTGAGAAAAGATGCAAATATGTAACGTTATCGTTATTTTATATTTTACAAGTCAAATGTTAAAGTCTTGTATAATGATTTTAATTTTTTAATCCAAAACCGTAGGCATTTAATAAAGATTTTAATTTTTTAATCCAAAATATTCACAAAGTGACATATCATTATCCAAACCCAAACAAAGTCCAATTTTTTTTCTTCTCTACTTTCTACTTTCCGATATTTTTAATAAAAAAAAATTCACAAAGTGGAATATTCATTATACACCACTTGCAACTCCTGGTGGGCCCGGTCACTTCCCACTTGAACCCCAGCCACATTCACCGGCGACACCGTACTTTCTCCGGCAACACCGCCGTGAACGCTCTTCCTTCTCTTCGGCGACCAACTCTCCGACGAAGAAGAAGAAGACGAGTGAGCCAAAACCGGGTTCGCTGACCTCTTCGATGTAACTCGAACCGGGTCCGGCTCACCCGAGTTAACTCGCAGCGGAAAATTAAGCAACGCCTTCGAACCACGCATCCTATAAGCGGCGCGATCGTAAGCTAGAGCGGCGTCTTCGGCGGTCTCGTACGTCCCAAGCCATACTCTCGCTCCATTTTTCGCCGGATCTCTTATCTCCGCAGCATATTTCCCCCATGGCCGTCTTCTCACTCCTCTATAATGTTTCCCCTTCGCAATCGTCGGAGCTGATGAAAACACCACCGGTGGAGGAGAATCCATCTCGATAATCTCCGGCTTCACAATCACCGGATCGAGCTCTGGCGATGAAGTGGATCCTGACTCTGGCGACCATCCAGTATGAACAGCATCACGAAGAACTCCAAAAACCACCATATCTTCTGAATCGTCCTCCTTAAGCGGTAATTCGCCCCAATTTTCAGTCAAGCAAGGATACAAGCTCCCAAAGCTTGAATTCCGCCGATATACCGGCGTAATCGTTTTCGAAGCTCCAATTAGCGTGGAACTATCGGATTCGCCAAGTAAATAGTGTCGAATCGAGTCCAAAACTGCAAAATCGGACTCCATGAAACTCGAAACGCAACTCATATTGAAGAATTTTCGATTGAGATTTGAAAACTTTCGTTTTTTAGGGTTTTTTTATACAAACAGTAGAACAACACTGTCGAATTTCTCGGTTTACATGGAGCGAAATTGTTTATATAGGAGATGAGATTCATTGAATTTAGTCAGTTGGAGATTTTTCTAAATCTAAGAATATAATAAATTTAAAATAAAAATAAAAACGTTGAGTTTTTTTGAAAAATATTTTTGTCGTATTTGGTATTGGTGAAAAGGTGATGAATCTATGACGTATTTTGATCTATTAGGGTATGGGGATCGTGGTTTCCGTGAAGCTTCACCTGTAGAAAAATGGAGCGATATTTGAAACACGTGGGTAAATTATTTTTTAAAGGTCAAAAGTAATTTTTGTAAAAGTCTGCGTGACGTCAGGTAGTTCGTCAGCAGCGTCGATCCACTTGCGTAAAATATTAATTTAAAGCAACAGTAACTATTTATCTGTTTTTTCTTTTTTTTTTTAAAGGATTTAAGCATTAATTAACACGTGTCATGTGTGTGTAATTACATTAGTAACAAATAAGGAACTATTAACCATTGGTGAAATTTTGATATGCCACCAAATTAATAGTACAAATATAGGGCCCAATTTTTCTATTTTTTTAATTTATAAATAGATGATTTTAAATTTTTTTTTTTTATACTGTTAGGTAAGTGATTAGATTGGATCATCCTCTCGAGACTCTCCAACCTAGAGCATCCTTCCGGATGAAATCCACCACATGGGAGGGGATCGAAGCTCAACCTAGCGGGTAGTCATATCCCAACTCTGCGAGCTTATCGCCAACACCGTTGACTTCCCTAAAGACGTGTTTTATCTTGATCCGCCGGAAACTGACCAAAATATTAGTGATATTTGAAATGATGAGATCAAGTTCCGTTGGAGTTTCAAAATTTATTTAATGGAATTGATAATTGTAAGATTATCTCCTTCAATCTCAAGTTTATTTATTAAATTTAAAAGATTCTAGTGGCTACAAAATAATTTATTAAATTTTAAATTTTAAAAAGATAGTTATCCTAATAAAATTCCATTATTTAATTTAAATAGGTCATAAATTACAAGAAATTACACCAAGCATCTCCATAATTAAGAAGAAATTGGATGAATAAAATCATTTTTATTTCGGTTAAAATTTAAAAATAAATAATTTAATAGTCTAATTTAAAATTTATAAAAATAAAGTATATAAAATGCTCACAAACTCATTTTTGCGATAATTAACTCTTAATTCTCTCGTAATATTTCATAATTATCGTAATCCATTCGTGTGGGAGAGATTAATAATATATAATTCAACTAATTTAGCCGAAGAGCAATATGTCGGCTTCAATTCTTAAATTCATTAAAATCAAGCAGACAATTTAGTAACAAGGGCCCATTATTTGGCTTCAACTTGCAAGGAAAAACGAATGCATTTTGGTGGCTGCACTAATTTATCAACTTTGACAGTTGTATAAATATACGATTTAAACTAATTTTATCAAAAATAATTATTATATATATTCAATATTTTTATTAATAAATAATTATTATATTTTTAAATAATTTTACTTTTGATATATTGGTAAATTCTACTCTAAACTATTTAAAATATAAATAATACTCCCTCCGATAAAAAATAAGTGTCGTTTTAGCATTAGAAATTTGATCAAAATTATCTGTCGTTTTAAGTTTTATAGACCAATAAATGAACAATAATTATAAGAAATGTTCTTGAAAATTGGTGTAAATGATTAATTTTAGTTCTAAAATCTTTCTTATTGGTTTAAAATAAGGTTGAATATTAAATAAGTGATAATATTTAGAAAAATTTTTACAAAATATATGTTATTTAATACTTTTCTTAAAAAT
>BSUD01000007.1:3146100-3241713 GCA_033239045.1 Fagopyrum esculentum | reverse complement strand
ATTAATAATTTTATGTTTTTAATAATATTTGTTAAAATTTAAGTAGGGTTTTGTTTATTTTTTTTCATTTTGAAAAGTGGAATTATTATTTAAAACGGACATTTATCAATAATTATTAATTTTTTTTGAAACACCGAATGTCCAATTTGAATATTTTGCATTATACATTTATCAATGATTTATTTCATATATAATTATAAATAAAACATAAAAATTATTTTAAAAAATATGATAAAAAAAATTTGTATAAAAATCATGTTTTGATGCAAAATAACGTTTCTTATATTAAATTTATATAAAATAGGGAAAAAATTTGATAATAAATTTTTTTTATAAAAATTAGTTTCCATATAACATAAAAAAATTTCATGTTTTGATGCAAAATATGATAAAGTATCAAATAGTAATAAATATATTAAAAATTATAAAATAATATGTAAAAACCTTATATTTTAAAAAATATCATAATATTAATAGTTGATTAAATTTGTTCAATTAAAGTATTCTTGTCTTCAAAATTTATAATATAAAATTATTGTAGTTTTTTCCCTATTTTTTTTATAAATTTAATATAAGAAACATTATTTTAGACAAAATAATAAGAAAGAAGGGTACCATCCGGAAAAGCCGAAACCTCAGGGGTACCAAGCGGAAACGTGAAAATCTTTGGACACCATCCGGAAAAGCCAAAAACTCAGGGGTACCAAACGGAAACGTGAAAAACTTTGGGCACCATCCGGAAAAGCCAAAAACTCAGGGGCACCAAACGGAAAAATCCTTATATATTTGTTCATATTCGATAATCCCAATTTGGACTCAAACTCCTAAATTAAAAAGATGATTGAAAAAGTAATAGAGTATTTGAAGATATATATGTCAGCATTATAATATAGAACATATAAATGTCCAATAAAATTATGTTAATAAAGTTTATTATAACAAAAAGTTATTTGTATAATGAAAATTTGAATACTAAAAGTTCAGTGCAACCCTCAATCTATGATATGATAATAGAATTCTCATAAGTTAGTATATTAAATCGTTGGACCCTTTTTTTTTCTTCTCGTTATCGATTGATTTTAGTACGAAATCTTGAATAGTTTATGTGTTTGGTTGTACAACTCGACCCAAATATGCAGTGATATTAAATTGGTTAGTCGGACGACTCAAGTAGTTAAAGATCTCTTCCGAAAGTAGATGTTGTGATAGCCAATGAATAGACTCCTTCACTAGGGCTGACCATATCCGGTTATCTTATCCGAAGTCTCGTATATTCGACCCATTTATTTTTAGGAGGATCTAAATCTTATGTGAGAACATTATGATGTCCTCCGTTTTTCAATGAACCGATATCTGAGTGGAAATTCGATCCGGAATTCCGAATTGAGTAATTAATTATAGCTCTATCGGATATATCCGATCAGTTTATTCTCAAAATTCTGATCCGTATCCATTGATTCGAAAGTTCTTCTCAGATCGGATCCGACTCGGATCATCAACTAAGTTGCAGTATTTGGATTTTTACGGATCGAATCTTCGGATTAGTGGATCGGATATTTTTGCTCAATCCTAACCTAAGAAGCGCGGAAATCTCGAGACGTATATTGTCATTTCTCGTGTCATCCCGTATCGGGATCTTGGAAGCTTTCAAAAACTTCTCGGACACGGTCAAAATAATGAGGACAATTTTTCAACATCGGTAACGGGCTGAAAACATCCAAAACCATGGTCATGAATGACGGCTCAATGTGGGCTCAAGTAAATGAACAACACATCCATTACTGATAAGTTCCCCTCCCGAACTGCAAGATGAACAAGACATTTATAGCTACTACCTCAATGTCATTTAATGCAACCAATCTGTTTATTTCTCAATACTTCTACAACTAACGAGACATTCATGTGTCATCGGTTATATCATATACATCTCTTCTTATTATATATAAATTCCTTTTCACAATAACTTTAAAATGATACATTATTTATATTTTCTCGTTGTGTCTCGTTTATTACAAATCTTAATATTACCGCCTTCCCGTTTTCTTACCTGCCCGTTTTCCATACTCGTATCCTTTTCTGTGCAACATAGTCCATAACTATCTCCATGACAACTATACCTAGTGTCTTGACTCTTCCCCTCCTTTAAAAACGTGCATGACATTGTAAACAGTGATCCAAGATTGCGGCCTGCAACCACACGTGGGTATATGCCTCGTTTGGTTGCCACGAAATGATGAGTTGATTATGAAGCAATGAGTTGTTCTTGGTCAAATTCAAGCATGACTATTGTAGTCAATGTTCAAATCAAAACTTTATACTAACTTTTTTATCTTAATATATTACGCTTTCAATCGTCTGACGATCTTGCTTAGTCGGCAAAATTATATTAATACTATCCTTATCCTTCACTTGAACGATCTCTTTATTTTGATTGTTTATTGAATTGATATAATATAATCTAATTATTTTATGAGAGCACCGGAATTTCACTTTCAGATATATCATGATTCATGATGGTAACGGGTAGCCCATCGTAAAGTATCTTTGCGGATTAGAACACGAAGTTCGGAATCGTCAGAAAAGAAATTTTTTGGGGTCAAAATTTCCAAATGGGTCAATCGGTCAGCAACACGGTTAATTTTCCTGAACACATGTCTGACCTGAACTTCATAGAAGCAAAGATCTAATCTGGAGTCGGATACGATCATCTCGACCTCCAAGGAACAACTCCAAAATCCTTGGAGTGCTTTGATAACACATAGATTATCATCCTCAATTTCAATCTTTTTGATATATAACCTGATTGCTTCTTTAAAACCATCTTTTAGCGCAAAGACTTCAACTTTAATAACCGAGTTGAAGTTGTTTTTCCTAACTTCCAAGCTAATTACATCACCGTTATAATGGTAACGGGTAGTTGATTGGATGTAGATCGGGTTATTCAACTGGTCCAGACAAGCTCGGAAATCGAAAATTTTATAATTATGGTTATGAGACCGGAATTTCGGTCCAGCCTAAATCAATCTAAATTAATTTTTATTTTTTAATTAATTTTTAGTATGATCTAGGTGTCGGTTTTTGTCAGCCTTGGATCTGGGACCGAAAATTACCCTACTACCGGACCAGATCCAGGCATAGACAATCCTAGTAGAGTCATTTATCGGTTCAAGTCCGAACTAAACCGATAAGTTTTGATATGAAACTTGAATCTTCGAATAATGAAGTAGCTAGGTTTGTATTTGTACACAAAACTATGTAATGAGAAATCTATTAATGGTGAGTTTAGGATCTACTATAATGTGAAACTAGACATGGGTCCGAAATCTAAACCGTCGGTTTAGGTTTGACTCTAACCGGTTGTATTCCAAACCAGCGGATTGACCCATATTTTAAAAAATAATTTTTTTTTACCAAACCGGGCCAAACCGCCGTAACCGCCGGTTTGGTCACAAGAAAAATAAATATAAATAAAAATAAATAACCAAACCGGCAAACCTAAACCGACAGTTTGGACCGATTTAGAAACCGCCAGTTTAACCTAAACCGAACCCATGCCTATATGAAACTAAAACATATGGTTTGTGAAATACGTTGTTGATTAAATAAGCTATATGTCCAATCAATATGTTTTGGAGAATAGAATTTTACGGGTATTTAATGGTATAGAAATATATAATAAATTTTAAAATATTATTTTTTTAAAACAAGGAAAATGATTAGAACACTTTGTAAAGTATATCCTAAAACATTTATTTGGATAAGAGCGACGAAATTTTGCTAAGACTATCCGAATTTTAAGAGTAATCGTGAAGAGCGTATTTATCGAACATTAAATTACTTATAACAATATCAAACATAAACATATTAAGCTTGTATATAATATAATAACTGTTCCTGATAAACTTGCATTATATAATTATATATTTTTCATTTCATAAATGCCGATAAGTTTTCGTAATTGTGTAAGAGTTCATAAACTTACGCCTACCACGTACACAAACATAACCTAAAGTGTTATTTTTCTAAAATAATTATAGGATAAGATAGTTTCTAAAATAATTGGTTGATGAGATATTTTTTATATTATCAAGTAGTTTAAGTGACTAATAGACAATGGACATTTATGAAATGAAAATCTTATATATCTATTAAAGTAGAAGCCTCTATTGTCACGTGTGTTTCTCGAAACCTAAAAAATTATTTTAATAAGTGATTTCTAAATGTTATTATAAATTGGAAATTGATTTCTAATTTTTTTTTAAATATTTAAATAAATATTTTTATAAAAATAGTTTTTAAATTTTTACGGAATTTTTTACCAACAAGCATATCTTAACAAATCTATTTAAAAATATAATTAATTATAAGAGATAAATACTTAAAAGAGAATTAAAAATCATAGTAATAGTTATAATTTCATTCTCCGGATTTTTATTTTACAAATATACAAATAAATTCTAAGTATTAAATATTTATTAAAACTCAACCCGCACAAAGTGCGGGTAATACACTAGTTATATAATTATATAATGCAAGTTTATCAGTATATAGAGAAAATGAGATGTTGCAAGTTTTCGTGATCTTGTATATAAATGCTTATCGGCATTTCATAAATGTCGATAAGTTTTGTAGTGAGCAATTTAGCCTGATGAGGTCGATTTTCGCTTCCAAACTAGTTACGAAGAAAATGAGATGTAACATGGTATCAGAGCAGGTTCGATCTGGGTCCGATTTTTTGACTTCGGGGATTAGCTAAAATGAATGAGATGTGAAACCCATCGAAAGAAAAAAAAAAAATTTTTGTGGGCGAGCTAAAAAGATAATGAGATGTTTGACCCGATAAAGAAAAATAAAAACGTGTTAAGTGTTAACTAGTTCAGGTAGTTAACACTTGAGGAGGAGGGTTGAGATGTACATAAAAGTATCCCACATCGATAACACGCAATCAAGTGAACTTACCATATAAGCATCCGAGCTACTCCTCCTATTGACAATTGATTTTAGGATGGAATCCCGTATACTTGTATGTGTGGTTCGGTAGACTTGCGCCCCAAAAAGTAACAAGACATATTCTCCTTGTCTTTTTTACGGAGATATGTTGAAATGTGTACTAGTATATAAAACCGGATGATTGTTCATACTATTTTCGTTGATTTTTGAAGGAAAATATTGGTTTAACACGTAGAATCGTACGCACACAATCCCGATTTACACTCCATTAAACTTTCGTTTCTCTATTTTATTGCTTTAAACACGATCACTTTATTTTTTCTTAAACATTATATTTCCATTGTCATTCGGAATAACCAACTTATTGAGGCGTGTGAATTGTTCTACATTGACTATATTAAGGGCCCGTTTGGTTCAAACTCCGAAAACGGAAACGAAATGGCAACGAATTTAGTCCGTATTTATATCCTTATTCATGAAATTTTGTGAAATCATTCGTTTTGGTTTCATGCAAAATACACTTGCCTCCCCATATTTTGTTTCCATATAAGGTATAAAAAATAATCAAATTTAACTCCAATCACTTCAAGCCATAAAGAATGATTCCAAAAACTTTAATGAAAAGGTATACATATGAACTAGATTCGTTTCATTCCGTATCCGATTCCGGAGTTAAAACCAAACGGACCCTAAATGAAGTGGGCCTAATATAAATGTTGATGGGTATCCGAAGCAGATAAATGAAAAACTAACCAATCAAACAATCCACTATTGAATAGGATCATTTGCTCTCATGTGAACGATCTCAATCGGATTCCCATTCGGGTCACAGATTATCCGGTTGAGTTATCGAGTGTCAATAATTCGGTTCGAATCTTCACAGTTAAGGAGACTAACTCGCCGATTAATTGTATAATACATCAATTAGTGGAGTTGTTGAAGTTGCGTTTGGAACTCTTCAATGTACACCCTGTCACCATTTTAATATTAATTAATTTCGTTAATTTCAACTCTCATGTTAAATTATGTCCCCACAAATCATTCTATCGACATATCTTTTCTCATGGAGTGGTTGATACCCAAGAAAAATTATTTCTTTTAATTCTTTAATTATTATTTTTCTACTTTATATTATATATAATATATTATCTGATATTAATATTTTACTATTTTAGTAATTACCCTAAAGTATCACTGACCCTTTCAATGGTGGTATCGTCTAAGCAATGAGTTGCTCGAACCGGTAAATTATTAGTCTGTGTTGAGATGTAAGGATGTTACACATCGATAACACAATTAGTTGTGAGGTTAATATATAAGTTTATGAGTTATATCTTTTATTGTCAATCGATTTTATGATGAAATAATGTGCTTATGTATAGCACATTGGACCTGTTCCCTCCACGTATGATGTTTCGAAAAGGATAAGAAGATAAAATTAATAGTCTAATGTTCAAAATTATCCAAATTCTTATGGACTTTAAAAAGTTAAATCTAGATTAATTATCTCAACTTGTTATTAAAAATGTAATGTGAAATTCGAAAAGGAAAGAGAGTAGCGCACAAATTTAGAGTAGTTCGTTCAGATTTGGTTATGTCTACTTAGAACGATTTTATTGAAGAGTTTCGATTACAGATGAATATGATATTTCGAAGTCATGTATAACGATACAATATCGATAGTACTGAAACTATAAAGATACTATCAACAACCAAGTATTTGACAAAGTTAAATAGTAAAAGTTCAAACATATTACATGCAATCCAAACAACGTGAATATTGAACCGTTAACGAAATCCCATTACGGACACGAGAGCTCAAAAAGTTGAGCAACTGACGGCTCCCCGAGATCCGTGGTTGAATCCGTGAAATATCACATTCAAAACTTATAAAACTTACATATAAGTTGATTGCCTATTTTTCATACTTATTTTAAGATGGAATTTCATTGAGTTTATCTACTTGATTTAAACTTGCATGTACACTTAACACATGTAAATTTCCTACAGCATATTGAACTAATTTATCATTTTTTTTAGTTGCAACAGTTTGATAAAGACAATAGTAAATAGCAATAATGAATAATTGAAACACATTAAACATTTCAACATTATAACTTTTAGTATAAGAAGGATTCGAGACAACAATGTCATCTCTTGATTAATTTTTAAATATTCACCCACAAGACATCTATGTTTACAAAAAAGAAGAAGACATTTATGAGGTAATATATGTTTAAGGTAATCCTAACTTCGAACTACTAAATTAGTTGAGTTGCAACCTAACTTTTGGCACTCACTAATAAATACTTAATTTTGAAGATCATCAATTTTCGCGTAAATTGTTGCATCAAGTTTAGGGGTGAAAATTTCATCCGTATTTAATGCACATTCGATTAGTAATTCGCTAAAAGAAGGAAAATTCCATTAAGATAGTTAAAAGCGGGTTGTGGTTGAAAGCAACTTGAAACGGGTGGTGGACATGGGTCCTTGAAAACGTTAAGGACCGATGGCTTTCAACCCATTTTTCAGGTGAGCCCCTTTTCATTATGGTCACTAACTTATTGTCTTGATAAGTCACTTCCTAACTCCAAGCGCGAACTATGGGAAAGTGGCAGCGCCTGAATGGATTAGTTAATTCCGCCTGATGAGCTTATGTAATGTCTTATATGGTCAACATGCTCAATAGGGTGTCGTCTTAACGACATTTGATCTTTGATAACTCAGTGTTGGTGCATAAAAATAAAAAGGGACGCGAGGGTTGGATGATCATTAAAATAGACATGTAGAAAGCTTATAATAAGATGAGATAAGAGTTTATTGACGACACTACCCAAGGCATCAACTTATCGACTAAATGGGGAGACTAGAAAATGTTACTTACAAGTTACAATGGGCTGGATGAGTGTCGTATAGAACGGGGAGAAGACTAAGACATTTTCCATGACCTTGGGGTGTGAGGCAGGGGATCATATCTTTGTCTAATTATTTATGTTGTGTTTGAGAGGTTGAGTATTTTACTGATAGAGTTGTGGGTGCTAGTGAATGTGCACCGATGCAAGTATCTCATGCGGTCTAAAGATTAAACATCTCTTTATTGTGATGACATCCTCTTATTTGTTGAAGTGATTATTGGTCAACTACATAATGTGAAAATGAATACTAGATAAATTTTGTAGAGCTTTAGGTCAGAGCATCGGTGTGGCTAAATCCAAGTTCTTTGTTCCGCACAATGTTCGGGAGACATGGAGAGGTGACTCAGTAATGTCAAAGTCATCCCTTATACTTTGTGATCTAGGTATATTTCTTGGTATCCCTCTTTTTCATGAAAATGTCGTGTATACATTCCTTCCGCTCATGGAGAAGGTGCCCTCCCACCTTGCGGGTTTCACACTCTCTCCTTAGCGGGTAGACTTACGTTGATCAAGTATATTCTCTTTATTATCCCCTTTGTACACAATGCAATGTGTCGTACTTCCTAAGAGTGTGTGTAAGAAGTTGGATCTGGTTTGTAGAAATTTTCTTCGAAATAACATAGCGAATAGGAGGATACATTTTTTTAATTGGGATAGAGTTTGTACCCGAAGAGGACTATGGGTCTCGAGTTACCTTTGCAATGGACTTGAACTTGGCTATGCTCAGGAAACTAGGGTGGCGGTCGTTTGCTTGTAAGGAGTCGTGGGTTAATGTTTTGGCTCATAAGTACAAAGTTGTTCGAGTAAAATGGCCTAGATCGCTCTCAGCTAGGGATGAAAATGTTTGGCGAGGGATTGCGAAAGCTTATAACAAGATTGCTAGCCCAAACATTTGTTGGAACGTGGTTTAATGTAGATTTGTGTCCTTTTGAGGCGATAAACGGCTTCTCAGTGAGCCACTTGCGGCTCACTATCACTGTCTTTTCTCTCAAGCAGTATTACAACTTAAATTTAGAGACATTTGACATCATGACTCAAGAGCGCGGTTGGGACTGGTGGTTGTGGAGGTTGCGAGATGAACGTTTCTTGTGTGGACGTGATTACGGGGATATCATTTCGCTTTATTTGGGAAAGCTACAATGAGACGATGCACGTTTTTCATGCGAATATTGGCAGGACAAGGGAAGAAGGACGAAAATCCTTGATATATATCACAATCCGACTAAGAATTAGGTGAAACTTAACATTAATGGAGCCTCTAGAGGAAATTTTGGATATGTTGTGGTTGGGGAATACTCTGGTGCTAAACTTTATTAACAAGGATGTGGTCTCTATGCACCCGCTACTCAACCCGATATTGTGGTATCAAGGTTTTTTCAAACGAGACTGAATCGTTCAACTTTATTCTTGCAACTTGATTTTAGAAGATCGTTTCCCATAAGATTCGGTTGTAATTTTTTTCTCTTTTTATAATATGACACTCAAGCAAAAACACTCTCTCCTTTTTACCAAAACTAAATCTACTAGTCACACAAAATATACGATATTAGTGATCCGTTCAGAAGCAATAGAATTATAGTTCCGAAGTGAATTATAAAGTTGATTGGAACTGAAATTCGGCCTGAATTTCATCGTCTTAATCTCGATTCCGTTGAATTATGAAAATATAGGAGAACGAAATGAGATTTATCATCCCTAATGTTTCCACCAAACAGACCCTAAATCATCGTGTTCATTAAAAACTTTCATATATAGCTTTTTTTTAAAATATGTAACAAGTCAGATGTGTTTACGTACGACTTGGTATGGTCAACACTCAAAATAGCACATGATGGCCCTGAGAAGTTCAACTGTGTTACCATACATTAATGACATAAGCCACCTAACGCTTAACGGGTCAAATTTCCTCTATATATTATATTATTTTGTTATTCACATATTAATATTTAATTGTATAAATTAATAAAAATTATCCTTTCTTAAGTCAGTTGCGGCTAGAAGACAACGCATTGCGTTAGCCGATTATGGCTGCCGCTGTTTTTATTTATTATTTTTTATTGATTGTAATTTCAAATACGAATAATGGAATATTTGCAATGGCTCCACATCGTAATATTAAATTATAATTACATTTGAAATACTTATTTGTTTGGACCTGATCAAAAGAATTGTTTTATAGTAAATGAAGAGTGGAAACTTTATATAGCTTAAACAAGTGTTCAAATCAATTAAAGGTAAAGAACGTTTCAAAAGTGAAAAATTAAATTACAGAGTAAATTTTTTTACTTGGTCTTGATATATGCAAAATTTTAAATATATATTTTGCTCTTATACTTGTAGAGTTATTGTCAATAAAGTTAAAAAATGAACAAGTAAATTTAAAAAATTATTTAAAGGTTACAAGATTAAGAGACCATAGTTGTAAAATGACTTTGATATCTAAATTTTGATAAAATTTAAATATAAATTTATATTTTTAAGGTTATTAATAAAAAGAGTTGTGAGAATTTTTTTAAAATTTATTTTTTATTAAATATTTTTATAATAAAATGTCCACCATTTGTTTAAAAAAGGCGATAGAAGATTTAATAAGTGGTAAAATTAAAATTTTAATATAATTAAATTTTTCAATAATTATTTTATTAATTATATCAATAGATAAAAATTATTTTTATTAATTATATCAATAGCTAAATTTATTCAATAAGTGGTAAAATTAAATATTTTTTTAATAAAATTTATTCAATAGTTAAGATAAATACAATTCTAACCAAATATTTTTCTACATTGTAGTTTGGTCAGACTTATATACAGCATTAAAATTTCTACAAATTTTTAAAAACTAAATATCATAAGTAATTATTTCACATAATTGTTTAGTTATAACAATACCAAAATTATAAATGTGATCGTATAACTAAAAATCAAAATTATTTTTTAATAATGTAATTTTGGTCAGACTTATATTCATATTAATAATACTTTAGTTTTCATATTAATGTAATATTTTTTTTATTAAATATTATTGTATATGTACATGTATAAATATATAATAATAATAAAAAAAAGCCGTGCAGGACACATACAATACACTAGTTTTACTTATACTAGGAGTCCCATAAAAACCAACATATAATCTAAAAATAACACTTTAATTTATAGCCTAAAACTAAATCATGATTTGATTTTGTGTTAAATATTTTGAATGATTTTTTTTAATCATGCTTATAACCTTAAATTTTAATGTATATTGTCAGAAATAATTGTAAAATTAATATAAGAAAACGTAGAATGTACATATTTGATGCGGGATGGCTTTCATTTTTACACGGGATCGAGATTCTGCATACGTTTACTGCATATATTTAATTAGGGTTTCTAGAAGGCATGTTGCGTAATTATATATCCTCTATAGATTAAGAAGCTTATAATTGCGACACTTAGCACCATATTGCTTAATGATCTTTCTTTAATCGATTCCTTGTAGAAAGAGTCAATTGATCACAAAAAGATATCAAACTGACATCTAAGGTATGAATGCATAGACTGTTCGATCGGATCGATCTGATCCGAAAGCCCCTGTCTTTAATTCAACAAATTTGGAAAATGTCGACTTAAATATAGTCGAAAAATTATGAATATAGTTAAATAATTTTTCAACATGTTATATTTTACACGTTACTTGTATTCACAATTTCAACATGTTATATTCGAAGTCTTACGGATTTGTCAACATGCTTACTATTGTGGCGGACGAACGCCTTGACACAGGCAGAGTCCGCCCCCGCGCCAACGCTCGCAGACGGATGCGGTTAGTTGATCCTGATGAATATAGTTAAATAATTATGAATATAGTCGAAAAATTACGAATATAGTTAAACAACTTTTAATTGAACAAATACAATATTATATTTTACACATTACTTGTATTTACAATTTCAACATGTTATATTCGGACTCGTTTTGTTTATGAACCAATCTATTATCCAAAGTCTTTTGGGTTTGTCAGCAAGCTTACTATTGGGATGTACAAACGCCTTGACATAGGCGGAGCCGTCCCCGCGCTAACGCTCGAGGATGCGCAGTTTGGGATGTGTCCCAAGGTCGGGCGGACTCGAACTGCACCTACGCCCCATAAAATGTTGTTTTCCAGACCTCAATTGGTAGTTGGGAATGCAATTCGTTGATCCTGGTGCATAACATTAACGCGCATGCGGAGTCTGCTTGCCCCCTAGCACAGGCGCATTTGCAATGCTCCCCATTGGGGCAGATGTGTAATGTGCTCTAGCTCGGACGGAATCAGACTCCGCAATGTCGTTTCCGCTTCCGATTAACATCACTCGTTTGTCATTTATGATTAAGTCCAAATTCGTAACTAAACACCCTCTCTCTGGGCCCGTTTGGTTTCAACTCCGGAATCGAAAACGGAATGGAAACGAATCTAGTCCATACGTATACTCTTATTCATGAAAATTGTCGGAATCGTTCCTTGTGGTTTGGAGTAATTGAAGTAAAGTTTAAATACTTTTGATACCCTATAGGAATTCAAAATGTGGGAAATCAAGTGCATTATGCATTAAACCACAAAGAACGATTTCATAAAGTTTCATGAATAAGGATATACATATAAACTAAATTCGTTTTCATTACGTTTTCGTTTTCGGATTTGGAACCAAACGGGCCCTCTATCTCTATCTCTCTCTATAAGGGTTTTAATTATAAATTTAGACCTAATTAAAAAAAAGAAAACTTATAAGACATTGAATAGTAGACTGCTTCAAACGAAACAAGACCGAGTATAAAATGTTAAAATTATAAATACGTGCAAAATTATGGTTTTAAATTTCCATTTTAAAACAAGTGTTGTGTGCTGATCTCTCATACACTTCCAAAAATAGCCATTTATCCCAAAAGAAAAAACACCAAGAAGCTTCTACGAAATCCCTCTACTGTGAGGATTGGGTTCATCCCCCTTTGTTTTCCTTTCTTCAAAAAGTCCCAACTCCCAAGGCCATAATAACAATAAAGAAAACAGTAACACAAACGTGACACAAAACAAAAGCAAAGTCTTCTTTTGTAATTTTATATCTCACCTTTCAATGTAACCATAATGGTCAAGGGGCCCACTGGTTTTATCATCATCTCTATCTATTTTCTCACTTGTATGTAGTTAGTTGTTTCTAATGCTTATCAAGTCTAGAGCTGTTCAAATCCGGGCAGCCCGTCCGTCCGGAAAAACGGACAAGTATGAACATGAGAACAAGTTCGATCGGGTCAGATCCGGACAAGGTCATAGGTCCGACCGGACCGAAAAGTCCGGCCCGTCAGCCCGGTGAAAAAATAAAAATATTAGGGTAATTTTGGTAACTAGGCCTTTTTGTGAAACTATAGTAGTAACGACGCTTTTTTGACGGGGATCTAAAGTCTTGTTCATATCGGTTTTAGTTGGACTTCGATTCCCGATATTTTTTTACTTATTAATTTTTTTGAATATAAGGAAAATGTTCATATTAAATATATAAGTTGTGAAAACTTTAACCTGACTTTAAGGTCTCATGCTTGAATCTTATAATCTATCTCTATATTTTAAAAAATATATATATTTAATATACAAAAATAAAAAAAATATTTTATGTTGGACTTTGTGGTCCGGATGGATCTAAACCCTTGCACGTAACTACTCAAGTCAGGTTCCCGAACCAAACTTTCTGCGCCGCTTGGGCATGAGGATACTTCCTATATCCGCCGGTTAACCGAATGGGTCGCCCCGACTTTCCTAATGTCTACAAACAATGTATTCGAAATAGCAATTCCATAATTTTTTATTTCTTTATTCACAAGTTTAATCATTCCAAGTTGTTACATTTGTTTTTCAAATGGTTAATTATTTATTATGAGAACTTGAAAAAATATTAGAGTTAAAAAAAAATATTAATTGGAAATAGTTTCACTTAAACATTTTAATTTCTAAATCTTATCAAACATGTTTCATAAATCGAATTACGTTGATTCTATTTCATTTCAACTTGTGATCCTAACCGGATTCTCACAATACGTACCAAACGACCCACAATTATATATTCCTTTCCTAAATTACCTATCAAATTGAGTATGACTCGTATGAGTCTGTTTGGGAGACCGTAGTTTTGCAACTTATAAAGCTCATAGAAAAAAAAGGAAACAGGGGTTTGAGAACATAAATTTGAGGAGATTATGATAATTTATTGTAAATTATATTATTTTTAATTTCATAACTTATATGAAAGGAGTTTTCAAAGCTTATGATAACATATTGAATGATTTATTATAAACTTCCTTCTCTCAAACCTCGTCAAGCTTATAAAAGAAAAGTTTGTTCAATTAACTACTAATTTCAGCTACCAATCTACTTCAACTCCAACCACCAATAAAATTCAATTTTCAGATATAGAGTCCGTTTAGTAAGGTAACATTATGTAGATGAAGATAATTATATAGGGTTCGTTTGGTAAGTTAAGATTATGTAGATAAAACTGAAAATCAAGAGAATTATATAATCTCGTTCATCTCTTTCATTTTCTTACCAAACAAGATTAAGAGAATTATTCTACCCTTTTCACCCTCACAATCTCCATCTCCTTAATTTTTTGACTAACCAAACACAACCATAGACACGTTTCGGCACTTCGGCTTTCCCATTATTTTATATAAACCTCTCTTTTAACCCCTCAATACCCATAAGCTATCTCTAATAAGTTAAAAGTTTTCAAACCCGGATTGAACTTTTGAAGTTAATATTCAAATTCTATTAACTAAATTATGAGCTATAACTTAGTTGCTAGAGGTGTAAGTTAAAATTCAAATTTTAGTGAGCTATATAGTAAGCGAAAGAGTTAACTTTAGTGTCAGGCGAGAACAAATGTGGATGCTTCCTTCTTGTAACGTAGACCTTCCCTGGAAAGCGCCAACGCTGGCCCACTGCCATTTGAAGACGCCTTTACCTTCTTTCTCTATAAATACCAATTTTCCAACTATCATCTCTCATCCCACAAACTCTCAAGCAACGCCTTCTCTTGCAATACATCTCTCTTTTGGTTATTGAATATTATTGCTTTCTTTGACTATTTCTTCAATCTAAATCTTGATTACTTTTTCCACTTATTTGAGTTGAATTTTCTTTTCTAATCTTCATCCATGGCGTTTGATGACGAAGTCGAGACTCTGGCTTACATCAAGAGACACCTCCTAGGTGGTGAAGTGTCTCCCTTAGGTATGGTTGATGGTGGATTTGACTTGCCGGAGGTTGCTGTGCTCTCACGAACCTCTAGCTGTGACTCTGCCTCGAATTCCTTTAATTTTGAACAGAATTCACAAGATGACTGTTCTGGCGTTTTTAATTTCGACGTGGAGCAGATCGATTTCCAGTTCCCTGTGTTCGAAACTAAGCCGACTTTCATTGATCTGTTGTCACCGACGCCGAATCCAAACCCTAGCCATTCTAGCTCACAGCCTAGATCCAGATTTAACGAGAGAAAGCCTTCGATGAACATCAGAGTTCCGGCACCAGTACCGGCTCCGAAGAAATTCGAGGTGATCGAGTTCGCCGAGCGGACTCAGCCTCAACCTCAACCTCAGATCCCCGTTGCTGCAGTTGAAGAGGAAAAGAGGCACTACAGAGGAGTTAGACAACGACCGTGGGGAAAATTCGCAGCAGAAATCCGCGATCCTAACCGGAGAGGATCAAGAGTCTGGCTCGGAACCTTCGACACAGCTGTCGAAGCAGCCAAGGCCTACGACCGTGCCGCTTTCAAGCTTCGCGGCTCCAAGGCGATCCTTAACTTTCCTCTGGAGGTTGGAAAGATGAAGTTGACGGAGATGGATGGAGCTGTGGAGGCGAAGCTGGAGATCGCTGCGGCTAAACCTGGGAGGAAGAGAAGCCGAGAGCCGTCAGAGGAGAAGCCAACAGTAAAGGCTGCAAGGAAGGAGGAGCCGGCTCCAGTACCTCCTCCGGCAACCGTGAAGAAGGAGGAAGACGCGTGTCCCTTAACGCCAAGTTGGATGTCGTTTTGCGACTTGCTTTCTCCCTTATCTCCTCATTCTCCATTCGGATTTCCACAGCTTGCTGTCATGTGAAGTGAAGTGACTTTGAATGGATGAAAACAAGATTGCGTCCTTGCGGGTGTATATAAGAGCGCCCTGATGGTGGCGCCGGTGGCGTTTGGCGGCGGCGGTTTGCTTTATCAGTATAAATTTGTTGAATCTTTAGTAGCTATATAAGGTGTACTAAGCTATGGATGCTTAAATCTCCTTTATTCGTTGAAATTAGGTTTTAGTGATTTAGTCTTTCTGTTGGTTAGATGCAGTTGCTTTGTTATCCCAAAATTCCCCATGAAAGTTGAAGTTAAAGCATGATTTCAGCACTTGTTCCATAAATTTGATCCTACTTAACAAAAACTAAAGAGGATTTGGAGAATAACTTAGACGTGAAACGGTGAAAGAACGAGCAGTTGCTTTGCCTGTACAACAAGTTACTGTGCTTCATAGTATATTGGGTGAATAAAGAATAATTGGTTTGCAAATCAGCATATAAATGAGTCAGGGTTAGAAGCTTATCGAATTGAATGCGTCTTCTTCACTCGAAACAACCAACAATTCAAAAATGAATAGACAAATTTAATCGCCGAGGAATTCATAAACTGTACAAAAATTGTATCCAAACTTTTCTGCAAGTGGAATATGAATGCTTCGATAATTTTAAATTGTTAAATAAAAACTGAACTTGTGCATGCACAAGTTGCAGGGTTCATATTTCGCAATGTAGAGCGTATTGATGAACCGGTTTCGAAGTAATAGTTCGAGTTATCCGAATATCCTCCATCTAGATAGAGGAAACGTCGTTCGCTCCACATTTTTCAGGATCTTTCTCCTTGAAAAGGGTTTCTACTATCTTACTTTTTGGCTTGGTTTTCTGGCGGCGAGACACCGCTAACTTATCTGTTCTCTCCATATTTTGTCCACCTTGAGTTTCCCTCGCCTTCTGCTGTGGATTGTTGTTCCGATTTTTTTTTTTTAATTTTCTTTCTTTTTTTTTACTTTTTCGGTCATTTGTTTGTAATGTTTTGTTGTGCTTACCTCTCTTTTTTTTGTGGCTCGATGGTTTGTTGTTTGTCGGTTTCGATCTCTCGATACACCAAGTTTGTTTTGTGTGGTCGAGCATTTTACCTTATTGATTAAAAAAAATTACACGCCAAATATTTGATTTTTTATAAATAAAATAGTCTTGTTTACTAAATCAAGAATGTTTTTTTTTTTATCTTCATCGTCCGATATCCGAACATAAATAAATTTATATGAATTGATGAATCTTATATAATGCTTAAAAATTATATTAAAAGAGATGATTCAAGAGGAATAAAATAGTTGATTTCATTATTAGTATAGATCTGAACTTTTCTATATCGAATATATTAATTTACCCGTCTATGAATATTGAGACAACGTAAGTGAAAGGATATAACCTAATCTTTTCTACATCAAACAAGGTATCTTAAGCTGTTTTACGTAAGTCCAAGGGGGTAACAAAACTTGTATCCTTGTCTAAAGTACACGAAATTAAGGATAACAATTTAACAACCACGAAGAAACATCAACTACTGATTTCGGTTAACAATAAGCTTCAACTTCACAACCAATAAGCTTATGGTCAGCTTCAACTCCAATAAGTTCACGCTTCTCAAACAGACCCATGTCGTCATATCTGATCTTCATAGTCATAGCCAACCGACAAATAGTGTTGTTTTGGATGAGCTCTTCAATAGCTCCTAGAATACTAGCATGAACAACATAGAGTGACTACAATGTTGACTATTCTAACATGTATGATACAATGTATTACAAACCTTTTCAAATGACTCTACATGAAACATTATACACCAATTAAAATTTTTGAATGTCATTCGGTTTTCAGTTACCCATAACACACTGATCACATTAATATTATCTCTAATTTGAATCTTTACAAAGTTAAATTTTTTTTAACTTTATAACTATTTCGAGAGGATACAAAGAGAATATACAATTCAGTTTCAAAATTTGATAAGTTTTATAGTTTTCAACAACTCAATAACACACCTTTTACATTAACCTTTCAAATTAGGAAACCATATAGACAATTTCTCCATTATTCTTTTTGGAACCATCTTCACAAATGTTTATTCACGTGATAATTTTAATTTTTTTCCAAATAATTTATTTTATAAGTACTTGTAGAGTTTATATTTCAGTATATTTGATCCCAAATAATTTGATGACACAAATATAATCTAAGAACCTATACATATATAAGTCATTACATATATTATTTTAATATTTAATAACTCTATAATTTTTTTAAATTAATTTATAATTGCGAAATATGTACCATGGAAATTGTTTTTATAGCCATATTCCAAAATAATAAGATAAGAACAATCGAGTGCGGGGTTTGTCCCAGGAGTCACGGAAATATCCTGCTTGGGCAGTTGGTTGCTTCCTCAGAGAGAGAAAGGGGAAAGTAGTCATCTCTCTAGTCTCTTCTCGCTCAATTCCAATCGCCATGTCCGAGATGGGAGCACGAAGCTCTTCGATTATACTACTCGCCGTTATCTTCGCCCTCTCCCCCTTCTCTACAGCAGCTGTTCCCTTCATCGTCCTCCATGGTAATTCTCTCGCTTCTCCCCGTCAACGAGCAGTTTCCTGATCATAAGCATCTCTGTCGCGGCGATCTTTTCGAATTCGACTTTGTTTTGGATATGGTTTATTCGATTTAGTTTCGTTGGACAAATCAACTGTATAATTTGTATGGCTTCGCATGAATATTTTGTGCAGCGGACCTTAAATTTGTTAATTATTATGTTAAAAAGTTGATCGATGTGACTAGGATGCTCGCAACCAATGGTTGAACGTGGATGCTGTTGTTCCTTTAGGGTTATTAATTTGATCTATTGAGTGTAAATGAGGTGCAATGAACATACCTTCAGCTGACCTGCTGTATCATTTGCTATTTTAGGGTTAATCTGTCTATCGAGTATAACAATAGTGCGTGTTCATACTTCAGTTTCAGTTGAACTGCTGCGTGATTTACCGTTTTAGGCTTAATTGATCTATTGAGTGTTGCAATAGTGCGTTGAATCCCAGTATCATTTGCTATTCTAACGTTAATCTGATCTACTTGAGGTATCAGTTGATATTTTAGGGACAATCTGATCTATCAAGTATAGCAATAGTGTGTTGAACATACGTTCAATTGAAGAACTGTATCATTTTCTCTTTTAAGGTTAGTTTTGTTATATCTATTGAGTGTAGCTACTGTAGCGTGCAGAAGTGCATAACCAAGTCATTTCTCCTAGAACATTGTATCAGTTCTTTAATTTTGTTTTTTAGTCCCTGATTTTAGGTGTTTGCACTAATTGAGTTCTTATTTCTTTATCTATTTGAGTAGTAGTCATTTGGTCAATTGTTTGTATGGCAATCTTATACTGTAAATTGAATGTATGTGAGCTGGCATTTATAATTAAATTTCTTTCCTGAACCAGGCATCGGAGATAAATGTTCAAATGGCGGTATTACACAATTTACTAAACTCCTGAGTGATTGGTCCGGGGCTCAAGGATATTGCATGTATGGGACTACTCTCCCTTTGTTTCTCATCCTTTCAATGATCCAGACACGTGTGTACATTCTGCATTAATATTATGATCACTTTGTCCATTTTAGTCATATGTTTCATGTTGCTTAAAAATGTTCTCTATCAGTAATGAGTGATGACCTTATAGGAATTAGCTTCTCTTAACTATTGCTGGATGTGAATCATTCCTTTCGATGGAGCATTGAAGTTTGGTTATGATGAAGATTATTGTATTAATGTATGTACATGGTCATGGTATTCCTTTCTCTTGATGCCTTTGTAGATTGTAGAAGACATGACTTGGTTCATATATGGTCTCTTGGTCATGGTTATGCATCATGCTATTCATTGCCATAGAGTAGCCACTTATCATGCCCTAGCGGATGCTGGCACATGAAATTTAGGTTTTCAAATCCTACTTTTCCTTGTATTGGGATTCATTAATTATGCAGCATTATCATTTCGTTTCAGATGTCCAATCAGTTTTCTATTGTTATCAAGATGTACGAACAAATATGTCTGTTGTCTCTCTTCACTCTTTTCAGTTTGGAGGGAATCTATATGCAAGCAGGCGAAGATAATGACCATATATTATATACTGCCTCTGAATTATACCTAACGACTGCAATTACTGCAGCCGTTTTAGTAATATGTAGGTTAAGTCTATGTCTATTAACTACTGTAAGAGAGGTGAAACATCCTTTATTACCTGAACTTTGTCTTATCTGTGCAGTTTTGGCCTTTGTTTTTTAATTCTCTTGCTTGTTCAACATGTATGGTCCAGAGAAATTGGTGATGGAACACGGGCTTCTTGGTTTACCCCCCTTGAGGATCAAGTAAGTAGAAACAACTCAAATCATAAAATTCCTCCAAGGAGTCTAGCCTTGCAGAACAGTTTTTCTCAAATTTGCAATCCTAATTAAAAAATAAATATGCAGGTAAAAGAAGTCTGTAATAAGGTAGTAAACCTCCTTTTGACGTTGAAGACCTTTTCATACTTCATAGTTGTTTGATCTTCAACTTTGACGCTTTATGGAAGTCTATCTCAGGTGAAGCAAATGACAGAACTCAGCGAGGGTTATAGCATTGTAGGCCTCTCTCAGGTACTCACTACATATTTGTTCTTAAGTAATACTCAGTTCTGCAAAATTTATCAACCTAATTCATGGATTGAATTTTTTTTTTGGTTTTCTACACTCTGCTCCATTTGATGTTTGATCTAGCTAGCTGCCTCACAAGTCGATCATGCAAATTTAGCTATTTGATCCTTTTGGTATGGTTTGTTGCAGGGAAACGTTATTGGAAGGGGTGTTGTAGAGTTTTGTGATGGAGGGCCTCCGGTAAGAACCAGCTGAATAAGGGCATGATATTGCTGCTTCTCTTCACAAAAGCTTATGTTTTCCATACTGTAATGGTTGTGATCCTTTTGTTGAATAGCATTTGATTTTGGGTGTTTTTTGCTTCTCATTTTAGATTCAAGAATATTTGGTTCAATATATTTAGATCAAGAGTGTCGGTCTCACTTCATATATTGACAGGTCAGAAACTTCGTCTCAATGGGAGGGCCACACGCTGGAACTGCTTCAGTCCCGATGTGTGGGGTACGATTGCTGTAGCTCTCTTTAATATAATTGCAAATCCTATTTAGAGTTGTTTTAGGGTTCTTTTTATATTTTGATGGTAAATAAAGAATGATTGGCATGAAATAGAAAAGAAAATAATATAAACATAGAAGTATTGAGTGCAATAGACATGTTTTTGACCTTCTCAAAGTAAAGTTCTAAAAAGCTACAGAACCACAGACACCTCCCCAGCCCCCTAAAGAAAAAGAGTGACTATATCTTGGTTACATACAAAGATGATCTCAGAAGATAAAATATGGAAGTTTTGGTTCTTTTTCTGACGTTTTGTGGATGTGGCTAAAAGAAAATTTTGCAAGGATCTTTCTAGACATGCTTCTGCCCTTTTGAACTCAATTTGAGACTATTGAGTCTATTTCCGTTTTAGGTCATGCTAGTGGAGCTTCTAATGGGGTTTTACTCACTTTCTTTCACTCTGAACAGTTTGTTCCTCGTCATTTTTTTTATGTCTTAATGAGGTTACTGTATTTTTTTCGCCTTGATGGTTTTGTGGAGTGTTTCCAGAGGATATCTTATCCTCTTCTGTTGTGCGCTTCATTGATCTAATATTAACCTTTTATTCAGCCAAAAGAGAGAGAACGACTTCACCTGAAAAGATATTATAGTCTGTGTTCATGAATAAACTGATTAAGTTGTATAATCAGATAAGATTCGTATTGGTTTACTTTATGAAAAAGGTGCTGCTCAGTTATCTGCCAGCCACAGCATATTGTTCCGCATATTATCTAAGATCTATGTTTCCACATGAAGACATGTCTACACTGAATCTTTATTTTTGTTTCTTCCTTAAGTAAAAATTCAAGACATAGTTTTGTTTCTATTGCTGCATTCACTGTTTTGGGGTCATAAAAATTGACTATTTGGCTATATTATAATGCATATGTTTGATGATATACATTATAATGATAAAATTATCATTACATTGCTTTCCATCATTCTCTTTTACCCAAAGAAGCACATTCTAACATTATAAAATTTGTTTCAGTTGTTCCACCAACTCAACTTTTTTCTCTTTCTGATCTAGCACTTATATTTTCTTTGCACACACAATGCATACTGTTTTTGTTTCTTCATCAAATTCTGTGCAACTTTCTTTTTGTAAGCAGCCTTTGTGTAATTTGTTGCTAGAATAACCCACCCTGGAAGAAGATTACCTGAAGTACATGTAATTTGATTTGTGTTAATGAGAGATTAGTTTTGAAGTTTAGTAATTTGCAACGGGTCATGCATATCAAATGATTTATGGACATACATATTTTTCATATCTTCAGTGAGTACTAGCCAACTATACTCGAAGAGAATATATATATAATCTTTCATGTTACTCATGGAGCTTCTTCGATCTTCATTCAAATGTGTTAACAAGTCTTATACTCGAAGAGAATATATATAATCTTTCATGTTAGTATCAATTTCTTCGTTTGGACCAGAAATACGGCAACATTTCACATGTAGAATATCTGTCTAAAAACTTACCTAATTTGCATATTGTTTTCAATTTTTAGGATTCTTGCTTATGCAATATGTTCTTTTCATTATCTGCAGTCTGGTATCTTTTGCATCATTGTTGACACACTTATTAAATCAGAGATCTACTCAGACTACATCCAGGTAAAGCCTTTCTATAATGCTTCAATCATTTTGGAACAGATTGAGTCTGTTGGTATAACAACCAATTTAAATAAGTTGTTTATTTGGTGTAATTATACATCTGGCCGACTAGTTCCAAAAACACTTGCTCTATTAATGCTTCTTTCATATTTTTTGCAGGCTCATTTGGCTCCCAGTGGATATCTTAAGATCCCAACTGTAAGTTTTTTCCCTAGCACGTTATACTAGAAGTTCTTTTGAGTCGTGATTGTGCACTAAGATTATAATACATTGATTAGCACTGAAATCTAATAAAAAGACCACTATTATTGCACAACTTGGTTCCTTTATATTGAGCCACAGTCTTTCAGCCATCAGACTAGCATTTGAAATGCTATAAAGATTCTTTCCCAGGTTTTGATTCTAGTGAGCCAAACCAAAAAAAGGTAGGATTCCTGATTTAGTACCAACAAATGAGGTAGAAACTATCAAATAAATCTACATATTATCATTTTCAATAAAAGTTGGATATCAAAGCTTATAAAGATCAATGTTTTTTGCTATATTGAAAGTCGAGTTCAGTGTGTAGTTTCTATATCCATTCACACTTTAGTTATATATCTTATATTTATAACGGATGGTAACATATTGACTATCAATATTGAATCAGACTTCTTTTGAATGTGAACCAGACTTCTTTTCTCCCCCTAAATCACCCTATGAACTTAGGCAACCTTTAGTTTACAAGAGGATGGAGATGCATCTGTTATCACTGCTTGATTTCCTTATTCTGTAGAATGTGGAATAATATGAGGTTTTGTTTTATCTTCAGAATATGGATGCCTACCTAGAAAAGTGTAGGTTTCTGCCAAGGCTGAATAATGAATTGCCGGATCAGAAAAATTCAACTTACAAAGAAAGGTTCAGTAGCTTGGAGAACTTGGTCTTAATAATGGTCAGTTTCCTTCTGTAAACCTTCCGTTGAACGTCCTCGTCTTATACATCTTGCTGCAATTTTATAAGTCATGTCTTGTTTCTATTGTCTCAACAGTTTGAGCATGACACGATCCTGATTCCCAAGGAAACAGCATGGTTTGGGTACTATCCAGATGGTTCCTTTGGTTCTGTGTTGCCTCCACAACAGGTAAGTCAGCTAAACTTTCTTCTTCTCAACCAGTTTTCCCCCCTTTTTTTCTTTTATTTTTGTTAGTAGAGGAGTATTGAGGTTGTTAACTATTCCTATAATTCTGATATATTACTGTTTCTAAATCAGTTTTCAACACAAGAATCTGCAAGTAAAAAAATCCAGGGAGTTCCTTACTCCCTCTGTTCAATAATTTGCCGTTTTTGGCTAAGTTGAGTATTTAAGAGCATCCACAACGCTTATACTTTAAGGGCCCGTTTGGTTCCAACTCTGGAAACGGAATGGAAACGAATTTAGTCAATATGTATATCCTTATTTATGAAATTTTATGGAATCATTTCTTGTGGTTTAATGCAAAATACACTTGATTCCTCACATTTTGTTACCCTATAGGGTATCAAAAGTAATCAAATTCTACTCCAATTACTTCAAACCACAAGGAATGATTCCAAAAACTTACATGAACAAGGGTATACGTATGGACTAAATTCATTTCCATTCCGTTTCCGATTTCGGAGTTAAAACCAAACAGGCCGCTTCTTATCTTTTAAAAAAAATAAAGTTAAACTAAATAAATTCTGTAAATGTCAGAAAAATTCAGAGAGTTAGACTCCTATTTAACAGAATATAACTCTAATATAAGGACTCTTTTCTAATTAAGAACTCTAACCGTACTAATTTTAATTTACTTTTATTAATTATTTGAATGAGAAACCAACAAGGCCTCTATTGTGGATGCTCTAAGAGCATCCCCAACAGCTTCCCTAAACTCTTCTTTAAGATGGAGAATTAAAAGTAAAAATCTACCCTTTATATTTTTATCAAATCCAACAGATTCCCTATCTTGGAGAATTTTCCATTTATTTGAAGAATGTCTTCAAATTTAGGGAAAACTCCCCACTTTTTCCCATTATTCTCCATTTTGAAGAATGAAATGGAGAATCTGTTGGACTACAAAAGCGTTAAAATTCTCCAAATACTCTAAAATGGAGAAGCTATTGGGGATGCTCTAAGGACCTCAATAATTAGACTAAAATATACCAATGCATGATTTTTGAACAAAGGTAATATTGGAGAAGTCTGTAAAAATACCTTTAATATTAAAATTTTGAGAAGATCAAATTTGCACATCTAGAGCTCCTTGGATACAAGTCTGTTCACTCACATCATCTCCCTTTTATTTTTTATTGTATTATTCAACAAGGCTACAGTGTCACGAGCTGTTATTGCTTTGCAGACAAAGCTATACATGGAAGATTGGATTGGTTTGAAAGCACTCGACGATGCAGGGAGGGTGAAATATGTAAGCGTAGCTGGTAACCATCTTGGAATTTCACGCGGCGACATGAAAACGTATATTGTGCCTTACCTAAAAGACGAACCATCAAAAATTAGTAGCCATGAGGGAAGTTCCCGAGGACTTGATGTCGGGATCTCTCAATGGGGCGGCAAAAGGGAGGCAATGCAATATCTCAAGCGTCGTGCTTCTACTGTTATGATACTAGATGAATAAAAATTGGATTCAACCCTCACATCACAAAGTCGTTCAAGAAACTGTCACAACCACACGTTCTGTAATGCAGCATGTAATCAGTGTGCAACTTAATTGCTTGGGAGTATTGATTAGTAATTTATTATCCATAGGATACAACAATCAAAGGGCTTTAAGATACCCATACATTATGGTAAAGCACTATATGTAGATAATCATTCTGTGGAACAGACGATTAGCAGCGAGTAAGTTTGATTCACATCATTTTGTAACTGGTTGATCAACGAGGTAACTTTGTATAGCAAACCAGTTAACCAAAATTTTATGTAGATAATCATTCTGTGGCGCAGACAGTTTGCAGCATTTTGTAACCGAATGGACATGTATGCTTAAATTCAGGTTATCCGTATTTACAGCAATGATTCAATAGCATGTCTGGTTTCTGGGAACCCAAATTCGGGTTATCCGTATTTACAGTAATGATTTCCGGGAATCCAGGTGCCCTAAAATCAAAAAGTAAAAAATACCGGTTAACCGAAACCGCTTCTAAATTTGCATCCGGATATCCGTATTTACAATACTGATTTCTCGGGTACCCGTTGCAAATAAAATATTACCGGTTAACCGAAACTGCTTTAAATCTGTATCCGGATATCCGTACTCGGATAACCGGTTAACTGAAACAGCTTCTTAATTTGCATCCGGATATCCGTATTTACAATAATGATTTCTCGGGTACCCGTTGCATATAAAATATTACCGGTTAACCGAACTTGCTTTAAATCTGTATCCGGATATCCGTACTTGGATACCCGTTTAACCGAAACTTCAAGTTTGTCCGGATATCCGTATTTACAATAATGGTTTCTCGGATACCCGGTTTTTTTAATAAAATTACCGGTTAACCGAAACCATACCCTTAAATGTAGTGCTGTTTTCTCCGGTACCCGGTTTGATGAAAATACCGGTTAACCGAAAATACCATTTACTATATATCAGGATAAACGCGGCTGGTTTTAAAATTAAAACCGGATATCCGTATTTATAATAGTTTCAGGTACCAGCCTATCAGGAAATGGATTTTAATGCGCTGAATATCTATTCAATGGTTTTAGGGTAACCGAATTTGGTAATATTTTTAATGTGTAGCCATAGTTACAATATAGTGTATAAATGATTTGTTACTGGATATCCGAATACATTTTCCATGCCTAGGCTAGCCGAACAACGAAATTCAGTAACCAACTACATCTTAACTTTGAAATAGATAACTGCTCATCGCCTAAATACATCACCGAAAATAGCCTGGGTTGAAACCGGTTAATCTGGACAGGCCCTTGACTTCAACCGGACCTTGCAAACAAACCATTTACCATTGTGTTTAAAGGAGTAAAAAACTTTACAATAAAAACTCTTGCCTACAGCATAGAGCCATAGACTCATTACAGTAAATTTAGATCCAGCATTATTACTTTAGCTTAATCTTATATATACATAAATACGCACCAAAAGGATATCCAAACCCAACAAGCCTCCCAGGTAGATACTTTTTAGTAAGCACCACTTCAATATACATGGATGTCTACTGTAACACCACGGCTTATCTGGCTTGCCTCTATGGCACAGCTGAGCTGCTTCCCGGAAATCTTCTGCTGGGCGTGACACCTTAGCCACAGACACGAGATCCTAGCCAGCGCTGCCTCGCCTACCATCCGTACCTTGTAAATTGCAGTCAGATGTGAAGTCCCACCAGTAGTGGGCTCACTAGTTGAATCGTACCCATCAAGATCAGATGTTGTTACCACTACGACAGAGCAATCGTCAAAAGCCAGGAACTCCGCTGCTTTTTGGAATGTTATAGTTCTAATCACGAGATCTTTTCTAGGGTCCATATACCCCTCCTTCACCTTGAGACGGTAATAGTTCTGAACAGCCTGGAAAAAGGATAACAGAAGAAAATTTCGACATGATTGGATAACATGCATTACAGTATGGACAGACAGCACTTACGGGCGATACATGTACTATAAGGCAGATCCAAACAGATACTTGGTATTCGTGGTACAGGAAGAAAGTTTAATGTATCAATGTGCATAGCAAAAAAATTATGTTACCTGCCGCTGAGATGAAGCAAGCAGGACTCTAGGCCTTATAGATTTGACATAGTTGTAAGCATATTCAGGAGTCATTTGTTTGTATTGCACCTGCAAATGCAAGAATAAATTGCAGAACAGAGAAGGAAGTAGGTGATTAGAAAACAGGTTAATATATTTGCTTCGTAGGAAATATAAGCTTGATGAAGCACAGACCAGGTAACACAAGACCACAGTGGTACTTCGACCCCGACCTGCCTTGCAGTGAACATATGTTGTGCGGTTACAAGATGCATTCTCTTCACAGAAAATGACCATTAGAAGATGTCAGTTTAGCCCGAATACATAACCAGAAAATAACAATTATGACCTTACAGAGGCACTACCTAAAACAATCACTTAACTTTCTTTATAGGAAAGTAAGACATGGACATTGAGCAAATACAATCCAAGCCGACACCAGAAAATAACAATTATGACCTTACAGAGGCACATAATGGATAAGACAAATCATTTGAGATTATTAAACTCTAGAAAGGACGCTATTGGAAAATACAATCCAAGCCGTTTCAGTCGACCAGTATATTTGAGTTGGAAGCCGACACCAGAAATCTTGTTTCTCATCATAACAGTGATTCTAAGTTGATCACTGATAAATAGTGATTGATACAATCACTTAACTTTCTTAATAGGAAAGTAAGACATGGACATTGAGCAAAAAAAATAATTAATTTGTTCCATGCAACTCAAAGAGCATCACGTGCTTATTGCTCTACTCTTTTTTTTTTTTTTTTTTTTTTTTTTTTTTTTTTTTTTTTTTTTTTTTTTTTTTAATGGAAAGCTGTTCGAAACAACTAGGCGGCGCGCCGTCTAGTGGATCGAAAGGCCGAAAAAATCGGCAGACGGTCTAACCGTCATGACACAAACAAGGGAGAAAAGAACTACACAAAAATACATCAAAATGAAACCGAAAGCAAAAAAGTCTTCAAGTGGAAAGCAGGATGATCCAGCCGACAGGAGGCAACGAGCATAAAAGTTCATCTTCGAAGAATGTACACAGGGGAAGCCTGGGGAACAACTGTGGACACCTCAGATTTGGACTGCAATAGAGCCATCAGGAGTCGATCACACATCCACGCATCCTTCTCGATAAACGCACGAAACCGCCAGCAAATGACTGCATCAAAACCTCTGAAGACGAGATTGCAGAGCACGGGAATCTTGATGGATAAAGGTGTAGAACTTGATGGATAAAAGAAGTTGATTTGTAGGGAGAAGATTGATCAAAATAGATTGATTTGAATACATGAGTCTTAAATTAACCGCCCATAATTTTTACTTATTCATTTCATTTATATTGGGTGTATTTGGTACAGTTAGGCCGATAATGGGTAAGAGTATTGTGATAAATTGACAAAAGACTTTGCTAGGCTTTGTGGCCTCTAAAAAGAGCTTTTCAGCATTGAGTTTAAACAATGTGAAATCAACTTAAATATTTGGTAATCCATTCTTTGATAGTCATGAGACAAACCAACCATTCCGGCCATGTATGACATGAAACAACATGGTCATAAACAAAGCAAAAGTTACTTTTTTTTGAGCTTATTGCTCTACTTATGACATACCAGAAACGGAACATGTAAGATTCTTGATAGCAATAGAGCAAACTTAATTAGCAAACTTAATTACCTTCTGAATTTTCCTGCCTATTAACATCTTAAGAAAACAAGCCACTTACTATGAATGAACTCAACTGCTCGACTTATATCAGCCATAGATGGAGCGAAGAGGTAGTCTCGTGTAGGAATCACCACATGATCAATTTCGTGAGCCTAAAGTAGTAAATATAAGAAATAACATCAGGAATAATTATATGAATAAGTTAACCAATATTATCACCCTTGATCTCAGAGATGTAAGTAGACAAACACTAGGGGATCAATGTATTATTAAAATATCAAGGTATATCAAATGTATAAAGGAAGGGGGATTTACTTAGTCATATAAATTGTTTTGTCCATTCGTATTGTCAAGGAGAGCACATAACACATAAACCATGAATTTGCATTTTGGCTCTTTTCATCCTTCACAGTTATAGCTGACAGTCTAGACACACGACGTGCAACTATATAATCAATACAAAAAAAATGATGTCCTTATCCTAACCAAACCCAAAGGAAATATGCACTAATGATTAAACTTGTTTAGGCATATTGCGAAAGAACTCACCCACGTTATTATCCACAGTCACATTTTTCAAATTCATACATTAGAACCTGGTAATAGATTCTTCCTTTCCTCTAATAGTTGTTGAACTCTATAAGATTGAAAACCAAGTCACTAGAGTATATAATATGGGATACGGATAAAAGTTGAGACCAAAGCTTAGTTCTCTAAGATTAAAGGCAATTAGAGTTAATGTATCAGCCCACTTTCTCCAGAATTTACAAAGAACAGATAAATAGCAATTATCAAATTGCATATTTCCAACCAGTGTGCTACTCACATGATATAGAGATGTCGGAACCAAAGTCTCATAAGCCTCATTCAAAGTAATCACTCCACCAACACCAAGCTCCTTCAGGCGCAAAACATCAGTAGGGAAAGGTACAGCACCTAGCAAAAGAAACTGAATAGGCATGTATGAGCCACTGAAAAACACAACACGGATAGGCTGAACTGCAAAAGAGGTATCTACTTGATAGCATAGCGGAGACATGCGTGCAAACACAGATAATATGAAAAGTTGGCAGCTAATATTACATATCAATACACCACAAGTAAAATAATAAAGATACTTGTCAATTAATGTATGCATCAACGTTAAGTTGGAAGCCAGCCAGCCTAAAATAAGTCTACAAGAAAGTTGATACTTCAATGAACAAAACATCAGAAGTATGTATATATTTCATCCATCTCAGCACCGTGACAGGTATGCAGAGACCAATTAACAAGAATTATAAACACTTCAGTCTTCTTATAAGACTAAACAACCAACAGTAATCACAATAACAGCATCAATCTCATAGAACTAATACTAACACGCAGATTCAAATCAATTTGGTAATCCTTCGACCTGTACACTTCTTCTAGGAGTTCTAGCCTTCTTTCCAACCACGTATAGCCTACATATCACTACTTCATGAACAAATAAACGTTGAAGAGAGACACCAAAACTCCAACAAAGAAATTCAAAGTCAACTTTTAACTCAATTACTAGAAAGAAATTAAGATCCAGTCAAAATTCCTTATAATTGGCATGGAGAAGAGAAATTTAGAAGCGGAAATTATACCTCATCAACACGATCCCACCATCGGAACTCGGACTGAATTTTGTTCCTAACAACATTGTAAAGCAAGGTAGGGTAGAAGAGTAAACGCGCCCCAACCCCAACGATCAGTCTCTTAGCATCCGTTAGAGCTACCGTACCATCCTCCAAAACAGCGACTTCGAGACATCGATTCTCAACCACCTCCACGCACTCCTCACCGTTCAATTCCTCTATATGCATATCAACTTTCACCAAATCCAAATTTCCCCAAATCAAACCTCCGACAACCAGATTCGATAAATTGAACCGCGATCCAGCAAGTTACCAAAAATCAGGTTCAAATCGAAACCCTAATTTGACACACGTACTCCGTAAGTCAAATCCAATACACAAAATCGACCAGAAAAGGAATTCAACCTAAACTCCTACAACTTAATAGAACCAAAGCAACGAATCCGAATGAAATAGTGAGCGAGATCTTTGATAAATCAGAAGAGCTCGAGATTTCCACCATATGGACTGATGGAAATAGTGGAAAAGGAAATGAAATCGAAACGGATCAACAAAACAATTCAGATATCAAACAATCAGATCGATAGATGGATCCAAAGAGGGATTACAACAGACGCAAAGAAGGATTGGAGAAGACTCCAAGGTCGCCAAACTAAAGAGAGAGAGTGTGGACGGAAAATGAGAAGAAAGGAAAAGTATCGAAAGATCGGATTTGGTAAATTGGGTTATAGGGGTTGGGATTTCCCGTGATGCGTTCTCCGTTGTTGCCACGTGGCGAGGCCTTTGTAATTGAAGTTAAGATATCCATATGTATCTATAAATATTTTGTCTTAAATAACGATATATAAAAAGAAATTTAAAATAAGAATAAGTATTATTAAAATAATACTTGCAATGAAATTAACTACTTACAAATAATATAATAAAAATAAGTTACAAGCTATTTTTATATACATTTCTTTTTATTATTGCAACCAAGATTAAAACAATGAATAATTTTCGTAAGTTCACCGTTTCTCCAGGCTTCTCTATCTCTGTTTATACTTTGAAGATGAACGTTTATACTCGTTGCTTTTGATTGGTTGGATCCTACTTTCCCTTAAATACCTTTTGTGCTTTCGTTTTTTTTTTCTTTTTATGTATTTTTGCGTATTTCTTTTCTCCTTTGTTGATGATCTTTCTTGACGGTTAGTCCGTCTGCCAGTCCTTTCGGCATTTCGATCCAATAGATGGCGCGCCGTCTAATGGATCGAACCGCTTTCCATTTAAAAAAAAAAAAAAGAATAATTTTCGTAAGAAGGATAAGGTTAATATAAATGAATAAGGAAGTTTAAATGTTAACGGTATGATGCACACAATATTGTGTACTCATGAATGGATTCATATCTTATGCGCATAAAATTACTTCGACGTTTGTCACATTTCTTTTAGTAGTAAAAAAAGAATATTTTTTCTTTTTAGATGTTCGCATAGGATTTATATGATATAAAGATAAACATGCAGATTTAGACATCATCTCCGGACTTGTTTAGGTCGAAAAGTTTGGCCCCAAGCTTTTTTTTTTAAAAAAAGTTGCCTAATAGCTTAATCTTTTCTATAAAAATAGACTCGAACTTCGAACTCAATTCGAAAAACAAGCAAATTTTTGTTGGTAAAGTGCGAATATATCAAGTTTTATGTAAATCATATGTCAAAGGGAATATTCCCAAAATTCAAACGGTAGAGGAGCACACATATTTGTGACTCTAGACAATTCGTCGGTCATCTGTCGACCAAATCTAGTTAGACTAAATTGTTATTCTAAGATATATCTTAATATTAATGACAATTAGAACAAAATGTTAGATTTTGACAGCCTTGTCAAACAATGAACATCGGTCTAATAACGTTGTTGTTATTATCTTATAAAACGTAACGTATTTTGATCATGTATGGAGACTATTGAAAATTATGAAAACAACCCATTTTAAATGAGGTAATATTTTTGGGCCGGTATTAATAGTTATAATAGAGTCATTATAGTTGTATATTTTCGAACCGGTATTTTGGACTAGCCGCGAATCAAATAATCCATTGATGCTTGTACGGTACCTCTTGAATATTGGTAAAACACATCCTTGTAGCTTGAGGGGTTTTTTCTTTTGGACCGGTATTTTGGTTTGGACATGAATCTAACAACTCATTTTGACTTGGACAAATTAGGTCCAGTCCAAAACACGATCTGAAACGGTTGTTTTAAATTCAAAACGTCAAAAAATCGTCCCAAAAGAAGACATAATCTAAATCAATGAAATCTTACCCAACCAGACCTAAGTAATCTGTCCAAATCAAAATATATATATAAAAAAATATCGGTTCATGTCCGATCCAGGTTAGACGGATCCTTGATCCTTGACCGATAAACGGTCCTACATAGAGTTCTACCGTATTATATTTCATTACGACCGTACTACACTTATAGTCGCGTTTTCACTTGAACATAATATTTGTAAAGTTTTCTCTACCTAATAAATGTATCACTATAATACTGATCGAACACTAATGGAATTCCTCCTGTCATATTAAAAGAAAATAGACAAGTTATATTGTTTGTAATATCACCCTTATTAAGATATTATCATGTGAAGAAGACATCTTTATTCTTTGCCAAACGATGCCTTACCTTCATCAGTCAAAAAAATTATATATATGACATCTTCAAGATTAAGAAAAGAATAGTTTCATTATGCACCACAACATTCATCTTAATTCTATTTTAGTTGAAAAGTATTATTCTTTTAACTTTTTATTCCAGTTAATGATACGGTTCAATTCGTACCTACTAAGTTTAAGAATATAGTTTTATGATGGTATTAATTGTTAAATGTTCATCATATGATTTAACACGTAACTGCTTTCGCCTAAACAAGATTATCATTAATATAAGGGCCCGTTTGGAAGCACCGGGAATCATTCCCGGTAACGGAATGATTCCGAATCAATCAAAAAGCTATGTTTGGTTAGAGGTCTTTTAACACATAAAATTAATCTCATCCATTCCATTTCCTTTCTCTACCCTTATTCGATTCCATTCCGTTTCCATTTCACCGCTTCAACCAAACGGGCACTAAATATCCTAATTTCAGTAATAGAAAATAAAGATAAATGAATTGGATAATTATTAAAATAGAAAAAATTTAAAGATTTTTATCTCTCCTATTAATAATCAATTAAATTTTATATTTTATTAAACCGGGTAACTAAATATTATCTTCGTAACGGGCCTAACGGCGACGCTTTTTTAAACGGTGACGCATTGCGACGACGTCCAATGCATCGTCACCAAAGAGAAGCTTTGGACTTTGAAGTCGGGAGGGATCGAGGGAACAGAGGTAGAGGTGGAGCAACCTCTTTTCCTCTTAACAAAAAGTTGTTTTCAGGATTACGGCGGTTCTCTTTCTTTCTTTTTTTCCATTCACCCGGTTTAAACTGCATTTGCGGTTCGATTCAACACCTGGATCGCAAACTGCAAAGCCGAATTTCATGTACCGTTAATCGAACCGTCTATTGCGGTTTGTGATTCGATTAGGTCGCAAATTTGCGGTTCAGTTATCTTGAACAGCCCGTACGATGCTCGCCCTGACAAATTCTACTTTAATTGCAAGTTGAAACACTAAGCATTGTGATGAGAGATGCAAGTTACACATTCTTAATTTTGGTTAACATTTAGCTCAAATTAGTCTTGACTTGCTTACAAATGAACAAAACATGTCAAAACTCGATCCGTTTGACTAAACTAACACCTTAACAATGTTGTATTAGTCGAGTAACTCAGACTTGGTTAAAAAAAAAAACTCGGTTAAAAATTAGACTAGACTCAAAACCGATAACAACCTGCATGATTGTGATACACATGTGATCAAACTTTATATGCTTGAATATATCACTTACAAAATACTTCCAACATAAACCAGAAGAATTGAAGCCAAAACACTTTCAACTCCATTCAAGTATTTCTTTCTTGACATATTTGCTGGTTTACAAGCAAGAGTAATCCAAGCAAAGGAAAAACTCTTTCAAAGATGGATTAGTGTTAACTTCTTACAAATGTATATATATTCAAATCCATCTTGCTGAAAATTTTACTTAACACTGCTTCTACTGAACTGCCCAGTTGATCTCTTTATGGATTCAATCCGTTGAAGCCGAATCTGTTCGCGGAATTTCGCTATGAACTCATCAGCTTTCTTATCAACATCTGGTCCTTCATCATCAACACCACTAGAACAAGCACCAGCAACAACAGCACCGGCAATGGCAGCAACAGCATTATCTTCTTCGCCATTTCCGGCATTAGCCACACTTCCTTGATCCTCATCTGCCTCGTTTCCGGATTCGTCGTCTTCGTCTTCATCATCACTCATAGCTTGGACTTCTCCAAGGAAATCATCTCCGTTCTCATTCGTGTAATCCAAGAACGACGAATTCTCATCTTGATTCAGCTCATCTGGTTTTGGGGACTCAATTGGTTCTTCTTCCGGATCAGCTTCTTTCCAGTTTCTCGGAGATCTTATAGTCCGGCGAGACTTCGGTTCATTCCAAATACTGCTTGAATCCTGATTAACCATGCTGGTTTTTGACTTGATTAATGGAGATTTGTTGTAGAAAGCAACTGGTGGCGGTGGTGGTGGAGGAGGAGGTGGAGGCCTATAAACAGTCTTCCTCTTTGTTGAATCCTCGGTTCTTTTCGATGGAGTGTCGAACAAGCATGCGGGGGCCGGAAAAGCCTTCATCGGCGAAGATTTTGAGCTTAATTGGGACCAGCCAGATGGATTATAATCCATTTGCTCCATTGGAGGATCATCTTCATCCTTCTCCATCCTCTCGGATCTCGATCTCCATGGTATTGGGGATGGAAGCACAGCAGTTGCATCTTCAATATGTGTCGGAGCCTCATCAAGACTCGGATTCGGGTCAGACTCGGAGATACCATTGAAATCTGAAACCCTAGATTTCAAGCTTCCATTAGCAATCTTCTTCTCCCAATTCAAAGGCTCCTTAGGAGCCGAACCAGAAGTGTAACTTCTAGACCTGGTATAAGACCTACCAGAAACCCTAGAATCGTTACCACCAGCATTCTCATCCGAAACCCTAGATTTCAAGCTCCTGACAGGGAGAAGCAATGGCTTATGATCATCTCCAATTAAGGAGCCTCCTTGTTCCTTATTAGCCACGACAACGACTGGCTCGTTTCGAAAGTACTGAGAATTCCATGTTTGGACCTTATTACCTCCATCATCAAACGACGACGAAGACGATGAACCACTCGGGGAATCGACGTCGTCGTCGAAAACAGAGGAAGCCTGCAACAATTTGGAAACATAAGAGTGAGTAGTATCAGCTTTCTGATGGTTTTCGCCGCCGGAATCATCGTATCTGCGGCTGAAAAGGCCGTACGAGACCGCGATTCCAACGAAGACTATGTGAAGAAGCTCCCAGCTCTGGGAAAAGAAGTTTTGGTTGAAGAACTCAGGGGCAATTGAAGGGAAAACCGGAACGATTATGAAGAAGAAGAACGCGATTAGTGCTTTAAAGAGGAAGCGAGAGTGGAAATTAGTTGCAGGAGGCGGTGGATTTTGCTTTGAAGGCCGTTTTGGAGGTTTGAGTGGTGGGACTGTAACACCATCCGCCATTGATGAGAAGGGAGAATAAAGAGAGAGATTTGATTTGGGGTTGAAGGAGAAGAGAGAAAAGAGAGAAGAAGTGGGGAATGAAGTTGGGTTAATAAGGAATAATGCATGGGGAAGAGATAAAGGGTTGTGCTTTGACGCGATCATCGGCTACTGCCATGGCCGACTGCTTTAGCTTTATTAATGGCGTCTGCTTTTTCTCTCCATTTGCCCAAATTTGCTCTACAAGGTGGTCATTCTATAAATTTTAATTTCTATTTATAATTATAAAAGAAATAGTCTATTGGGTTTTTAATTATATTATGAGTGTGGATAGTGGTTTTTAATTGATAATAAATATAAATGAAATAGCTTGCAATATGTTTTTGTCTACAATAAATAATCTTAAAACGAAATTTCTAAGTAGTTTAAGTTTTTTGAATAATTTTTAGTTTTGTTGGTAGATTTTTTAGTAGAATTTGTAAGGGTTTTGTAAAATTTTAAAATCTCACAAATAATCTAATTGAATGGTAAAAGTAAATTTGTGGATAGATTTGTATATAAATTTATCAAAAAATTAAAATTGTATAAATTGTTAAAGATGTAAAAATGGGACAATATTGTAAAAAATTTGATAATCGACCCAAAAAGTTATCCTAAAAAACTTTTCCAAATTCTACTAAAAAAAACTCCTCAAAAATCTCATCTCTTCAAAATCTAGTATACCAAACACTATGTAGCTTTCGAAAAATACAAAGCTCTAAAATAATCTACGCAATAATCTCCGACGATAAATTAGAAAATATCTTATATTGTCTACTCTTAAAGATGTTAAATTGAACTATTATTAGTAAATTAGATATATTAGATTATAAAAAAAAAACTATGAAAAACATAACAAATGTAATATATTTAGAATTTACAAACCAACTAAAATAAACCTAATTGAAGTGAACTTAAATGAATAAAATAAATAAGTGGTTTTATAGGGATAAAATATTACCTTTTTAGTTAATTGATTTTTAAAGTGGATACTTATATTAAAATCAATTAATCTCGTATTATAATGACTCATTTAAAGATACTAACTTTGGAACAACCTAAGTGGATAAAAAAGAGAAAAAAAATATTAGTTCTTGTTAATATTTATAACATATTATTGTAATATTTTGAAAATGAAGTTTGTTGGAGATAATAAGGTTTCACATCGAAAGATGGGGACATTTCGAGCATAGTATATAAGATCGGTGGACTACTCCTCCTAATGTCAATTGGCTTTAGAATGGAACCTCACCGGGTTTATATGTTGAGTTTGAGCCTAATACACATGTGCGCCCGTATGCACACGACCCGCGCTCTATCAGTCCGTCTGTATCGTACTTTGACAGAGTTATATAGAAGCAATTGATTCCGTCTCTAATCTCAGCTTAGGAGAGACGCTATAATTTATGTGTCTTTTGTGTTAAGTAATTTAGAATGTAGATGAAAGTGAGAAGAATGTAAAACGTAGGCCCTAAAGTGGAAAGGGATATGTCCACAGAAATCAATACGTTGCGTAGAGTTTGGGCCTTTGGGATTCTTTTTTTGGATTGCCTACGCTTGTCTTTTTACTTTTCTTTTGCCTTCATCTTTTTTTTTCCGGTTTTTGGTACGTTTGAATGGCAATTTAGGTGAGTTTATAGAATTTATGAAAAAAATTATGAATTAGATGGTAAGGTTTTTGGAAGACATAGTTTGTTAGATAAATTTGGTGAAGATTGGTCGAAGAAAATTTCATAATACTCATACTAGTATAAAGATCCTTTCTAGGTCTCACTTACGTTGGAGCGGTTTGAAAGAATCGTGATAAAACTGGAGTCTTCAAAAATATCCGTTACCACGGTTCTTTCAAACTGCTCTAAATAAGCGAGGTTTAGGGAGAGTCTTTGTACTAGTGTTAATATAACTTCAGTCCGGTTGGTTCATGAATTATGATAAAATTGTTAAACAAATAGGAAGTTCGGGTCAACCCGAATAGAACTGAACCTAACCCGATTTGGGTTCAAGTGTAGAGTTATTTTAGTTGCATTAGCCTAGTAGGGTTAGGTAACATATTATGGTGGTGGCTTTAGGTGTCCCAAAGTCTATAAAACGATAAGATGGAAAGTAGTTGTCGGTGAGCATAGACTAAACTTACATTCCATTATGTTTTATCATGTGTCCCATATTAAGCAAAGAATGTAGCAAATGTTTTTAATGAGTGACCACATGGTTTTACCGAAAGTAACTAATAAGACATAGATTAGACTACAAGGCATTCTCTTGTTAAGGCAAATATAAAAGTTTTGTCTAAAAATAGACGGAACTTTTGCACGTAAATAAGACGGGTAGTTTTCTCATCAAATAAGCAGAAAGTTAAGATAACATCAATTGGATGATTGAACAATCTATGTAGCTCGACTGGAAAAGCGAAAACTACATTGGTTAAGTAATCCATAACATAGTTTTATATGAGTTGTGACGAGCCTGCATACACCAATTTTTACGGAAAAATCATTGTCAATTTTTTCCCATACCAAAACGGAGGTGAGAGAGGAAATTTCGTTACTAAATAACCATTTGGGAGTCCGTCTTCACGAGATTCTACTTAAAAGTAACTAAGCAAATAAGATACATATTAGACTAACAATACAATCTCTCATGATTGCAAATTAAGAAGATTCATATTCCATACAACTTATGTTTTCAACAAGTAAATATACATATCTAACAATAATTAAGATCAATCAAATCCGCGAGCGGTTCATTCATATAGAAGCTAGCATTAACCGCAAGACGAGGATTGAGATCAAGGAATACGAACGGAAGTATCGTAAGAGGCCCCGGGGGTCCAAGGATCGGGGATCGCGTTGGGGAGGAGCACCCATGTTGCCTTAGAAGAAGGTCCTCCAGGCAAGAATAGCCTTAATGTGAGTGAGGTTTTTGGAGGACTTGAGATGTGCCATACTGCCCCATAAGCTCTGCTGCATGGTTTCCACTCAATGCTGTCCTTCTGCACATGAATTGAAATATTATCAAAATAGTTTATTGAATCTGATTAGGAATTTGTACAAGTTGTTTTTATAAAACATAAGTTTACAAAATCTGATCAAATTAGTTTTTCATAAATCTTGTAGTGTTGATATGCACTAAAATTAACGTCTTAAGTTCTGGAAGTATTGATCAGGAGCTTGCCAAAATCATATATTGATTTCTAAGGTTGAAAATCAACGGTGATCATAAATATGGGTAAAAATCTAGAAAATCGGATATTGGGCATTTACCCTTATCACCAACCCAATGGCTATAAAAATCGGTTTCTATTCAATAATTATTCAAACCATTTTCATGGTCGTGAAGTCTGATGTACTATATTCTCGACGTAGTTACGTGATACAGTACATCGTCGTTCAAAAGTAATGTGAAGACCTTGTTTGATAACGTCACTAAACCTATTCACATATTATGGTTTAGTCACATATTCGTGACCAATTGAATAACCAATTCTTGCGTACTGTACTTTTGATTCTTGATTGATTTTAGTTGTAATGGATTGGATTGAGTTTTCAAATTAAGTCGCCTAGCTAGCTCATTTAGATCCAGTTTGATAAGACAAGATTATACATCGAGATAAGATAAAGATGAAGATATATGAAGATGAAAAATAGTAGATGGTTTTTTGGGATGAACTGAAAAAAATAAACTTGTATATCTTTGGTATAGAAAAATAGTAGATGGTTTCGTCTCAGCTCAAATAATACCAAAATAATCTTCATCACCTGTTTAAACCCGTTGCCAAACGGGCCTTAATGTTTGAATTAAATGAGACAAGTTAACACATGGTCTTGTTAATTTAGCAAATAATATATAAGCTAATTTGATCAAAAATAAGTTATATATATAGAGAGAGTACAGGTCATATGAGAACATGCCTTATCATGTAATGTCGTTTAATGCATTATTTATAGTTATTGTTGGTTGAATGGATTATTCGAAATTATTATTAGTTTCAGAAGATTATTTATCTAATAATTATGATATCTATCCCAAATCTCGACCCTTAATACTCACTATCCGACGGTCTAAGATTGTTATCATGGGGCCCACCCTATATATCAATCAAAATTCAACTTGTATCAAAATCTAGCATTTTTACCAAAAATAAAAAAATAAAAACTAACCTCAAATATCTCAACAGCAGTGATGGAAGAGCTTCCTCCTTGATAAAGGAACAAAAACGCCAGATAGTAAGGGTAACTGCTATGCTCAAGCACCTTAACCCTAAGGCTCTCTTCTGCTGCATACTCACATTCTATCCTTACGTATTGAATATCAACTATGCCTTTATCCTTCAAAGCTTTCTCATTTCCGGGTTTCGCCATTGTTACGAATGCATGATAGCTTAGTATGAGCTCGGCTTCATCTGTTGAACCCTTGTCTGTCACTACTACGTTTACTCCTCCATTGTTGCACTCAGGGACTGTGCATTTTACCTGATAGCATGCGCCACAGCCTGAGCCGGCTTTGTAGAGAAACCGTGATGATACTGCAGCTACGTTTCCATTATTGATAGTTCTTCCATAATCTCCATATCCACATGCTCCACCTTGATTTGATGAGAATTCGAAGTATGTGAAGTTTGATTCATAAGGTTTCAATTCTTAAGCTCAAACCCAACACATAATTGTTGCATTAGGAGAGTATTCACCAACCTTTTATATATTTACCACCAAAATATATATATATATATATATATATATATATATATATATATATATATATATATATATATATATATATATATATATAGGGTGTGGTTCCCATGAGAACACACCTAACGTGTATACATGAGAACAATCGTACACCGTTAGATGGTGAGTATTAAGGGTTGAGATTTAAAGTAGATATCATAATTAATAATAACTACAAATAATAATAATTAGGAATCCAACAATAACTACGAATACTCCACTCAACCAACAATAACTACGAATAATACATTAAACGATATCACACATTCGTAACAAAACTAATAATAATTACGAATCTGTTCTCATGTATACACGTTAGGGGTGTTCTCATAGGATCTATACTATATATATATATATATATATATATATATATATATATATATATATATATCACGACCAAGTTCATCGAACCCAACACATAATTGCATTAGGAGGAGTATTCACCAACCTTATATACTAGGTTCATTATCAGTTCATTATCCGTTTATTACAGATGTGAAAATTTTTATCCTTCACAATAATGAAGAGTTAAAGGAGGACAATCGATCATTGCCATTTTAATCCATTATATATATATATATATATATATATATATATATATATATATATATATATATATATATATATATATATATATATCCGTTTTCATTCATATACCTCTAAGCAAACGGACCTAATACGTGTAAGCTATGATGCCAATTTGATGCAAGATATGCCGAATCAAAATAAGTCGCAAGCATTATGATTAGTCGACTGTCAATGCAAGAGAGTAAATATGTACATAAATCATAATAATGCATGCAAAATGTTCATAACAAAATGTAGATATTGATGTCTATGCTAATTTTAGCTATCCAAGTTAAGCGTACGTACTCGGAGTTCCTAGACCGTCGGGCATTTCGTAAAACTTGGCCTTGGTAGACTTGTATATGGCTTGAGAGGAGCAAAGATGAGGCAAAAGAGTCAATGCAGCCAAATAGATGCATAAGTAGTTAAGACTTGGAAACTCAATCATCGTTGTTGGAAATGGATTGAATAGAGCTTTTGGAGAATATGCAGCAAACTATGTGTTTTAGGTGACAAATATAAAGAAGAGTAGTAGATTGGTGTTTCTAGTAGTTCATCTACTTTCCTTAGTGCGATCTTGGTAAATGGATTATTAACACTTGGTCATCAATGGAATTGATTATTAGGTACATTGCAAATACTTTTGTCTTCCACTCATGGCTTTCACATGGTTGACCCCTAGCTCTATGTTATAAATTAAATTATGCAACTAGCTTGCATGTTGGGAGGGGAGCACATGCAATGCAACACCCAAGTATAAAATTTGTGATCACTAGACTTTAAAAAATCATCTTTTTTTGTTAGACTTTGAATCACTATATCTATATATGCTTTGATAGAACAAGTTTTATTATTTTTATTTTTTTTAGAAAGGTATATCTAGACTTGATCATACCCGGGTAGCCCGTCTAGACAACGGACGAGTATGAACAGAGGAAGAAGCCCGACCCGTCAAGCCTGTCGGACTGGCCCGGGCACCACTCTAGACTCGATCGGGTCGGGAAGTCCGGTCCGCCAGCCCAGTAAATTTTTTTTTTTTTTATATTGTATCTATCATAAATATAAAATATTTTTAAAAACATTTTTATTAAAATGAAAAACGGGTACCCGTAGATCCGGATCGTCTGGATACGACAACGATTTCAGGCCCGGTAGCCGGACTCGACCCAACCCAGATATGAACAAGTCTAGGTTTATCTTATCTAATTTTAAAAGTTGAGTAAATTTTGTAATCTATGAATATAAATATAGTAATATAAAATATTAAACCCCCCGGAAGGAATATGATGTGAAAATATAGTATTTATTTTAATTAAATATTTGCACATAATATTCTTGATTTGCTGTAAAATTTTACTAAAAAGCAAATATTCGTATAAAAATAGCAGAATAAAAATATTAGATATCATGATTACTAAAAACTATACTTGGCTTCAAAGTCACATATTTTGGGTAGCAATCGAGTCTACTTTAGACTAGGTGTACAAGAATGTTGATGCGCATTGCTTTTAATGTCAACCTAAACCACTTTCATTTACAGAAGCTGAAAGATAATAAAAATATTTTGCAAGAGAATAGGATAATTGTGTTGGTGTGACAAATTGCAATCAAATATATTATTACGGTTGATGATGAAGTTGCATGATGATTTGTAACTTCAAGCTTAAGTTTGAAGTGAGGACTGAGGAGAGAAAGCTATAAGAGTATATGATAACTGATAATTTATATTGACAGATAATGGAGGTATTTATACACTGTGAGATAGATGAGAGAGAGAGATACGGATCCTAACAATCTGGATCATATCAGCTTAGTTGATAAGACTAAATCTATCTAATATCCCCTCTCAAGTGAAGCATATTTATTGAGCTGTAACTTGGATATGAGTTGTTGAAATTGAGCTCTCTGCAGTGGTTTTGTCAGCACATCTGCCAGCTGATCCCTTGTTGAGACAAAACTGACACGTAGAAGACCTTGCTGCACTTTCTCTCGAACAAAGTGATAAGACAACGCAATGTGCTTCATACGTGAATGAAAAACCGGGTTTGAACTTAGACTCGTAGCTCCCATATTGTCACAATAGATTGTAGGAACAATTTGGACAGGTCTGTTGAGTTCAGTAAGGAGATTCTTTACCCAAACAATTTCCGACGCAGTGTCAGCTAGAGCTTTATATTCTGCCTCAGTGGATGATCTGGCAACAGTCTTTTGTTTCCTGGAACTCCAAGAAATGAGATTGGAGCCATAAAACAACATGTAACCAGTAGTGGAGATGTAGTCACATCTGTCTCCAGCCCAGTCGGCATCAGAAAAGGCGTGTAGTCACTACTACAAAAAGGATTTTACAATCCGGTTAGTTGAGGGCTTATAATCCGGACATGCACCGGATTAAAGGTTAGGGGTGTATTTGCCCCAAGAATTTATAATCCGGTCGTTTTTTTGCGAAGCACCGGTGTATTTGCTAGATTCATTTTTGCCCTATTTTTCGATCGTATTTTTGCCCGGATTATTTGACACATTATAATCCGGATTATTGGACTGAATATAATCCGGATGTGTTACATCCGGATTATATGAAGCGTATATAATCCGGAGGAACATCCGGATTATATAGTTGTTTAACACACCGGATTATTTTTTTTTATAATCCGGACTAGATAACCGGATTAAGAAGTTTAGTGGTGGCGCCATTGGGTAAGGTTAATATACACCGGATACTTACAAATGGATTATTATAATTTTGGCTTTATACACCACAAACATATATCCGGATACTTACAAACGGATTATTATAACATTTGATTTAAATCCAATAATTGATTTTTCACATATTTGAATTATACCAAAACATAATAAACCAGCTCATTAATTGTCATAAACTAAAAACTTGCCATGAAAACATGTTTACATCCGTTGCTAAACTTTAAGTCATACTCCTAAACAAACTCGTAACTAGAAAAACTTAGTCTATGAGTTATAAGATTCAAATAACATTACTGATATGAGGTGCTAATAGACGATATGCTTCTTTGGGACTGTATGGCACTGATTTCCATCTCATAGGTGCTGCTGCTCCAAAATTCCTCCGCGATGCTGCCCTTTTTTACTGCACGGTCTTGAATTCTAAGTCCTTTTGATGGTTTGTCCACTGCGATTATTAACGGGGGCTCAACACAACATCCAAGACAACCTATGCTCTGTTACAAAACATATATCGGGAAATTGATTAGTAGCGAACTTGCAATTGCTTGGCATGAAAAAAGCCTTGATTCACCAGCAGCGTACACCCAAACAAACTAGTATAATATGCCATAGAACATCAGAGCAATCTTAATATTGGTACTTATTTGTCATTTCTTTTCTTTATACAACCTTAGATAGGTAAAGGCTGATCGCTCGTTGTTTTTCGATCATTGAAAAAACAAAAAATGGAAAGACAAGCTAGGTAGAAAAATGCATATCAAGATTTTGGTCTACTTCACATAAAAAAATTGTTTGGTTTTCCAAAACAATTGGAGCTTCCCTGTTATTCGAACAGTAATTCGCAGGTATAAAAAAGCCAACACAAAATACTAATTACTAGCATAGTGGCATGCATAACTTGTCTGCATAATTTATTATTTCCATACATGCATTATCAATATTTTGTTATGCAACATTATAAGCACGGAAATAATGTTTGCTTTTTAAACATAAAAATCACCCCAGGAAATCTAAAAGTGACAAGAATATACACAGTTTTTGTCATGTCTAGTGTTGAAACATTTGCATTCAGATAGTCCATACTAGCAGTCACTATAGGTCATTGAAAAAGGAAATACAAGATACAAAGTCCAAAATAATGTGAAAAGAGAGCCAAATTGGTACCCACTTCCAGACCACCAATTCGATCTTTTGATAAACATGTTAAAGTTTTTAATAGGAGTCAAATTATTGATACATAATGCACTTTATGACCATCTACAGAGATTAGTATACCATGCTGATTGAGATACATGTCATCTTATTGCTAGGCTGAAGAGCCACTCTGGTGCTCTTGCTCCAAATGTCTACAATAATGAATGGGTAAAGCATCCGAGGAAGCTTATTTCAACTGACACAAGGACCTTTTCAACAATTTGGCACACCCCTCCCAAAACATAACCCCAAAGCAATAACTAAATCTCTAGTATTATGGACAAAAGTGTTGCTTCATATTTAAGTAGATGACCATTCAAAAACAAAAGAGAGTACTTGAAAAATGTTGCTGGAAGAAAAAACAAGTTTATAAATGTTGCTCGAAGAAATAAGCTGCATAGCCCAAATGGAGAAATGTGTTTCATGGTCCCAACAAACAAAGAAACAATAAATATGTGTTGAACGTTACAATTAACATATAAAGTCACAAAAGAAAACTTGTGCAAGAATAAAATGAGTTACCATTAACATGGAGTTCTGCGTACTAAGGTCAGTGCATCCTAAATGAAACCTTATCATTGTGAAGCATGCACTAAGCCTGTAGAATGTAGGACACCACTAATTATGTTAGCACCACAACCCAATTTAGACTAAAAAGACTTTAAGCATAACAAAAACCAATCAAACCTGAACATCATATTATGTTCTAATCAGTTTTGGAGATTTGAAATGTTTTCTCCACACCCTGCACTAGATTTGTCCTGCATATAAGGGGAGAGAACATTCACCTAGTTTGCATATGAAGAGACAGTTATTTACTCATATGTCAATTGCAATAACAAAAAAAATATGAAAGGCATCTCCTGCGATCAGAGAATGAAAAAGAAAACCCCTAAATAATAATAACTAATTTAGTTAAGGGAGCCAAAAGCTAGTAATTTACCCATGCGTAGGCATACTTATGATCATCAACTTCACTAGATACAGAGGATAATCCACAGTTAAGCAAAACCTAAGCAAACAAACACCATTCAAGATACCAAGTGGAGCAACAAATTTAAATTAAAGATAGGGTGATACACAATGTCTGCTTATAAAGTAGTAAAAGTTTAGAGTAACAAACTAACATGATCATAAAGGTCTCTAGAGGATGATGGTTGCACCGGTGATCCACCAAACACAACCAAAAAATTGTTAATCTTTACAAAAACTCATTTGTGTACCTTAGGTTTTAAGGGCTGAGGTGCAAAGGTCTTTGGAGCCTCGCGCCTCAGGAGGAGGTGCATGCCTCATGTAGTTTGAGGCCCAAGGATGCGATGAAACAGGGGATACCAAAAATCTGATTTTTCGCATAAAACTTAAAACGACTTCAGAGAAGTAAATCCCATGTGCAAAAAAAAAACAAAAAGGAAGTATATATATATATATATATATATATGCATATAACTAGGAAAGAGTCAAAGAAAGCAGAAAAGTAAAAGCCGATAAGTAAGATATGATATGTTAACCACTGCCAGAATATTAGTCATTATATACTCCTCCCATTCTACTTGATGAAATTGCCAATGCTATATATATATATATATAGCATACACTAACTCAACAAGAAGAACATGGGCAAAGTTCATACAGAATATGATTGTATGAACTATTACCTTAATCATGGATTCAGTAAGCAAACTACTCACACATAGGCATTGAATTTTCATCTCCACTTGAGGAGCGTCATCAATTTATTTTTTAGGCTTCATAGGGGTGCTAGTTGAAGCAACATGTGAACTTGATGTCAAATCAGTGGCACCTGACACCTGCATTTTTATGGCCAAAGTAGAAGAGGCATTGAGATGCTGGGGGTTGGGGGATGAAACATAGACAAAACTTTACATCTACATTAACAAGGAAATGTAATTGAAGATGTGCCGTATAACCTGTAGGTATCATCAACTAATCTTGCCACCTCCTCCTTTCTAACTACATGCTTCTTTGTCCACATCTTTGATACTGCAAATGAAAGACAGACATGCTCAGGAAATAAAGACAAATATGTAAAATCAATCCATGATTTATATTAGACATGCTAAGAAGTAAAAGTGTATTTTAAGAAAACAAGTAAAACTCCAACATGCTATACTCAGCGTCACAAAATTACACTCCAGTTGAAGTATCATTGAAGCTAATCATCCAGATCATAAGTATCTACATAGATAACTAAACCACCGTTCCCCCATTAGGCCATTATCCAGGTGACAAAGAAACAATGCTAGCAGACAAGTAACAACTCAGACTGAAGAAATGAATAATTAGTAGCAAATCTAGAGATTTAAAAGTAAGGGCACTAACCACGCCATATGAAAATTAAGCAAAATTAATCCAGTTAACATGTATAACTAATTCAAAGTTTACAAGCCGAATCAAAATTATACATAAGTTGAATAACAAAATAATGATGAGCAGAAAGAAACATGTACACTACATACTTAGTATGATAGCTTTGCGATGGGATTTGTCACGCACAAACATAGACAGAGTAAAAGAAAGCGTATAAATCCAATCACACTTGCCACCCAAACCTCAAGGCCCACACCGTCATGTTATTAATTTTATATAAAATAAATAGGGTAAAAGTAGAGATCGGTTATGAATGGTGTTTCACCCACAGGACAATAGGTTGGATCATAAAACCACACCGTCAGGTTACGCACATATGCATAGTGTAGACATTAGTTATGAATGGTGTTTCACCTACAGGACAATAGGTTGGATCATAAAGAGGGTAAAAGTAGAGATTGGAAATCCTGCAATGTTTGATGTAAGCTAATTTCAATGTATGAAAATAGCACACTAATATTGAACTATCACTGTAACTTACTATCACTATAAGAAGATTAAAACATTAATATCGAACTATCAAGGTAAAAGTAGAGATTGGAAATCCGGACTTGAATCTTCAACTTAAAGTTTATATATACTTTGTATATAGCAAGCAAGGGAGAAGGAAGAGAGAGACGAAGATAAAACCAAATCAATACAACCATTTAAGCAAAAAAATGGATCAGCAAGATTTGGGCGCATTACAGATCTGGGCGCATTACAGATCTGGGCGCGCGACAGAACACAAACTATGTATGTAGTCATCTCATCACGAAATCATACAATAACAAAAAGGAGAAGGAATGAAATCGATAAACATACCGAAGAGAGATCTGGGAAGCACTTCTCAAGTTTTTGTCCAGCGAATTGAAAGAACCCTAAACTCGACAAAGCTAGGGCGCGCAGGGGAAAAGCAAAGCGGGAGAGGGTTTTTTTGACATCGGGAGATAAAGTAATCCACTCCTATTCTGACTAGATATAATCCGGTTGGAAAATATATATTTATATCTTTATAATCCGGTTGCCATAAAACCGGGTTATTTGGTTTATCAAATAATCCGGGCGCTCATATTATGGTGTATTTGTACCGCGTATCACATAATTTAGCAAAGTTTATATGCCGAATCCTAATCAAATCCGGATTATAATTATTTATTAATCCTATTTCTTATTTTATAATCCATATATTTCACGCCCGGATTATATGTTATGGAATATAAACCCAATTTTGTAGTAGTGAGTGAGGCAGATTCTGATCTTGAGATGTTAATGCCGAGATGAAGTGTTCCAGACAGGTATCTCAGTAAGCGTTTCAATGCCGTCCAGTGAACCAGTTTGGGTAATTGCATGAATTGCGAGAGTTTATTAACCGAGTACCCTATATCTGGACGGGTAAGGCTGAGGTACTGAAGGGAGCCCACAATGGTACGGTAGTCTGTTGGTGAAGGTAGGACTGAATCATTGTGGCACCGCAGATCATCAGACGTCGACATAGGAGTGGTCGCTGATTTAGCTTGATCCATACCCGATCGTTGAAGTAGGTCATCAATATACCGCTTTTGGGACAAGAAGATGCCCTGCTGCGTTGGTATCACTTCAACCCCAAGGAAATAGCTTAGATTGCCCAAGTCTTTGACAGAGAAACGGTGTGACAGTGAGGTAATTATTTTTGACACAAGGAGGTGAGAGTTACCAGTCACGATGATGTCGTCCACGTATACCAACAGATAAACCATGTTGCCAGAATTTTTGTAGACAAACAGTGATGCATCAGAGATGGAATTGAAAAAGCCAAGTTCAAGAAGAAAGACCTTGAGTGCAGTATACCATGCCCTAGGGGCTTGTTTTAATCCATAAATAGCCTTGTCAAGTTTGCAGACATGTGTGGGGTATTTCTCATCAACAAAACCCGGTGGTTGCACCATATACACATCTTCCTTGAGTCGTCCATGTAAAAAGGCATTGTTGACGTCCAGTTGGCGTAGAGGCCAACCACTTGTTACGGCAAGTGATAGCACTACTCTCACCGTTACGGGCTTGACTACAGGAGAGAACGTCTCCTTATAGTCCCAACCTGGGCGCTGATGAAAACCTTTGGCCACTAGTCGAGCCTTCAACCTGTCAACTGATCCATCAGGGAGATATTTCACTCGATATACCCATTTGTTTCCAACTACATTCGTACCAGAGATCGGTGGCACCAGCGTCCACGTTGCATTTGCAACAAGGGCATTATATTCTATCTGCATAGCAGACCTCCACTCCTTGGACTTTAGGGCTTGTGTAATGGACCTGGGTTCAATTGGATGTGTAGGAACTAGAATTGTGGTGAGGTTAAGTTTCTTGGAGGGCTTAGAGATATTGTTTTTGGAACGTGTTATCACGCCCTGTCGTGTAGGATTTGGCAACATGGTGGTGGAGATAGATGATGGTGTAGGATCAGCAGAAGGTGGAGGGTTTAGACTTGGAGGTATGGCGACAATAACAGGGTTTGAAGGAGCAAGGTTGGACAATGCAGGGGCTGGATTAGTGGGCCTTGATATTGTGGTATTGGATGGGCTTGTGGATACACGTGCTGGAGTATTTATCTGGAACTGAGAGGCAGCGGGAGTTGAGAGGATGGTGAGACCAAAACTAGACCATTCATCTGAGACTGAGCAAGTGGAGTTTGATTCCGTAGTGTGCATATTGCGGTAAGGCATTTCGTCTTCAACGAACCTCACATGCCGTGAGGTATAAATTTTCCGAGTGGACAGATCAAGACACTGGTATGCACTCTGAGTGGATGAATATCCGATGAACACACATGGTACAGACTTTGGAAGAAGTTTATGTGGATTATAGGGTTTTAACCAAGGAAAACATAAGCATCCAAAACTTTTCAATTTTGAGTAGTTTGGATGCTCATTTGTGAGCTTAAAGAATGGAGTGACATTATGAATAGTAGGAGTGGGGAGACGATTTATGAGATAAGTGGCAGTAATCATAGCATGTGGCCAATGATCCAAAGGAATACCGGAATGTGTGAGCAAGGAAAGTGCTGTTTCGACCACATGTCGATGCTTTCTTTCGGAGACTCCATTGTGTTCCGGAGTGTGTGGAGGAGTTGTTAGGTGTGAGATCCCGAAGGAACTCAACAGAGGACGAAGAGCAATGTACTCACCACCGTTGTCTGAATACAGTACTTTGATTTTGTATCCAAAATAATTTTCAACCAAAGTTTTGTATTTGATGAAAACGTCTTTTGTCTCGGATTTCAGTTTTAGTGGGTATAGCCAAGTGTAGCGTGTGAAGTGATCAACAAAGACTACATAGTATCGGAAGCCATCATAGGAGGACAAAGGAGAACTCCATACATCAGAGTAAATAATTTCCAAAGGACGAGAAGACTTTATTGATGATTCATGAAACGGAAGTTTATGAATCTTATGAACATTACACGATGTGCACAATGCTTGATTAAAAGAACTAACTCCTAAGGACTTGGCTAATATTTGAAAAACCCTTGTTGATGGATGACCGAGAGTATGATGGAGAGTGCTTGGCGATATCCGTAAAGCTGAATTTATTTGAGGAGATGTGTTTGGCCAGTGATAGACTCCGTCAATGCATGGACCTTTAAGGATCAGCTTCTCATGAAGAGGAGATGTGTTTGGCCAGTGCTTGGCGATATCCGTAAAGCTGAATTTATTTGAGGAGATGTGTTCATGCAATCAACGCTCATGCATTGACGGAGTCTATCACTGGCCAAACACATCTCCTCAAATAAATTCAGCTTTACGGATATCGCCAAGCACTCTCCATCATACTCTCGGTCATCCATCAACAAGGGTTTTTCAAATATTAGCCAAGTCCTTAGGAGTTAGTTCTTTTAATCAAGCATTGTGCACATCGTGTAATGTTCATAAGATTCATAAACTTCCGTTTCATGAATCATCAATAAAGTCTTCTCGTCCTTTGGAAATTATTTACTCTGATGTATGGAGTTCTCCTTTGTCCTCCTATGATGGCTTCCGATACTATGTAGTCTTTGTTGATCACTTCACACGCTACACTTGGCTATACCCACTAAAACTGAAATCCGAGACAAAAGACGTTTTCATCAAATACAAAACTTTGGTTGAAAATTATTTTGGATACAAAATTAAAGTACTGTATTCAGACAACGGTGGTGAGTACATTGCTCTTCGTCCTCTGTTGAGTTCCTTCGGGATCTCACACCTAACAACTCCTCCACACACTCCGGAACACAATGGAGTCTCCGAAAGAAAGCATCGACATGTGGTCGAAACAGCACTTTCCTTGCTCACACATTCCGGTATTCCTTTGGATCATTGGCCACATGCTATGATTACTGCCACTTATCTCATAAATCGTCTCCCCACTCCTACTATTCATAATGTCACTCCATTCTTTAAGCTCACAAATGAGCATCCAAACTACTCAAAATTGAAAAGTTTTGGATGCTTATGTTTTCCTTGGTTAAAACCCTATAATCCACATAAACTTCTTCCAAAGTCTGTACCATGTGTGTTCATCGGATATTCATCCACTCAGAGTGCATACCAGTGTCTTGATCTGTCCACTCGGAAAATTTATACCTCACGGCATGTGAGGTTCGTTGAAGACGAAATGCCTTACCGCAATATGCACACTACGGAATCAAACTCCACTTGCTCAGTCTCAGATGAATGGTCTAGTTTTGGTCTCACCATCCTCTCAACTCCCGCTGCCTCTCAGTTCCAGATAAATACTCCAGCACGTGTATCCACAAGCCCATCCAATACCACAATATCAAGGCCCAAGCTGTCTAATGTTCTGGGCGTTGATGACTGCTTTGCTTTTACTTTGAGTTGTAACTCATGGTTGATCAGCTTCTCATGAAGAGCTTCAAAGCTGATTGCAGTGTCACGAGCGTTGATTGCATGAACAATAGGCAGATATTGATCATCCAAACCACGAAGGATGTAATCAGTTAAGTCCTCTTGTGCTACTGGTGCGTCTAGAGATGCCAACAGATTTGCCAAGGAGCGAAGTTGCTGTAAATATACAGTAATTGAGTCTGTACCCTTCATGACGGACCTTAGACGATCCTTGACCTGTTTAACATGCCCTCTGGAGGGATTTCCGTACGTGAGACGCAGCGTAGTCCAGACTCCCCTTGAAGTTGTCTCAGCAGCGACAAAACCAGCGACTTCTGAAGATAGAGTTCCCAGAAGTGCTCCGTACACTAGTTTGTCCTGCCGATTGTATGTCTGAAAAGCCGGATTAGGGTTTGATGTGTTGTCAAGGGTTGTCGTAGGGATTTCGATTGTGCCGAGGACGTAACCCTGCAGATCGAATCCTTCTAATGTGGCAACAACTGCTTGTTTCCAGTTGAAGTAATTTGTTGGAACAAGCTTGCAGATGTTTGTAAGCACCACCACTGTGAAAGGTTTTGTTGGTTCATAAGGATTTGCTAAGGAAGAAGCAAATTCAGTCATGGTGATGGAAGGTGATTGCTTTGAGTTGTTTTGTGTGGCGGATCACGGCTCTGATATCATATAAGAGTATATGATAACTGATAATTTATATTGACAGATAATGGAGGTATTTATACACTGTGAGATAGATGAGAGAGAGAGATACGGATCCTAACAATCTGGATCATATCAGCTTAGTTGATAAGACTAAATCTATCTAATAAAAGCGTCATATTGGTATTGACTGGGGTAAAAAAAAAAAGGAATTTATGGGAATTACGAGTCTTACAGATACGACAATAATGAAAATTTTAAAATTGTGTATTTTTTTCCCGATTTCACGCTAGACTTGAGTTCTAAATCTAAACTGACGGTTTCTTAGGCGGTTTGGACGGTTTAGGTTTTGGAACCGCCGGTTTGCTAGGCAGTTCGGACGGTTTGTAAGAAAATAAAATAAAATTTAAAACCGGACCATAACCACCGGTCTAAGGACCAAACCGGCCCTTTGAATATTAAAAAATAACAAAAAATTAACCAGACCGCCAGTTTAGGTTTGACCGAACCATTGACCGCCGGTTTGGTCAAACTGGCAAACCTAAACCTGGTCAAACCGGCAGTTTGGGAATCGCCGGTTCGACGGTTTAGCCCAAACCAAACCCATGTCTATCCCACACTAATAGATATATGGCAATTATGGGTTTTTATAAAGCTCAAGTGGTAACACTAAACGAAACCACAATGTAACATATCATGATTACGGACGATGAAGATATACTACTTCCGGATAGACTGGATTAGCATTTCAGCTCCTAAACCGCGTTAAGAGTGATTAGTTTTGGTGTGTTTCAATTAGGGTTGTTCCCGGTTTAGGATCGACAAATACGTTTTTGGACCGGATAGGGATCTACTTGAACTGGTTATTCAGATTCGGTCGAATCTAAACCAGTTAGACAAAGTGGTCATTATTCATTATATTGAATTGTTTCTTTATAAGTTTAGTTTGGTTGATTGATCCAGACCTGAACCGGACCTGAATAACCGGTTCAGGTCCGAACCAAAAAAATGAACAGCTCTAGTTTAGTCACCGTTGTTGAAGGCAAAAGTCTACAATACTATTACCACTAACGATATTGCAACAACTTGACCTGTCAACGTTATCTTGTAAAACGATACTTTGACATCATTATCAAAGGCAGCAATCTAGAATGTGCATTAAAAGTTGGAAAGATCAATCCTCACTTCATCAATGAACCAACCCATCAAGAACAAATGTGATAAAAATTTCAAGCCAACAAATCTAGTACAAAGAACAATGAAAACTTGATGTGTGAAGAAAGAGAGAAACATTTTACAATGTTAAATTTACAAATGAACACAGCCACAATTCACAAGGAAAATTATGCACAAAGAAAAAGACTATGGATTAATGAAATTCTTTTCGTTTTAGATCTATCAGTTTTGCATGACCAAAAAGAAAGTGGTAGCTATAAACAAACAAGGTTTTTACCTTTGTGTGTGTTTTCGGGGCGTCAAGCTATACTGCAGAAGAAGGCTGGGACCGAAAAAGTTTTAGAAGGAAGCCAAACGTGATTCCTATGAGCGCCACAAGAGCAGCGAATGTCAAGGAGAATCCCGGGTCTCTTTTTTGCAGTGTACTTCTCAACGTTTCCTGTAACAGAAAAGGTCAGATTGCTCACTGAGAATCTTTCGGAATCAAGTCTTGACATGTGTAGTGTAAATGTATCAACAGAAGCCAAAAAATTATAAGACAATTGATAGATAAGGGCTGCAGATACTCACTAGTTCGCGCTGGAGTTGCTGCGTTTGCCGAACAGCTGCATCCCTTTCTTCCTTTAGATGCCTCAATGCGGGATTCGGCTAAAAACATAACATCAATTGTAATGCAGGATAAAATAACAAACTAAAATATTCAAACTAGTTCATTTAGGTTGCTCAAGAAGATCCACATAGAAAAGAGTCAAAAGACAAATCATGCCCCCTTCACCACTTCGATCATTTTTTTTGTCATTGATTATTGCACTCAGCTTCTCGACTCATAAGAGAAGTCATCATATCCCCAATAGACCTAGTACAAGTACGCAACTGGCATTTGGAAAATGCTTGTGGCCTGGTTATTTTGAGAAATGCTTCATTATTGAAGATATTGCAGAGAGTTGGTTCAATTGTTTTGTTGTTATGTGTACCAAATGTATGCATACAATAACGATAGTTGTCAAATCAACACTTAGTATGGTTTCTTTTAGATCAAATAGGATGGAAGATTATACTTACACCATCAATATTTGAACCTTGTACCTGATTAACCTGAAATTGCAAAACATGTGAAAGCGTCAGCATTTTAAAAACATTGCAGGCTAACTACTAACAGGTAAATCTTATGAAAACAACAATAAGGTGATTCATGATTTGATTTAAAACAATAAGATATTTTTACTAAACAAAGGAACATTATGAGAAATAGGCATTGGTGAGTTTTGAAGAGATAACTAGACTTGCCTCGTCTGGGCTTCGTTTAACACTCGTATTAGAATCACTGTCTTCTTGAGCAGAGTTAGGAGGGATATATACAACTCTAAGCTTGTGTTCTTCCATTACTCTTCCATTCTCTTTATTGAACTAAACAGCGCAATAGCAGATACATCATTTTTTTAGTATAAAGCTCACATGAGAATAAGACTAGTCACTTACAATATTTACTATGAACAGAAAAATGCCTACCATATCGGATGGAAGAGTATCACTATCACTATTAGGAGGAACAACTGTACTTTGAAGAAGAAATTTATCTCTGCATATCATATCAGGTGGATATTCTCGTTGAGCCTGTAAAGTAACTGTGAATCCGGAATTAACAAAAATCAACGTGTTGGCAAAAAATTAGTCATTGTAGGGTTCTGAAACTAGAAAGAGGTTATTGAAGGGATGATGTGATCATGTAAGACAATTTTCACAGGCATTTCTTACTGGAAAACAACCCAATTGTGTATATAATTCATAACTATTATCTTCAAAAAGTAAAAAACTACATCACTTCAGCCTTGTAGCATGATCCAAAGACACACTTGAACTTGAAGACTTGCTATGTACTTTGTAACAACTTCATGTTCGTACCTCTTATGATACATGAATCCCAAGGATGAATAACACCAGAATTTGGACGGACAAAGTACTTCTTAGGTGAAGTAGTTTTGACCTGGGAAGTTCAATGAAGCATAAAGAAATAAAAAGGCAAGGATCAGAAACTAATAAAGAAATAAAAAGCAAGGATCATAAACAAATAAAGAAATAAAAGCAAGGATCACAAAGTAAGGAACCAAACAAAGAAGCGTAGAGTTGCACACCAACGTATACCTTGAAGGCAACATGATTCTCAGTGGTGTTTGAAACTTTAATATCACAATAAGTTTGCTTTTCCAGCTCAACTGTCCACCAGAGGTTACTAGTTGCAGTGAGTTCTCAGAAAAGCAATTTAGATAAACAAAAGTAGCCAAATAGAACAGAGAACGATTAATTTACCATAAGATATATCAAAGATTCAAACAATTCCTAAAACTGATCAAATATGAATCTGTAGAGCACGAATCTGAACTTCATGCTCTTTATAATTTTATTGTTTGTGTTTCAAATTTCAACTTTAACAACAATAAACTTGAAGTTTGAACTTTTTATCTAGCTACTGTTTTTCTTCTTACAGTTGAAGAGAACTTATAGTACTTTCTATGAGTGAGGTAATCAAACTTCACAATTTTATGAAATTGTACTAAATTTGGACCCTAGGATACTGGGATGCATACTTTCAATCGGATTGCTTTATTTTCCTCGTCGTCTCTCACTCTTTGGAATCCGTGATTAACTAGACGGCGGAATCATGTTGCCTTCAAAGCTTCAAACAAATCCTAAAACTGATAAAATGTGAATCTGGAGAGCACGAATCTGAACTTCATGCTGACATGCTCTTTATACTTCAATTGTTTGGTTTGAAATTTCAACTTTAAAAGCAATAAACTTGAATTCTGAACCTTTATCTTAGCTACTGTTTTTCTTATTACAGTTGAAGAGAACTTATAGTGTTTTCTATGAGAGGTAATCAAACTTCACAATTTATGAAATTGTACTATATTTGGACCCTAAGATACTGGGATGCATACTTTCAATCTGATTGCTTCATCTTCCTCGTTGTCCCTCACTCTTTGGACCCCGAGATTAACTAGATGGTCCGTGTTTTGTTAAAGCAGAAGTTTCTATCCTACAAGCACTCCTATTGTGAGTCGCCAACTTTATGCATCACTTCAATATGCTCCTTAGAGCAATAGTCCCTCTTCATTTTCTTATTCCATTCTAATCTAATACTAAATACTCGTATTTCTGATATTACCAAACCAATTGTAGGATAATAATTAAAAACATGTATCAATGTCAGTCGGCGTTTGATTATTAGAAGAACATAAGATGAAGATTGACATCCGTGGTTTCAATTATTACTCAAAGGCTGCTTAACTTAGCTCATCACCTTACTTCTTACTTGACTTCCTCAAACGGACAACAATCTCTGTTTCACCTATGCCTTTCAAAAGAAGGATATACTAAATTACACCGAAAGATTCTCTCAACGACAATCAACTTTGCGAATTTGCAGATATATGACAAAGCATAAAATTAAGTTGAAACTGTAGCTTTCCGTTTTGGAAACAAATCTTAAATCAACAAGATAACACAAAGGAACTCGAATTGCAACCAAAAGTAACAAGAGAAAAGGAAAACGTATAGAAACAGAAAGCGTACATTGGAACTTGAGCTCCTCCGGTTGAATAGAGACCAACTGTTTACTCCCATTCATTGTCGCCAAAAGTGAAGCTCAAAAACAAGCGAAAGAAAATTAACTGTGGCTGAAGTGAAAAGCGAGAAAGAATCGAAAGAAACAAGCATGTACAGGTGCAACGAAGACCGAAAATGGCGGATCAATCGATTTCGATCGTTCGATTGATGGATGAACGGCGTGGTATTAATGGCTTCCCACAAGGATATGAATTGGGGAAAGATGGTTCTCTGCGAGCGGAGCGCGAGAGATAGAGATAGAGACTAGAAAATCTTGTTCATTTTTTTCAAATTTTTTTTGGGAATTCTTTATTTAAGGTTACTTGTCTTGGATCATAATCGAATTCAACCATTAATTTCCGGAAAATTACGGAATTTGCACCACTTTTGAGGTGATTACGGAAAATATCCTGAACTTTTGAAGTTGATACATGTTGCCACACTGTAGTATGTATTGCAATCACTATCCTAACTTCCTAAGGATGGTTAACAGTTGTATCACATTTATGATCCATCAATATCGAATATGAAAATATCAACGTTAACGTCTAAGGGCTCGTTTGGAAGTACTAAAAATTATTCTCGCTAACGAAATGATTCAAAATCAATCAAAAATTATGCTTGTTGAGAAGTATTTTAACACATGAAAGTAATCCATCATTTTCATTTTCATTTTCATTCCTTACCCTTATCCGATTCCATTCCACCACTTCAACCAAACGGACATTAAACGTGTAAAACTTACACTAGTTGGTCACCCCAATTTGTTATTGTAATCATTCAAACCTATTTTGAGCTAGTAATTTTTAATGTACGAGGAAACTAAGCACACAAAAATAATACGGTAGAAGCACGAGGGATAAGGAAGTCGGAGCGTGAGGAGCATATGAACTCGCATCAATCGAAAAAGAAAACGTAAGAAATCCCACGAATCACCAAAAAAACCTCAAGGTTAAATTCAATTATAAAATATATAATAACGTATCAAAATAATTTATAAAGATAAACTCAGTCTTCTCCATTCCTAATAAAAAAATTCACGAAAGAATTTTGAAATTTATTAGCTAATTAGAACATACACATTAGAGAACCTATAAAATCTTAACCATTTTTTTTTCTTCCAACTTTCTCTCACAACTAATTTTTCTACTTGCATCAAAATAACACATTAATGGTATTTAACATATCATATAATATGTATTACTTATATTTATTTGTATCTTTAATATAAACAAAGAAGAATTATAAAAGCATAAATGAATTGAAAAATATACTTTATTGATAAAAATAACACATTAAAAACTCAATTGTTGACTTTTATTAAGTTTTTTAATTAAATATGAAAGAATAACACTAAATATTAATGTGATTAAAAAAAATATATTAAATCACTATAAAATATATCACAACATTAATAAAAATACATAATTTAAAATATATACAAAATGAATATTTACATGTGACACAAATTAGTTTGAAAATTGTAATCTTTCTTATAGTGTATATATTGACATTTATAAGTATAAATTATAAAAAAAATACTAATTAAAGTTAATATAAATATGTATAAAATGGATGTTTATACGTAGATAAAATTATATTATAAATTCTAATCTTCTTTCAGATTTTTTAATTTTTTTTTAACTTTTTATAAATTAACGGTTTTAAAAATATTTGTCTATATTTTTAACAGATTGAATAAAATCTGGAAAAACAAAAGTTTGATATCACGAATTGTAACAAATTAGTCAATCTCGTATGTCTCATCGAACTCAATTTTTGTTGTCATAGTATATGCCACGTGTCCGAATAAAGACACGTCATCATGACCCGACTCGGATATCCTCGGTATATCCGCTTCTGGAGCCACTGGGCCCACCATTTTATGTTCCAGTTCTTTATATTTACCATCTTGCCCCCGTTACCCAATCATCTACTCCTTTCATTTTCACTTTTTGAACGGGGGACGCCACAAACAACAAATTCGAAAAGCGCATCATAACGCCACGTGTCCTTTTCCTTTTCTCTTTTTCCAATAATAACGTCACTCTATTTCCCGTCGTTTTGCTGAAGAACTCCATTTTTACTCTTCAAGAAGGAAACCGTTCCTTCCATTCACCTCCTCTTCAGCGGAGCCGTGGAACCATCAATCCGCCATTATCGCTCTTCATCTTACACGTGAGACAATTTTCCTCTTTCTCTATCATTTCTCCTTGATGTTCTTTCAGTGTTGAAATCACCCGTTCGCTACGCGATCCCTCTCTAGTTTTTTTCTCTTTTCTTCCTTGTTACGATTGTTGTGATTTTTGGTTGATCATGAATTTGTTCCCTTCTTCATATTAATTAGGGTTTCAGCTTCGGTTTCGATGATTAGCGAAGCTATACTGCTCATAGTTCTTCGAGAAGACGAATTGTTTCTCGAATGTACGGCTTCTATATCTTCTCGAGTTATCTTCATTTTTTATTTCGTTGGAAACTTAGTGTAATGAGGGATGTTGTGGTCGATTCTGTAGTTATAACAAATACATCTGGATGGAATAGTCTGTTTAATTGAAAAGGTATTCGACGGTAATATATGTATCTGAAACTAGTAGAAAACAGCTCGGTTTCGTTGATCACTCAGAATTAAATTATTTGACTTAGATCTCTCCATAATCATTGCAATTGGACTTGCGTACTGTAGTTTTTGTTTTTAGATTCTTCATCATCCTATTCACTGTAGTTTTATTATGCAACATTTTTGCAATTTGCTTCCTGATATATTTTTCTGGCTGGTGTTATTAAAGATGTGTGTTTTTTGTTTTCAAATCAGCAGATCACTGAAACCTCCATAGATTGTACGCCGTGTTTGATACTTGAGATGCCACGAAATAATGTTACAAGGGGGATCCCTATGGGGATTTCTCTTATAAGAAGATTGAGAGGCAAAGACTGGAGTTTTACTTCTTACAGACATGCAGTTCTGTTGGTTACTTTTATAGCATACGCCTGCTACCATGCTTCTAGAAAACCAAGCAGTGTCGTGAAGAGTGTTCTCGATCCACAACAAACTAATAAAGCAGCCGAGCTTCATCCTTGGCCTGTGGGTAATGTTTTCATTGAGAGGGAATTCTTAGGTAGCAACATAACTAGATTTGAGTATAGCGGATGGGCTCCATTCAATGGAAAAGATGGAACCTCAAAATTAGGCGAGATTGATCTAGCGTTTCTGGCATTCTATTCTATGGGTATGTATTTTGCCGGACACTTAGGCGACACATTAGACCTTCGGTTGTTTTTGACAACTGGGATGATTGGAAGTGGCATATTTGTTGCACTTTTTGGCTTTGGGTACTTATGGAACATTCATGCCTTTTGGTTCTATTTGTCAATGCAAATGATTGCTGGATTGTTTCAGGCCACAGGTTGGCCATCTGTGGTTGCTGTTATTGGTAATTGGTTTGGGAAGAGAAAGAGAGGTTTGATTATGGGTGTATGGAATGCTCATACATCAGTAGGGAATATCACTGGAACGCTTCTTGCCGCTGGTGTTTTGCAATATGGTTGGGGTTGGTCTTTCATACTTCCCGGTGCTTTAATCTTCTTTGGTGGGTTCATTGTATTCCTATTTTTGGCTGCATATCCCGAAGATGTTGGCTTCCCTAATCCTTATGAGTTAGTTCCTAATTCACCTAGAAAACCCGGTGATGAGGAGGAACAAAAACAAGACGGAGACCTCTCTGCTGCTACAAGAGGCGTTGGGCTCCTTGAAGCCTGTCTGATACCTGGTGTTATACCATTTGCTTTATGTCTTCTCTTTGCTAAGCTCGTGGCATACACTTTCCTTTATTGGTTGCCATTTTATCTCAGCCAGACAGGTTAGTTCTCATTTCTTTGATATATCATAATCATTTGTTTTTTTTGCAATATAAAATACATTTCCATTTGCTTGTCTGTTTCTTTGAGCATTCTTGAAATATGAAATTATGCATATCCTATCTTTCTCATCCCTAGCAGAATACATGTATTATTCCTACGAAAACTGTTATTTTCTGATGGTGTAGTATGTCTCCACTGCCTACTTTGTAAGGATTGTGTTTTGATGAAATTTATACAGTCTGACTACCGGTAGCTTATTTTATGAGAATAATAACTCGACACGGTTTCCAGTTGAAACATGGTTATCTAGTTATATATGTATGGCTTTGTCAGCATCAACGTCATCTTGATAGCATTATCTTTCTCATTGATGAGCACAATTCAGTAAATTATGTAGCATATAGCTTGATTGAAGTGATTCTCAGGCTGAAGACCTTGCTCCTTTATGTGTCATTTGAGCAAATGATGTGTACATGACCATTTCTTACAATTTGCTTGTACTTATCGAGTTGTTAATGATTTCTGTGTTTCAGTTAGATGTATCATTTCATCCATGTTTGGTAACTTGCAGAAATTGGTGGAGAATATGTTTCTGTAAAATCTGCTGGAAATCTTTCAACTCTGTTTGATGTTGGTGGCATAGTTGGTGGCATTCTGGCTGGTTACATATCTGATAAACTTAAAGCCAGAGCAATCACAGCAGCTACATTTATGTACGCTGCAATTCCTTCAATGCTCTTATACCGAACCTATGGAAGTGTTTCAATGTCAGTCAACATAGTTCTAATGATGGTAGCTGGCCTATTTGTTAACGGCCCATATGCACTCATCACAACTGCTGTTTCAGCTGATCTCGGTACTCATACCTCCCTCAAAGGAGATTCTCGTGCACTTGCTACCGTGACTGCCATCATTGATGGCACAGGATCTGTGGGTGCTGCCATAGGCCCTCTTCTTACAGGCTTTCTTTCTACTCAGGGATGGGATCGTGTTTTTGCAATGCTAATGATTTGTGCCTTGATTGCGGGCCTTCTGTTATCAAAGTTGGTAATGAATGAAATTTCTGAAATATCTAGACGAAGGACTGCTGCACGAGCATATCAAAACAATGGAGGTATCAACACATCTCTTATTTGTTGTCTCTCTAACTTGCATTATAAACTAGAAACTCGGGTGTTACGCGGGGAACACTGTGAGGAGGCAAACCGCAGGATATGTGATGAAACTGCCAGGATAGACAGAACTCTTGTCTAATTGTACTTGAATCATTGTTCTAAAAGACGGCCGTCTAGACCGTGTCGGGCCACCAGCCGTCCCGACTGGCCCTAGACGGTCCTTCCTGGACGGGTTCAGACACTGGACGGTTCAAGACGGAAAAATTCGGGTTTAGACAGTTTCAATACGGTCTACACGATTCAAAAACCTAATTTCTATAATCAAACCCTAAACGTCTTGTGAGTTGTGGTAACCTAGCTTCTTTTCATGCATTTTAGGAGAAAACACATGAAAATAAGCCAAAAACGTCTTGGCTGTCTAGAATCCGTCTAGACTGTAGACGGTGTCTCTCTGTTCCGTCTCCGTCTAGCGTCTTCTTGAACATTGACTTGAATACTTAGATAAGATAAGATGTAGTGTGCTAACTATTTACAAACCATTGCAGGTCCTTCGCAACCTTTTCTGGGTAATCAAAGGTGATCATACTGTGATGTAACATTGAGCTCCCCCTGTGAAAGACCGAGCGAGCAAGGAGGTTAAAACTCCTTGAAATGATAAACATTGTTTCATACTTGGGTGAACAATGGCGTTTTTGTTTGATATCTGTTATAGAATGAGTGACTGGATATAGAGAACTTTTGTTTTCCCCTCATAAGAAACCAAGGAGAGGCTGTTGGTAAACGTAGTAGCAATTACAACACTCTGTTGGAACTGCTCACCCGGATAAGAGTCGTCGAATAAGTAGTAATCTATCGATTTTGTGATGGAATCTGATGCATTTGCGGGTTAGTTTCAGCTTGATTCTTGTTTGTAACCTTTCATAATCTTTCAAGTTCTCTTGTTTTAAGGTATGCATTCTTGCCTTTCAGGTAAATGAGTTTGTCATTTTTGTACTTTGGCTCTTTAGCTTTACTTATTTGAACTTGTGACCATTTCTAATGTCACTCAAATGAAGATAACAAACAAAAATGATTAGAGACATAAACCGTTGAAGTTGTTTGAATAGTTGTTGCTAACTCTGCAAGGTATGGCATTCAAGTCATATTAACAATGTTAGAGTTTGTCCAGGCCAAGAAAACTCAAAATGTTTCTGGAACAGTCTTGACCGACATTTAATCACCATTTAGCCTCCATTTGTTTGTAAATCCGGAAATGTATTTAGTCTCTATGTATACCCTTTTGTTCAAGAATTTTTTGGAATCGTTTTTTTTGGTTTTATATAAATGCATTTACTTCCTCTCATTTTGTTTTCCCGTAGGGTACTAAAACTGATCAATTTTATTACAACTACTTTAAACCGCAATGAATGACTCAAAGAAATTTTATAAACAAGATTATACATATTGTTGGAGATAATAAGGTCCCCATCGAAAGATGGGGACACTCCGAGCCTAGTATATAAGGTCGGTGGGCTACTCCTCATATTGCCAATAGGTTTTAGGATGGAATATCGCCGGGTTTATGTGCTGGGTTTGGGCCTAATGCGCATGTGCGCTCGTATGCACACGACCCCCGCTCTACCGGTTCGTCTGTATCGGACTTCGACATGTTATCAGAGCGGTTAGCCTCAATTGCGGGGGCGTGTTGGAGATAATAAGGTCCCACATCGAAAGATGGGCACTCCGAGCCTAGTATATAAGGTCGGTGGGCTACTCCTATTGTCAATTGATTTTAGAATGGAACCTCGCCGACTTTATGTGCTGGGCTTGGGTCTAATGTGCATGTGAGCTCGCATGCACACGACCCGCTCTACCTGTCTGTCTGTATCGGACTTTGACACATATTGACTAGATTTGTTTTCATTTCGTTTTCGGAATTAAAACAAAACAGACCCTTATAGTTCTCCTCCCTATCCCAAACATAAGGATAAGATCACTATGCCAACTCTATTTGCTACAAGGGCAAATCTAGGTTCAATAATGTCTAATGCAAATGAATGATGGTCCATTTGGTTACAAACTATGGTAATAATAACAGTAAAGTGATAGCCTTTTTTTCTTTTTGTGATAGTTCATGAGGTTAACATTAATGGAAAAGTACATCTTTCTCACGTCGTAAGGTTAGGGGGAAAATAGCATTAATGAAACAGCTGGCTCGAATAAGGATTATGGCTGTAAAGCTGCTCAAAGCTATAGTGGACGACGATGGTACATAATGTACTAATTTATTTTCTTTAATTGTAAAATTACTGTTATTTTAAGAAATTTTTTTAAATGAGTATATGTAACATTACTTGAGTTTTTTTGGTTCATTTTCGTGCATTGTTATCTGGGTTGCATGTATTGATGATTTGATCATTGAATGAAAGTCTGAAAGTCTGGGTCGAGTTTGTTTGAAGAGGTCGTGAATAAGTAATCGAATTCTAAAGATTATAAGAGAGTATAAAATTAAGTAAAATTGAAGTCTAAAGATTAAATGTGAGTATAAAGTTAAGGTTTTTACTGACCCTCCGAGTTTTCATGTGGATTTCTTCGACTCACATATGCTGAGTGTTTACGCTTGTTTGGTATTTCTTTTGTTCTTTTATGAGTTACGACAATCTATCCATCTATTACTTTTTAATGACATTTCAATACACTAGATATATTTAGAGGTCGTTGGTTTCAACTCCTGAATTATAAACGAAATTGAACCGAATCATTCATAAACTTAATTTATAGGGAGAATGTTTTCTCATTCTTAAAATATAATGTGTTTTTTTTTTTTTTTCCTATAAGATGTAAAACTAATCAAATTTTACTCCAACTATTTTAAATTATAATAAATAATTTCAAATATGTTCATCAACAAATGTATATATATGAACTAGGTTTCTTTCCATTTCGTTTTCAATAAATGCAACCAAGCGGGATCAGTTTATCGAATCCTTTCATTATGACTATGTAGCTTATGATGGACCATTCTATGTGCTTATTGATGTTTTGTACTCAAACAACCACATAACATTTATTTCAATAACGAAATTAGATCCATTTGTGAAGTTACTTGTAAGTATACTTTTAAAGGGGATAAGACTGCTCGCCCAACACACTAATTGGCTTAGGGATGTAATAAGTGACAAGATATTAGGGTACTGCTCATTAAAAGATCGGTTTGAGCTCGTTTTATCCTAAACGAGCCGAATATGAACACATTTTAAAGCTCGTGTAAAATTTAGGTTCGGTGCATTCGGATAAAGTCCGGCTTGTTCGGCTAAAATAACACTATAAGAACATTATTTTAGTCGAACTACTCGAGATCGGTTCAGAAATGCCTCATCAAAAACTCGGTTTGAGCTCGTTCACTTTCTAAACGAGACGAATATGAACACTTTTTAAAGCTCGTATAAAATTTAGGCTCGACTCGTTTACAAACGAGTTGAACTTCATTATATCAATGCTCGGCTCATTCAACTCATATAACACCACTGGGCTTTTTTAATTTTTTGAATTGACACCCCTAATTAGCTATAGCTAGTATAAGATGGTTACACAATACATTACTACATTAGGTACAGTAGCTAGCATTAATTAATCGTTACAATCTATGTGGGAGAAGTTGGGGTAAGAATTAATGCATTCATGAAAACTGATCATTCTTCACATTTTCTCCGAAAGTGGTTAGATTATTAACCATTTTCACATTTTGTATACAACTTTATTTCAAAATTTTGGGTCCGGGAAGTTCAGAAAATCTTATAGAAACAATCAAATTCAAGAACTTCACCGTAACTAAATTCGTTTAATTATTAATCTGCATCATAAATTTATAATGTTTTCTATCATTATTCAGGAAAATGTAATTTTAATTAAACTACAAAATCATAAGTTATTTACAATTAATTTACGATTAAACAAATCAAATATTTTTCTATTTTCACTTGCATTATTCAAAATACTTTAAATAATTTAGCTAACATATTAACAAACTTGGTCCCCCTTGGCCCTTGCTACCCTCAAGAACATGAAGGCTCCCTATATATAGATAAGAAAGCACACAACTTGCCAATAAGATCAACAACCAGGGCTTCAAACCTCTTCCAGCTTCTCACTAAACTAAAACAAAAAAAATGACCATTTCATCCGTACCCGAGTTCATCCTAGAAGGCATCCAAACGGTGGTGCCAATGAGTGTCACCAATACCAAAATATCATTGAAGGTGTCAACCGACACCTTCAACCAAGATATTTTTAACAAGTACGGACACGTCGTACTTTGTTACAAAAAACTTGGTAACGAAGAATCGGGCATGTTCCATAGCGGTTGGTTCAAAGAAACATTAGGAATGTCCGTGTCGAAGCATTCAATCCTCGGTGGTCGGATTCAAAAACTCGAAGATGGCGGCTTTGAGATCATGTCTAATGATTGTGGTGTCCGGGTCATCGAGATTCAGGCTCCGGTTACCTTGGAGGAGTTTATTTCATTGAAGAGAAGTGAAAGGGAAGAGACAACTTCAGCTCTTTTGCATTTCAAAGAGGTTGATGAAGAAGATCTTCATTATTCTCCCTTATTGTATTTTCAGGTAATTTTATTTCTGCTTAATTAGCATCATTTAAGATGTGATAAGAGATTAAAATATTTTAGTTGAGATTAACCCAAAGTAATAAAAACTATAATAAAAAAATAATCCAAAATATATAACTTTCACAAACAATACTGATCATTTATCACATTTTTAAAGAGTTTTAATTTATTGGTAAGTTTTTCGCTAGCTTTATCATTAGATTTATAAAGTTAATGAGAATATCATTTTAGGGAGATTAAGGAGTTTATTGATATATTATTTCAAGTTTACAATTATCATTTATCACACACTTTTGTTTTTTATTTTGTCTATATTGCTAAATGTACCATCTATCCAAAAATTTACCTTTATCAAACACTTTTTAGACTTTTCATTAGATTTTTATATTTTAAAAAAGCATATGAACTCTATCAAAAATACTAACCAAAAAGCTAAATTTATGAAATTTTTTTTTTTAACTAATCAAAAAAAAAAATGTTCTATCGAATAAGCCCTAAATTTTAATCCTTGAGTTTTTTCCGACTGCGACATCACCAGTTCGGCTGATTTTTCCGACTACGACATCACCAGTTCGACTGAAATTGTAGCTGTGTATGTTTCTATATCAAAATTGATTGTTATGAATATAATTCTTATTATTTTTGGAAATTTTTAAGTTTTGAATTCGGTTTGGTTTAATATTGATGATAATTTGTATTATATATTTGCTATTGTCATCAATAATTTGTATTATATATTTGCTATTGTTATTAGACCTTAATCCTGAAATTTACACAGGTAACAAGCTTTAAATGTGGAGGTTACTCACTTGGAATAACCTACAATCTTCTCTTGGCCGACCCTTTTCTTATGGAAACCTTTCTCCATGAATGGTCAGAAACTCACAAGAGTATCGTTTTCGCTTCGGAAATTCCAAAAATGCCCTTGTTTTACCTTCCTAATATGAAAAGAATGGGAAACCCACCACAACTAGTCAAACTTACACCTAGCAAAGACATCACCACAAATGTTGTTATGTTTGAGGTGAGCAACTTCGGAGATCCAAATCGCGACATGTGTAATTCGATTGCATTGGCGAGTATTGAGGAGGCGGAGAGCAAGACCTACACAAAAATGACTCCAAAGTTTACCTTACTTGTGAAGGAAGTTTCAGGCGATATTAAAGTCGATGTTACATCAAAGATGAGTCTTGTCTCACACGGAAACAAGTCGAAGTATCCGATGAAGTGTCTAGGATGGGATGATTTAGGGACAAATAACGTTACATTTTGGAAAGGAAATGTTGCAACTTTAGTGTCACATTATGTTGGATCTCTTGGCTTAGATGGGCTGGTTTTCTTGGTAATTTCTGCCGGAGATGAGGGCAAAATAGGAATGAAGGTTATTGTTACATTTCCAAGTCAGTCAAGCATAGCAAAGAAAATATGAATATATTGTTAGGTGTTATATTCGTCTCTATAGTTATGAAACGATAGGGATGGATATCTATAGATTATGACAATTATGATATTCAAGAATTGTATTGCAATTTCTTGTATGTCTGATTTATTGAATAAAATAAATTAGAGACTTTTTGTTGGTTATAATTTATTCGATTAAGTGATTGATCTTACAAAGTTGATTAAATGATATACTTGTATTTTAGATTTTTTTGATTATGCTCAACAATTTTTCAGAGATTATGAGTTTGACCTTTATATTTTTTTTTTTAAAATATACTCTTTTATATTTCATAAGTTATTATTAATAGTAATTTTGAATGTGTAGATCTTTAGGATATTATCCGAAAATTAAAAAAAATTCAATATAGTATAATATTTAGGATATGATCCGAAAATTTCCTAGCTTTTTTATATTGATAAGTGAAACTCGATCAACATCTTCTTATATTATTTGATAAATGAACTCATATTTATTTTAAGAGCGTGTTTGGTAAGACGAGATTTTTTAGTATTTTAATTTTTTTTGAATAGATTTAAGCTCTTTGATTAGCTTTTTTAAGTGAGTTTTTAATAGTTTTTAAAATATAACAATATGATAAAGTGTTTGACAGTATGAGATTTGTGCTATTTTTTTTATAGTGAATATGCATAAAAAAGGGAGAAATATGAATATAATAAAAATCTAAAGTTTTTTTAGGAGTTTTGTCAAATACCAAATTTTTAGGAAAAAATTAAGTATATAAGTTATTTTATATGTTAAAGTCAGATTGAATGAGTTTAAGAAATCCACTTGAAATCATTTTGAACAAATTTTTTAAGTATAGATTAACCCCCTTTAGTTAGAAGTTCGAAAACGAAAATGAAATGAAAATGAATCTAGTGCATATGTTTACCTTATTCATGAATATTTTTTAGAATCATTCTTTATGGTTGCATGTAAAATGTAGTTGTTTCCCCATTTAATTTCTCTATAGGGTATCAACACTAATCAAATACTTAAAACCACAAAGAATGATTCCACAAAATTTCATGAATAATAGCATACATATGGACTATCGTTTCCATTCCGTTTCCGTTTCCGGAGTTGGAACCAAACGGGTCCAAATTTGATTTTATAAACTTTCAATAATTTCTTACATAATTAAGAAACACCACATAAAGAGGATAACATCTCTCCAATTTTAATGGATTGCAATAATTGTTCATTTCGTCTATGATAACAAGTGGATCAATAAATTGATAGATACGGCTAACAATATTCACGTGTTGATAATACTCTTACAAATTTGAGTAATAATTGCAGACATAAACGTAGGTGCAACTTCAAACCGAATATAGTCTCCAACATTTATTACTTATATTGTCAACTTGCATAAGATGATAAACTAGTACTTCTTGATGTAAATGTTTTTTTAGGAACTTGTTAGTGGCCCGGTTTCGATTTACTTGTTACATAAAAATTTGCATGGTTTCGGTGTTACGGTTAGAATGAGCGTCGTTGGATGGCGCCAGTGTTTAAAATGGAGTGTAATTGACCTGGCCGTCGGTGTCATCTGTCAATGCCTTTTTTAGTTAATAATTCTAATTGGGCACCGGTTCTAGCCGCTTGGTCGGATTCATAGATTGCAAACGGCAACAGGAGTTCGAAGCAAGCGGCGAAAGGACGGAGAAGAGGGTGACGGCTTTCTTCAATTTCGGTTTTGCGGGATTTGGCGTTGGTAGCTTCTGAAAGGATGGGTTTTATAACGTAGAAGTGAAATTCGAAGCGAAAATAGAAAAGTAGAGGAAAGACTATTGTGCCCCCGTAATATGGAGAAGGCAAAATTGTTTCAAGCACCGATAAAACCGGAAGCGCCCCTTCTTTCAAAGAGAGGGGACGGTTAGGGGACTGTTATTCACATTTCATTTGATGGTTAGAGGTGAATTGAAAGGTAAGCAATGTCTAAAGATTCTCCGGGAGAAAATCGAGATGTCTCTTCCGCCAGAGGAATGCGTTGGTTGTAAGAGATGTGAATCCGCCTGTCCAAGGCTAGGGTGAGCTAGCCGAGCCATTCCCCCCCGGCACCCTTTACAAAATATTTATAATTAAAAAAAAAAAAAGTCTAGGCCATGTCCAGCAATTACGCTCTAAGACCGGACTATAATTTTTGGTCCGGTCTTCCAATCCGATAATGCACGGCCCTAACTCAAAGTGATAAAAATTGTTGATAAAGCTGTAATCACTCATTTAAGAAAATATTTCGATTCTCATTCCAATCTTTAACAAATACGAGTATCGAAACATTCATTCTCATTCTATTCCAGATTCCATGAAATCAAAATCAAATTAGCCCTAACTGTCTGCATAAGTGATAGATGATCTGATTTCGTAAGAAAACTTGTTAGAAAACAAAAACAGCAGATAAACACATCAGGTTGCTGAGTAAAACTAGAGAAAGGAAATAAAATATCAGCTAAAATAGTCATGCTTATCATATGAAAACATCTCTAGTGTAAAATAACAAAAATAAAAAATCACTTTAGTGAATGAATGAGTTACCATCTTTGTGAATTCCATTTCTCACCTCTAATGTTCATAAGAACGAAGACTCGTCTGATTCAAGCATTATGCCGAAGCATGCTGTCGTCAACTAAGTATCACGGGGTAGTAATGCTCGTTTTCATCCTGATTCATCAATGTCCAGCGGCATTTAGTGTGGGAGTAAACTGTTTTGAGTACCATCAACATCAATGGCACTAGCAACCTTGATTTTCTCCATTGCAGAAAGACCTGAGGTACTTCTCCTGATCAATTCAACTGCAATGGCGTAAAAACATCAAAGAAAACAATGGTCATATTAGATCCATCTAGGTAGGATGCAGTTGCAAGACGCACGTAAGTGTAATTGCTCATAATATCATTCGGCATCAAAACATCAATGGTCATAACCTGAACAAGTTAACAAAACACACATAAAAACCTTGTCCAAGAGAAAGGACATTAGTTCCAAACTGTCAAAAGTCGAACAAACTCAATCATATAGCTTGCACATTAGGCAAACTAAATAGACAAATTTTATGAATGTGCTTGTATAACATGAAGATCAGCTGTGCCATACTTCATCATTTATGAATCTGTATAAGCCTATAGAGTTGAATCACTACAGTGAGCTGCATTTATATGCACCTACAAGGTTGAGTTGTTCCAATGGCTTCAATATCAGAAATAACTGTTTGGAATGTGACACCTAACAATCTGGATAGTTGGTCATAACTCAAATGGGATGCAGTTTTATAGTAGTTTTACAGATATCATGATGCATTAGTGTTCGAACGCAGCTTTTTTTCTATCATATCGTAAGACCGGTGAAACATGAACACAACTGCCATCTTGCAAATGTGTGCGGATCTGTCCCCGATGTTTGTTCGATAATAAGCAAAGAGAATGAGTAGGAAAATCCGAGAATACTGATGACTGGTACAAAACTAGGTTCCAATTCCATCTAATGACAACTGCTGAATTCAAATCACAACTAGATAACCATTCAATTCAAAGGAATTTTGCGAATTTCGTGAATGTTAAAGAGTATTCAGCATATCATTAACTAGAACTGTGTAGTACTGTGATCGTCTGAATCACAACTCAACTCACAATAAATACTCGATTGGAATCGATTTTGTTACTCCCATGACGGAAGTATCAAGCGAGAGATTTGCATCTAGATTTACTCAAATTCCTTTTAACATACAAACTAATAAACGCACTAAAATCAGTCATCCGATCATCTATCCAATCGAATAATCAACTAATCAGTCAATGCATCAAGCAAAACAAGAGCTGAAAACTCCAATTAGCAGTTCATAACCAACACAAAGTAACCACAACCGGAAATAAAAAAAGTAATGAATGAGAGCGAGACCTGGATTGGAGAAGAACCAAAGAATTATAGCACTGAGAACAAGGACAAGCGGAATGAGATGAACGGCGTTCTCAGCAGATCTAATTCGAGATCTCTCACGCTTAGCAATATACGAGGAAGGGCTATAGACAGGCAACTGGCCGTCGGTGGAGCTTCCATCGACTGGAATACGGTGGTTACCGGCGGGACTAGCGCGCGACGGAGAAGAGGAAGATGAAACGTTGAAGTACTCATCTGATACTCTCGTTGCGCTTGACGATCTATGCATCGCCATGGCGATTGCTGTTTTGTTGGTTCAATCGATTTTGTTTCTTTGCGTCAAATTATGAGCGGAGAATTCAACGTTCAAATTTTACAACTCAGTCTCCGTTGACCGAAGTATTGAGACGATAAAACAGAAGGTTGCTTCATAGTTCATACCACTTTCCACGAATATTGGTAAAATTTATGCTTTTCTTTAAATATAAATCATCAAGCACCAGTGGTCTAGTGGTAGAATAGTACCCTGCCACGGTACAGACCCGGGTTCGATTCCCGGCTGGTGCATTTTTTTTATTTTTTTATTTTTTTATTTGATTTCTTGCCTTTTTATACTAATCATGGCATTATTAAATAAAATGAAACAAGGTGAAAAACTGTGTTATTTTACGACGTCAGCATTAGGGTGAGCAAAAATATCCGATCCGCTAATCTGAAGATTCGATCCGGAAAATTCCGAATCTGAAGATATCCGGCAATAGATATCCGATTTAGACATATTTTTCGGGTCATCGGATCGAATACGGATCGAGGTTTTGAGGAAAACATCGGATATATCCGACTAGTCTAAGAATAAATGTCCGGATCGGATATCCGTCCGGATAAACTATCGGATATCCGGAGTTCTCGTATCGGGCTTTCTAAAGTTTGTCGGATCGGATCGGATATCCGGAGATGATCACCCGTAGTCCACAGTGGGGATTGTGCGTAGATTATACTAATTGCAAGCGTGAAACAAGTATTGGAACAACTCAGAGTAGCGCCGACGGTCATTCCTCTGTTGTACTTGACGGATAAACATAGTTTGTAGTTATTCTCAAATCGAATTATGAAATAACAAAATCCTCCAGGCAGGAGAAGGTGAAGACAACGCCAAAGAGAAACGCCAGCAATAGCAGACAATGGCCATCCAGATCTTGCTAGACAATGGAGGGCCGGAACGACTTTATCTCGAATATCATTGATTTCACACCACCATCAACGTCACGAGCATAGAATCCAGGGTCCGGATGAAGGGGAAAACGGGTACAGATGGACACCCGACTCGTCACTTGCCCCCCTAAGAATTACCCTTCTATAATAACCAAGTAATATATACTATTTTTTCACTTCTCAATCAGTAATACTGCCTGATTATTGTGAATAACTAATTTATACAATTGATGGATCAATTGGAAATATATAGGGTTAATCTTTAGACACATTATAATCAAAACTCAAGCAGGACCTTTGCAGCCCAATCTCATGAACCACACAGGCAGAAGGTAGTAATTGTAAAAACTCAATAACATCTAACCAATGCTAGGCTGAAAATTGAAAAGCTAAGTGAACAGATAGCGAAAATACAGCTCTTGATACAGGAAAAATAAAAACACATTATTCCTGTCAACATTTTTGGAGATTTGGTGAAACTCAACATCTTAAATTAAAATTCAAGAGTTGTCAGAAGGGAGAAATTAATTTAAAAGCAAAAATAGAAACTTCACTTCAACGATGGAAAGTGTCCAGGATCAGAGATGATTGGAGCTGGAGCATCATAACTACGGTTTCCTCCATATCCTCCTCCTCCTCTCTGTCCACGGCCCCGACCCCTTCCGCGTCCTCCGGGTCTGTAGTATGACTCACCATCTGCAGGCTTGAGGAACTCATTTATGCTCACAGACTGCAAAAACAAGACATAAACAACTGAGAATTGCCAGAAAAATATCTAAAGGTGCTGTTCACTCTAGAGTTATAACCTCATAGTGAAATTTGAACAACAAATAATGTTGCATATTACCTTCTTAGCTCTCTCCTCCTTCTCTGTTGCATCTTTGCGCTTGTCAGAACCCTGGTTACAAAACAGTCATCCTCGGAAGGGAAAGTGAAGTGAAAGTTGAAAAGATATTATTGCTTTAATGTCAAAAACACTCACCAATTTGATAAATACTTCCTCTTCATCCTTCTTCTTTGAGATCATCTGCATTGATTCGAATTGGTTTGCATCAACCTTCCTCTCCTCAACTTTCAGTGCAAGCAAAGCTTTCCTCTTTTCCTCGAGTATCTTCTCATACTCCTCAAGGGTCATTTCCTATAAAGATAGAAAATTAGTAGCTTCATTACTACAAATGATTAAATGATTCCAGGCATAGCTTGCATCTATATATATAGCTAAAACCGCAAAAGACGATATTTCCCACAAAAAACTGCTGTACATGATCCAAATCTGTATCTGAAATTAGTAGACTGTATACTAATACACTTCAACTGATGTACATAATAATTGGCACCAAGTTCAGCAGATAATGAGTTTAAGGCTGCATCAGCAGACATTGAGAAATTCATCTATGCAAACATCATATTTAAGAGTTGATTCCCCTTTATATGACTCTCACACAAAATGGAATAGCCGACAACTATTAGTTCGATAAGGGTATTTCACCTTATCCTCTGGTTCCTTTTCCTCAGTCTCATTTGCAGGACTCTCCTTGTTTGCATCCACATTCTCTTCCTCGTTCGCTGGCTTCTCTGTAACACCGTTTGCCTCGTTCTCCCCAGCAGGCTCTTCAGTCTCCCTGAAATACAAGAAAATAGCCTAATATTAATCAACATTCACTGGGAAAGAAGGATCAATTCTTACAAGACCTTCTCGTATTAAACAATACTAAAGTTACTCACTGCTTAATTTCTTCTCCAGGAGTACCCCAGTTTCCACGGCCAGATCCTTCACGCTTAAACTCATTCCTAATAGAAGTTGTGTCAGGATGTTTTTTATTTGCACATATATAAACCATGAAAATTAATATCATATTGAAGAGAGACAAACCCGCGTCCTGTGCCACTGCGGCGTTCAAAAGGCCTTCTAGGTCTTTCTCCTTCCTCTGCATCTCCACCATTGCTGTAGCCACCGCGTCTACCACCACGATAACCGCCACGTGGCCCAGAGTATGGTCGTCGTTCAGAGGGCTTACCTGATTCCCCATCCTCAGAAGGCCTATGTGAAACACCATTGTCATTGCCGAAAGTGTTTTCACCATTCTCTGAGTAGTCGCGTCTATATCCACCGGGACCACCACGCCCACGTCCATACCCACGACCTCCTCCCCGGCCTCCGGCTCCTCCACGCCCACCTTCATTTCTTGCCTCCTTAACTGCAAATATAAAATCATTAGGGAAGAATTTGGAACACCCAAAATACACAACCCAATGCACATGAATGCAATTATCTCAAAAGACGGCTAAAATACAGAACATCTAAGAATAACTGCATTCAAATGGACTGAAACATATACAACAGTTACATGACCTAGTTAGGGCAACAATCAACCATTATTTGTAGGATACATTTGGTTGATTCAAATCATCTTCCAAGCCTCTCTAGTGTATGGGTCAAACTACAGATACTATTTTTTATTATACATAATCGACAGGAAGATATTTTATATGGAAACTACGGAATGAGGATTCTAATCGATCCAAAATACAAGTTAGTATTTACACAATGATAAGGCGTTCATGTGAATCATTGGCACCAGTATGCATCAATCACCAGAAGAAACAGTAAGCTACCAATTCTTGAAAAAACATCACCGGAAGACGAGGTGGTTCTAAATAGTCTGAAAAACCCTCTAGGTCTGAAAATTGATGACTATGATCCAATAACTCATCCATTCATTCAAATGGTAAGTAGATGTATAAATCAAATAATGAAACTAACGATTCTCGTAACAATCAATAATCATCATCTAAGCAAAAGAATAGGAATAAAGATTATAAATTATACCGGCTTGAGCAGGAGGAAGAGGCTTTGTCGGCAGTTTAGCCGGTTTAGCTACGAGCCCAGCCACGGGAGCCGATTTCTTGGTGGCAGTGACAGCGGCTGCAACCTTATGTTGCTGCGCTGCAAGAAGGAGGCTGAGATCGTCGTTGTCGTCATCACCGAGCAAATCGAACGGATTTATTGTCGTCATTTTTCTTCCTCTATTCGACACCAAATTAAGAAGCTTTTCAATCGACAAAATTAATCCTTTGCAGATACTAAACCCTAGCAAAAGCTCAAGGTTATGTAAAACAGGACTAGAAATGGATAGCGAGTGAGCGTGAAGAGTGAACGAGATAGAAGGAAAACCCTAGCAGGGCGGCAGGATATGACTGAACCTATTCTTAAAAACCCTACGGAGTTATATTCACCTGCGGGCTACCCTATCGTAAGCGGTGGATTACTAGTTGGATTGGCCAATAGGAGAAACATTTTTAATCTTGGTTGCCTCCATCAATTTAATAAAAAAAAATATTATATAACTTAAAAATTGTCATTATGTTTCGAGTACAAATTTGAGGTTTTACGGTGATCTTCGGGTTTTCTCATAGTACACTTTATTTCACGACATATGTATGATTTTCGTTTTCTAATGACTAGCTCGACAGATAGTGTTCTTCGTTTTCCATTGACCTGCTTGTTCTCCTTTCCTTTTAGACATTTGTGTTTACAAATCACTTGATGGACGTTTCAGTGGTTTTCATGGCATTTCATATGTCGTTTATTTTCGGTCTTTCAACTTATTAAACGATGTCTCGATTGTGGCATTTAACCGATTTTCATCCTACTAAAAATCCATACAAGAGGAAATTTAGTACATATAAAATAATAAACTCCAATCTTTAAAAACAACTGTGAGTGATTCATACGTAAAAGTTACAACATATAAGAGCATCCCCAACAGCTTTTCTAAATTCTTCTCCAAAATAGAGAATTAAAAGTAAAATTCTATCCTTTATATTTTTATCAAATCCAACAGAAAATTCTCCATTTATTTGGAGAATGTCTTCAAATTTAGGAAAGATTTCCCACTTTTTTCCCATTATTCTTCATTTTTAGAAAGAAATGGAGAATCTGTTGGACCAAGAAATCTTTAATATTCTTCAAATTTTCTAAAATGGAGAAGTTATTGGGATACTCTAAAAATATGAAAGTCACGTCCTTTTTTACCCTAAATATGAAATAATATTTAAAAGTTTCATTTCTAATATTCTCACCAATTACCCCTACCCACTAAAATTGAAATTCATAACCTAATTTTATCAAAAATAAAAAATTATGAACAAAATTGTTCATTTTCAATGTACTCCAAATTGACCATCTGTGTTTTTATTTACTCTCAAATTTTGGGTATTCGGCTCAAATGTTGGTTAGATTGGACGTTTGAGAGCTCAAATCTAATCTACAAACAACCGATCTACGATTTTCAATGTTTTCAAGAAAAACAAAACTAAGCCACAAATTTACATTTTTTGTATTTCAGTATATAAAGTTTAAGGGCCGTTCGGTAAAGCGAGATTTTAATTTTAATTTTTTTTATTGAATTAAAACTTTAATCATGTGTATGAATACGTAATTTGATGTTATTTAACCGATAGACGATTGAAGTGCGCAAAAGCAAGAAAATATCAAATAACAAAGACCTACATGGGGTTTGTCAAAATCAATGTTGCCGCCTCAAAAAAACTCATATGAGCAATATGTTTTTTGATATATTGTCCAAAAAAATCTTACATGTCCCTTTGCTACAAGAAAAAGGAAGATATGAACCAGATTCTGTTATAGAGGCAAAAACTTTCGCTATTCGAGAGGACATTTAAAGACATCAAGTATAGGCTTTACATTCATTGAGATTGAGGGAGATAATTTTGATGTTTATCAATTCAATCAACCATATATAAAAATCACCGTAGAGACGGACATGATTATCTCAACTATCTCCTCTATGATCCCCAACTTCGTCACCAACTTCATGCACTATAGGGTGCAACATAGTTTTAGGTTTTGTGAATTGTGAAGTAATCTATAATATGATTTTGTATGAACAAAAGATTTCCGGCCCAATAAGATCATATATTGGGCTACCAATTTCACAATCATCAAACCCAAAGAACAAAAAGAAAAAACTAAATGGTCCACCAACATATTTTTAAGAACTCGTTAGATATGTTATGATTATTGGGTTGAAATTAAGAATAACATGGTACATGCATAGTATATATATATTTGAAAAAAAAGGTTAAACAGTACCCATCTTTTAGGCTGACTAAACTTTAGTACCCGTCGTTTAAACTATCAAAACGGTATCTCACCTATTGAGTCTGATCAAAGATTGGTATCGAAATCACTGTTCACGCGTTAAGTAAAAGGGTTAAAAAAGTTGCAATGATGTTTACATGACATACTTATTCAACAAGAAACAAAAAGGAAAGTCCTAAGAGCAAAGTTGTTGTCTTAATTTAACGTGCGAAAAGTAATCCACATACTAATCTTTGGTCGGGCTCAATAGTTGATGTACCGTTCTGATAGTTTAATGGATGGTGTACTAAAGTTTAGTCAATGTAAAAGATGGGTACTATTTGGACAACTTTCTCTATATATTTTATTTTTAAATTTGTGATGGGTGGTTTTAAATCGGATTTTTTTATTTTAGGTTTGTTCGGTAAGCCAAATTTTGTGGTAGTTTCAGATTTTTTTAATAGCTTTAGCTTATTTTTATAGATGATTGGGCAGATTGTTAAAATGTGAAAAGTTATTAAAAAGGATAACCGAATGTTTTGTAATAAAAAAAATGAATTTTAGATTGGTTTTAGGGGTAAAGTTTTTTTAAAAAAAATACTCATTCTATAAATATAATAATACCTCATAATATAAACAAGGACAAATCGTCTATTTTTTAGAAAGCCTCATAAAAGCTATTTTTGTAGCTTTCCAAAACTCTCCAAAACCATACAAAAATGTTGCTTGTAGAAACATGACAAACATATACCTAAAGCTTTTGATTCTAATCCAACGAACCCCTTCCGTCCCTTCTTAACAAATCTCGACTAATCTTTTTTCCCGAAATCCTCATCATATCCTTGACTATCAATTCCGTCATTTAGACTCCTATTTCTTGGCCTACTTACCGCCATATAACCATATATTCTTCAATTCGAGAACAATCTTCTCAGAAACACTTTGTTTGACTTCCATTAATGAATTTGGTATCGCGAGAATGACGGTGAATTTAGGGATCATGCAGTAACATGCTAAGTCATAAAACGGGGATTATCTATATTTCATCCATTTACGAAATTGGAGCGTCCAATAAAAAATACCTAATAATAACAAATTAAGAAAAAATAATACCTATCTTATTAAAAAAAAAATGCAATATTATTTCGTACGAATTTTAAAGAATGCAACATACATCACATGTTACTTTCCATAGTCTATACGCAACTAAAATAACACAATCTCATAATTATAAACTAAAATACAACTCTTTATTGTACTTTACGTGTATTTGATGTACAATTAACACCAAAGTTTCTTTGCGGCTTTGACTTTGTGGATTCAATCTCCAAAAATGTGGCACTTCACATTACATAGTCAATTTTCCGACCACATTAAACAAACAATATTTTTATTATTTTCCGCCTAATTATTCTGTTTATTAAAATATTGGATTAAAAGTTAAAAACAATTAAACAAATATTTAAACTAAGCACGTACTACGTGTCTACGTGAGCGTCTTTCGGCTTTTTTCTCCGCGTAATATCATTACGGGCCCATTAAAAGCCCATCAAAGGCCCATTAACAGTGGGAAAGGGGCCCACTTTGAGGAAAAACAAATGATAAAAAAATTGAAGTTTGTAAATTGCTTGTTTGATTTTCTTTACAGTGTAGCACGTTTTTTGGGTAAACTAGTATAATGCTCGCACCTTGTGCGGGTTTTGAAAATAATGAGAAAGAATATTGTGAAATAGGTTTTTTTTACGTGCTTTTGTTTTGTATACTTCTCTAATATAATCCTGCGTCCACAGCGCGTCACGTCATCAACCCGTGCTCTGTTTTAGTAAGTATAATAGATTTGGTTTCTATAAAATTATTATTTTAATAATAAAAGATTTTATGGTTTAAAAATTAGTGTAAAAAATAAAGATTTATTGGCTTTAATTGTGGGAGCACAATTTCAAAAATCCTGCGTCCACAGCGCGCCACGTCATCAACCCGTGCTCTGTTGTAGTAAGTATAATAGATTTGGTTTCTATAAAATTATTATTTTAATAATAAAAGATTTATGGTTTAAAAATTAGTGTAAAAAATAAAGATTTATTGGCTTTAATTGTGGGAGCTCAATTTCAAAAATCCTGCGTCCACAGCGCGCCACGTCATCAACTCGTACTCTGTTTTAGTAAGTATAATAGATATAATATTTATTTACTAATTTATTTATTTATTTATTTTTGTCTTATAACTTAGAAGTACTAATGATGTACGAGAGTGAAGGTCACAATCACAAATATTATTATTATGTTGAATTTAATGAATTAAAATTCAACTTAATTCATCAAGCTATGCATGATTAACGATTAGGGTTTTGGATTTATACGAAAAAGTCAGATGATTTTAGAACTATTTTGCTTTCGGCTTATGAATAATCGAAAAGAATGTAACGATTATCAAATTGTCAGGCAAGTTATTAAATAGTGTGTAAAATTAAATAAAATAAAATAAAATAACAAAACCGTCCAATTTTCAAATTGTTTTAGTTTTAAAATATATAGGATTGTTTGGTTGAGACTCTAAAAACGAATATAGCATGTCAATCTTTATTTATAAAGAGTTTGGGTGATTTTTTTATTTTAATTTTTTTTAATAGAATATCGAACTCCATTAAATATTCTCTCATTTAATCAAAAGCACATGAAATAATTCCATACGTTAATAAATTATAATATTTATAGATTAGATTCGTTTTAAATTTGTTTTAAAGTTGCAATTGTATCATGGTTCATTTATAGAGAAGTTACATAGATAAACCTAGTTACAAAATAATAATAATATATACATGTATTATTATTTCTATTCGATATCGATTTTCTATACTATGGAAACTCGAACTTATATGGTACATAATTCGTTTCAAAATAATTGCATTGTTGAATTCTACAATCAAGATAATATATATGGTTTTCACCCTAATACTTTAAACAAAATTTTCGACTGACTTTAGAATGACAATGACTAAGAATGATATAGGGGCCATTTTCTTTCAATGCTAGTATATAGGGGTTATACCTATAATTCTATAAAAGCTAGTGGCATAGAAGTGATGCAAAGTCTAATTTAGCGGGGCCGTTCCACTAATATAGTGAAAATCAAGGACTTCGTTGACAAATTAATGACATTTTGTATCTGTCGTAATATCACCACGTTTTCACTCCGTTTATCACATTACTATGCGCTAAAGACACGTTCACCTACTGGTGGGTCGCAAACCTAAACCGCCGGTTTAGGTTTAGGTTTGGCCAAAGTCCAAACCTAAATCTAAACCGTCAAAATTTAAACCGGCGGTTTAGGTTAAAACCTAAACCGCCGGTTTATAAAAAAAAAAAGAAAAACTGGACCAAATAGGCGGTTAACCGCCGGTTTTGAGGACCAAACCGGCAGTTAACCGACGGTTGGATCTCCAAACCGGCAGTTAACCGACGGTTTGATCTCCATACCGCCGGTTTGGTCCATTTTCTTTTTTTTAAAAATAAAAAATAACCAAACCGCCGGTTTAGGTTTGGCCAAAGGCCAAAACTAAACCTAAACCGTAAACCCACGGTTTGGCCAAACCGACAAACCTAAACCGCCGGTTTGGGCCGGTTCACAAACCCTCGGTTTGGCGGTTTGGTTCAAACCGGACCCAACTCTACGTTCACCCATTAAGTTAAAATGTAAAGATAAAATTGTCCAAACAATACTCATCTTTTAGTTTCACTAAACTTTAGTACCCATCGTTTAGAATATCAGAACGGTACATCACTTATTGAGCCCGACAAAGATTAATATTTGGATTACTTTCCACACGTTAAATTAACACAGCAACTTTGCTCCCAAAACTTTCCTTTTGTTTCTTGTTGAATAAGTATGCCCTGTAGGCCTCACTGCAAGTGTCTTAATCGTTTTACTTAACGTGTAAACTGTAATTTCGATACCATTCTTTGACCAGACTCAATAGGTGAGGTATCGTTTGGATAGTTTAAACGACGAGATACTAAAGTTTAGTCAGCCTAAAAGATGAGTATTGTTTAAGCAATTTTCTCAAATGTAAATTTATTGGATCAAAAACTTTTTTTTATCATGTATTTTCACATTTTTTCTCTCCTTAACTAGTTAACTATTATTTAAATAAAATTTTAGATAAAATTATTAGTCACTTGTAGCTTGGCACTTGTCCGATTGTCCTTATCTTTATCCTAACACAATGATGTGCAATAAATTTACAATTCAACCAACTACGTTCGTCTTCCATTCCTTCTAATTTCATCAACTCAGGTTTGTAGCACCATAACAAACCACCATATTCATCTTCTTTTGTTCGTTGCTGCCCACCTTCTCGCACGTCTTGTGATATATTCGATAAAAAAAGATCGATGAACAAAAGCTAGAGGAATAAATAAAATAAATAAGAAAATATTAGTGCAGTAGAGCATTTTTTGTATCATAGATACAAAGTACACCCCAACAATTTTACAAATTAAAATAAGAGTCTTAAGAAAGTACGCTTTTCTTGGGATTCAAACTTACATTTATGAGATCAACTACTTCTCCCTGCAAACCTGACAATTAAAGTACTATAAAATTATCAGGGGTCATGGTCCTCTCCATACCCCTAACTATGCCACTGTTAACAGATATGATCCGAACTTATCCGGATTTATATATATCAAACTCTAGCAAAGTGTTCATTATAGCCCAATGTAATTTTATGAATTCACTTACTATCGACTTATTATAATAAACATGCAGGGTCGTCTCATTTCACTTATTAAAAAATTTAGGGCAATTTGGTAAGTAGGATTTTTTGAAAAACTAGAGTAGTGGAAATGAGAAACAATATTAGGTATATTCATATATTAAATCACAACATATTTATTTCAGAGATGGAATAAAATTTCCGAAACTCGCGATAAAAAATTAATACTGAAATTACGTTCTCGTTTCTTTTTAAAGTTAATTGCTTTTTATTAGTTTGAATTAATAACTTCCTATTTATGGTTCTATTCAAATTTGGCTTAAAATCAAATCAACTTTCCATCTAGTCAAATGAAATCAAAGATTTGATCACAAATTGAATACGGTAATTATAAAATAATGATTTTCATAAGTTTTTTTTAATCATATTATGTATTTTAATAAAATATTTTTGCAATTTCAGTACTTTAAATTATTTTCGTTTGAATTTTTTATACATCATAGAAAACTTATTCTTATCGTTTATAAAACTTTTGCCATTAGATATACAAATCTCGTGTTTAACATCGATCCATTTTTTTTTTTTTTGATACAAAGGTAAGAGAAATAAGAAGGGTCAACATATAGAAGTTTGCCGTGTTAGAGCATCCTTACGGATGAGTTCTTCAACGTCTCGCGGAAGGCTCCCGTCGTCCATGTCCAAAAAATGGTCAAGATATGCGAGCTAGTCTGCGTATGCAATAAGTTAAATTTCTTTTTTTTTTTGTTTGGTAACTGATAACTTAAGCAAATAGTTTTGTAATGTTGACTGAGTATGCAATAAGTTACTCATGGATTAACACCAAACATTAATATTTCAGCTTTACCTACATATCTCTAACACGTACACATCTCTATCGTTAGTACATCCGACTACAATATCATGCAGTATATGTTGGTTTACTTAATATTATAAGTGGATGAGAGTTCTGGAGGTGTTAGGCCGGGTTTGGTAAGCTTGGTTGTAGTACTCGGGTTCAATTGTTGATGGGTTGATTAGAGAGTTATGGGCTCACTTGATCGGGGTCCATTGTATACTCCAGCCTATCATAAACATGTGAGAAATGTGTGATCATTTAAGTTGTGAAACGCTGCATTGGTGATGAAACGCAGCGATGTTTTATGGTTGCTTCTGGTCATCGAATACTTAAGCTCACCTTGCCTTTCTCCAAACCTAGCACGCCGAAACACTTCAGCTTCTCAACCTAAGATTTGAGAGAAAGAGCGAAACACATAGAAGAGAAATGGAGAGAGAGATTAGAGCCTAGTGTTTCATACAAATCCGTTCTTGAGTGTTCTTTGTTGTCTTGATCTTGCTTCGATGAAAACACAGATCAGTGGCCTGAAAGGCTTCTACATACACCTTTTACATCTGTCATTCTTCTTCTTCTTCTTCTTCTTCTTCTTCTTCTTCTTCTTCTTCTTCTTCTTCTTCTTCTTCTTCTTCGTATCTTTGTATATCTTTAGATCTCGGAGTTGTATTCACTTTCTTGTAGTTTATGGCTATCTTGTACACTTTGTTCTATACAATAATCTGTTTAGTGGATTGAGTTGACTCTCCTCTCCTGAGATCCCGCAAAGTAGGGATTATCCTGAACATCGTCACCAAGTTTTGTGTGTTTTTCAAAAGGTTTGACTCATTGGTTCGATCTAGAATCAGTAGTTGTTATCAAATATTCTTATCAAGTTTTATCATAAACAATGAATCTCTAAATAATACATGACATCCAAATATTATACCGGGTTAAACAAATGATCGAAATTGTTCGAATGCTATATATTGTCGGTGTTTGTGTTTTGGACCCAAAAATGCTACCACCCCAAGCCACGATAATGGAGTCCTCCTTGAACTCTTATTGAACTTACAACGTGCTATATCATATGAGCTACTTGGGCTACTCGGACCCGGGTCGAGTAGGCATAACTTTGCAAGTCACTTGTACATGCAAGACCACCTTTATAGTTGTTATATGAGATGAGCTACTCTGCCTCAACACGAGCTCGATCACTTTCAAAACAGACTGAATACGAACATATTTTAAACCTCGTTCAAAATTTAGGTTCTAATCAACTATAAAGGTGGTCTATCACCTATCATATGTAACCTTTTTGCTAGAAGAAGGTCCGATACCCTCCGGTCCTCCACGCATCCTATTATTTCATGCGACCTAGTTAGGACATAAACAACATTTGTCACTATAGATTACCGCGAAGACGACCACACAAATGGTGAAAATATAACCACTTCCATATTATATTACAATAAACTTTATATAGAAGTTACAAGAGAATAATAATTAGAAACAAAATAGAAAAGTAAATAAGAGAGATATGATCTCATAAACTATTACAATCTCGATCTTATGACAACGATCTCGGTCTTGATCTTATCAGTCACGTCTAAAAAATGACATAGGGCATGTCCGACAAGCCTTATAGATATTTCTCCGGGATTATTATTTTCAATAACCGCTCCATAATTTTCGAAATAATCCGAGTACAAACCCATAATTATAAACTATAATGAATGGTGATAATTAGGGCTAAACAAGTATAGGATATAGGGTAGGTGGGTATATTCCACAACAAGCGTAGATCTTTGAACAAGCACAAGAATCACCTTTAAGCTTTTGCAGATGGAGTAAAAATGGTGGCCGTATAGTATAGTCAATAATATGTAAGGTGTCTCTCATTGAAGTCGAGTCCACAACACAAAAGTAGAGGCTTTAAATATTCTTAATGTTACAAAAGTTAAAGATTTTATCTTTTTGTTGTTTTGAATAAGTAAAAGTAATGACCTTTAATTCAAAGTATAATTATATTGCTTAAATAATTATGACATTCAAGTACAAAGGTACTATCTTTTGTATCTTTGTTTGGTATCATCATATTTTAATCGGGATTTTGGTTTTGGGAGATTTTAAGGTATCATTTGTTGATTTTTTGCAAGATTTATCATATATTTAATCATGTAAATATAATTTAAAATACAACTCATGCAAGGCACTTGTATCACGTTAGTTGATAATATAGCGATAACAGGCCTAGTATATATCAGGTTCGTGAAATTTTTTTTTTAAAATTGTTAATTGATGTTAAGATGAATCTTCATTGAACTTGTGTGTTGGACCCGAACTTTACATATATGTGTGCCTAAAGGTGTGACGAAACATGTTAAATTTGACATGCTGGAATTTTGACGTGGTATATGAACAGTTCGATCTCTCGGTCTTGACTTGTCGATCTTAAGACAATGGTCGATTCCGGAAATGGATAATGATAGTATGTTCGTTTGTAGATTTTAGCCATGTTTCCAAGTGTCAACCGATCGAGATGATCGCGCTTTAAGGGGTTCAAGAAACTCGGAATTGAAAGTGAAAACTTTGCTATATAAATACTCTCAATGCCTTGAAATTGCTCATAAAAGATCAATATTTAATCTCCTACTTCACGATTGACCTCTCACTTTTTTTCACGAGATTTATAGTAAACATGTTTATAATGAAATTTACCCGAGTGTTGATCGTTCTACCTTCCGTGACATTTGATCAACTCTCACAACAAATTTTCTAACTCTGAGTTCTTGTGGAATTAGGGGTGTTATATGAGCCGAACGAGCCGAGCCTTAGCATGCTCAAACTCGGCTCGTTTATAAACGAGCTGAGCCGGAGTCGAGCTTTTGACGAGCCGAACCCGAGTAACTCGTCTAAAATAATGCTTATATAGTGTTATTTTAGACGAACGAGCCGAGCTTTACCCGAACGAGCCGAGCAATGACATGCTCAAGCTCAACTCGTTTATAAACGAGCCGAGCCCCAACCGAGCTTTTAACGAGCCGAATGCGAGCCGGATCCGAGAAGCTTGTATCACTTTAAACTATAAAATTTGGGTGATTAAAAAAACCTAGTAGGAATATGAGCAAAATTATTCATTAATACAACATGTCCAACCTATTAACTCGCTTTGATATTACCAAAATAATAAATCCTAAAAAACATTATAATATTACGTCGTGCTTGCTATTTGCCCTACATACGTGCACGAAATTTGATAAAATGTACAAAAATACGTGACCAAGAAAATAAAACCACACGAATACAATTAAAAATAAAACAAAGTTTGAAGATTTGTTCTTGGTCGAATTTTTGACTTGAACATTATAAATGTAATTAATATGGAATAAAAATAAACATATATCATCAAACTTAATCTATTTAAGGAATATATTTCAAAGAACGAAGGAAACTGCCATGCAATCTCCGGCGACGATCTTCCGTCGTCAGCCCCGACGTACTCTGACTTGATTTTCCGGCTGACTTAACTAACTTTACAGTTACTTGTCGAATTTTGATTGAATTGAAAAGGATGATTTGAATTGTATAGTTTCGCTTTGTGTTTTGACTACATACGTGCATGGATCGACTAACTATATATACCATACTTTTTATCATGTTGACACCATCATAAATTCACATTTTTTTTTTTATAAATATAAGTAATTTAGGGCCCGTTTTGTTTGAACTCTGGAATCGGAAACGGAATGGAAACGAATTTAGTCTATATGTATATCATTGTTTCATACCTTGTGGTTTGAAGGAATTGGAGTGGAATTTGATTACTTTTGATACCCTATAAGGAAACAAAATGTGGGACCCTTAATGTATTAAACGTATTTGAGTATTCAAAAGCCTAAAAGTATCTGATATATTGATCGTTATATTATGAAAGACTAAAATAATGAGAAAAAACGATGAATAACGAGATATGACATACAACTACATAAGATCCTCATCAAAGAGGAACACGAAAGGGAAGGAAGAAAATTGGATGAAGGAATTTGATGGGTTGATATTGTTGGATAACTTTAGTGAAAACCACAAATTTGACTCGATCATAATTCTTCGGTTGTTAGATTTCGATAACACATGGAGATGATACGCTACTAAGCGTTCGTTTGGTATACCTGTGAATCTGATTATGTGAAATCTGGTGGATAAAATATAGCGTGAGAGGTATGGCACATTTGAACGCTTATACAGGTTGATCCGGACACAAGACAAACTTGGTGAGATGACCCATCGAACTTCAAAACTATATTTTGAGTTTCCTTATTAGCAATGCAAAATAGTTATACTTGTTAATTGTAAAAACCGGGTTAAAATTAAGAACGATACAAAACCGATTCTTAATATATAATGCTCTGAAAACAATATAGTTGTTGGAATCACTCGTAACGTCAGTTTCAAATGAGAAATTTAGCAATGAAACCGGATCGAAGAACCATTTTATTTTTTCATTCAAAGGGTTAACAAACACGAGTATTAGAATACCAAACAAGCCCTTAAAACTTCAATTTCTGACTAATTTATGAACAATGAATTATCCCTGAATAAACGGTATTATGATAAATTCAGAATTGAGATAAGGCAAGCGAAAAATCGAATTATATATGAATATAAAAATTGACTGAAATATCAAAAGCAGAATGAAAATATATTATTCTTATAGTTTGAATTGAAAGATAGGATTTGATATGATTTAGGAATGGATTGAGTTCTAAATTAGGCAGCTTATACATAAAGGCAATCCAAAGGGGTATTTTCGTAAATATGTGGCTTTTAGGTGGGCAAAAGTTTGGACGGCGAACTGGGTGTGATAATCATTGCGTCACTACGTGCTTTGATCACACGTATTAGCTTTGACTATGGAAAAGGTCAACAACCATTAAGTTGAGTGGACCACCACAAAATCACAAATATTCGTCCACTAAAAGGAGATTATTTTTTGGTAGTAAACCAAAAAAAGATTAATAGTTCATTATATGTTCACAAGGGGGTTTTCGGGTTCGGGTTTTCCATCAATGTTGAAGAAGCAATTCGAAGACGGTAACGAACCAAAACTAGAGAAATCCAAAGAAAAACATAAGTAGTCCGAAAGCCACCTTTCTGGGATTTCAACACCGTAACTGATTGACCTACGTTGTATGGTTTCGCGTCAGAGACTAGTGACGAGGTGCTACGGGAAGCTGTTGAAGACTCCATCCGTTTGGATGCTTTGATGACCAAGACTGCTCTCCTTTTCCTTACCCTTATATCAAAAAAATTAAAAATAAATTAGTAGTTCAAAAGTAGAGGTATCTTCAAGAGAGGAGAAGGAGCCGATCATTTGAAAGTGAAGAGAACAAAACCATTTATCGAATAAAATGCCTCATACTTGGACTAGAAGTAGAATTTTTAAGCATAGAAGCATAACAAATCCACGATCTCTTATAGACAGACAACTCGAACCGCCATATACAAAGTGGGAATACGCCATAATAAAATCAGAAAAAACTATGGTACGGGCATGTATAAATCTCAAATATTAAGAAAACTATAAGTAATGGGTAGTATATAACTGTAGAATAACTTAAAAGTTGTTTATAAAAAATAATAATAGAATATAAAGAGTTATATAAAATAAAAAATATTTTATAAATATCTTTTAAAAAAAGGTGAATAGGTTTTATTTATGAAAGGTTTATCCATTAATAAAACTTATAATGTCACCAACAATATTTTCAATCAAATTTAAGGCTAACATCAAATAATGTGAACTAGAGTATATTTTAGATTATTTAAATTTTACTAAGTTACATTTTAAAATTTATTTATAATTTCACATTGAACCTATCAAAAGTTAAACTTTATCATTTTGAGAGAAAAATTCTAAACCAAAGTGCTAAAAATTTAATTTAATTTTAAAAAAATATTTTAATTTAAAAAAAAATCAATGCTACAAAATATGATTTGTGAAAACATAGTAAAATTATTGTGATGTATACTTAGTAGTAAAATAATTAACTTTATGAGTATAAATATATTTTCACAAATCATATTTTGTAGCATTAATTTTGTAAATCAAAATAAGAAAAAAATAATTTAATATTATAGTTTAAAAATAATGAATTTATAACATCAATTATAACCTTGACACTTCAACACAAATATTATCTAATTTTGATAAATATATTGAATATAACTTGAAGAATTTAAATTCTATAAAATTATTTAAAATTAATAAATAAATAACTATAATATTCTTACTAAAGTCACGTACACACTAGAAAAATAATTTATATAACATTAAGAGGTATATAACTAAACTAAAGTCTTAATTCTCCCAACGATTTGCACATAATACTCCAGTTTTCAATTCAACATTCTATATGAATAATTTTGACTAAAGTTTTGGTTATTTAAAATAAAATATTTGACTTTAATATTCTTGGTCACTAATAAGTTTTTTTTTTATATTTAATTTATTATTTTTATTGGCATCCATATTGTGTAAACTCCAACACTCACTCGAATTGAGGCAATCAAGCAAAAGTCGGTTCATTTTAATTAAATACAATTATATTATGAAATTATGTCATGTCGGTCAATAAATACATTTACATTTGAGGATTTATATTATGTCAAAATAAAATAAATTTTAAATTTATTTTTTAATAATAAAAACCTACCACGTACGAATTTTATTGGACTTTTTAGACTGCACAATCAATTTTACCTTCTCCAACCGTAGACTAGTATACCTTCATACTTTCTTGTTTGACAAAGCTTTGTATGAACACGTAATTATCTCGCGTGACGAGGGTATTTTCGGGAAATATTTTTCTTTATATACCCTCTTCTTGGATTTGTTCAAACTCATTCTTTTCCTCCTTTCACTATCCACGCCCGATAAAGAACTCATCTTTAATCATCTGAAAATGATGCAGATAAACTCAACTCTTCCCTCTCAGAATCTGAACTCGTTTCATCTCAAACGGGTCGGGTTTCAGTGCAGAGTATCGCCGTTGAATCCGGCAAATAATAAAACCAAGGTTCATCTCTCGAATCTTGAGAAGCTTCTGCAAAAGCAATCGAATTCATCGGAGTTGGCACAGATTGTTGAAAGAAACCCGACCCGACAGCCCGTTAAGGTTGCTGAGACCCGACGAGGTGGGATTCTTGAAGGGCTTAATCTACCATGGCCGCCGGGTAATATAAACAAGCCGGTATCGACGCCGGAGGAAGTAATGTCGCCGGGACATCTTAATCGGCTCCGGCGACTTTTGTCGATGACACAGGAGCATTCGCCGCGGAACCATATCGCCGGCCGGTGGAGAGAGTATCACGGTAGTCGTGATTGGGTCGGGCTTCTTGACCCGCTTGATGAGAATCTCCGGCGAGAGGTTGTTCGTTACGGGGAGTTCGTTCAAGGTGCGTATCGGTCATTCCACTCTGATCCTGCCACGTCGTCAGATGGGACCCACAGTGACGTGGCATTAGCTGATCGATCTTATAAGGTTACAAAAAGTCTTTACGCTACGTCATCAGTTGGGTTACCAAAGTGGGTGGATGAAGTAGCACCGGATCTCGGATGGATGACTCAAAGGTCCAGCTGGATTGGGTACGTGGCGGTTTGCGATGATCCAAACGAAATCACTAGAATGGGTAGAAGGGATATCGTCATTGCATTACGTGGAACAGCCACGTGTCTCGAATGGGCCGAGAATGTCCGCGACGTGCTCGTCAAAATACCCGATTCTAAATCCGACACAACCCATAACCCGAAAGTCGAATGCGGGTTTTTAAGCCTATTCAAAACACGTGGAGAGCACATGCCGAGTTTAGCCGAATCCATAACCAACGAAATCAAAAGACTCATGCAACAATACAAAGGCGAAGAGCTAAGTATAACCATAACCGGCCACAGCCTCGGCGCCGCACTATCACTCCTAGCGGCCGACGAGGTAAGTAGCACATGCGGTCCCAACGCTCCGCCAGTCGCGGTTTTCTCCTTTGGAGGACCACGTGTAGGAAACCGCGCATTCGCGGAACGTCTCAACGAAAAGAACGTAAAAGTTCTCCGTATAGTAAACAAACAAGACTTAATAACAAAAGTTCCAGGAATGTTCGTAAGCGAAGAGTTGGATAAAAAACTAAGAAACCAGGCTGCCACGTCAGCGGTCATGGAGGTTCTTGACCAAAACCTTCCATGGTCGTATAGCCACGTAGGAACCGAGTTGATAGTCGATACAAGGATGTCCCCATACTTGAAACCGGACGCTGACGTGTCGTGTTGTCATGATTTGGAGGCTTATTTACACTTGGTGGATGGTTACATGGCTTCAAATTGTCCTTTTAGGGCAAATGCCAAACGGAGCTTAGTGAAGTTACTTAGTGAGCAAGGCTCAAATGTGAAGAAGTTGTATACAAGTAAGGCAAAGTCGTTGAGAAGCTTGAACGTAGAGAGAGATCAGCAGATTGCTCTATTGTCTCCATGCTTGCCTAGTCCTTCTTAATTACTACTTAAGTAGTAATTAAGAGATACTAAGTAGAGCTAGAGATATGTAATTAGGAAGTTGCATGGGATTACGTGGATGGATCACAAGTGTTCGATCTGAAATCAGTGATGATCGACGTGAACTCGAACAACATGAGTCATTCGGTTAAGATCGAACAATTGTGATGTATACTTATTTATTTATTTATTTATTTTTTACTCGATCTTTCGATCACTTATTACTTGTATGTTTTAGAGATGCTTACAACTTAACCATGCATATAAGCATGCATGGAATGATAAGAATGTGAGATTTATGTACTCGATAGTTGGCTACTTTATATTATTTTTTGAGATAATTATTCTATTTAGATCTACAATGGAGATAATTAAAAGAGTTTTTTGAATATGATTTTTAGAATAAAATTTACTATTGTTTTACGTAAGATATTATTAATCTTGTTTTTTTATTTGAAAAATGGAAGCGGTTCGAAACCATTAGACGGCGCGCCATCTAGTGGGTAGAAAGGCCGAAAAATCGGCTGACGGACAAACCGTCATGAAGGACCACAAATAAAAGAGAAAAGAAATACATCAAAATGAAACGGAAAGCAAAAAAGTCTTCAAGGGAAAGCAGGATGATCCAGCCAGCAGGAGGCAACGAGCATAAACGTTTATCTCCGAAAGAAGTACACAGGAAGGAAGTCTGGGGAACAACTGTGGACACCTCAGATTTGGACTGCAACAGAGCTGTCAGGAGTTGATCACAAATTCACGCCCCCTTTTCGACAAACGCACGGTTATCTTGATTAATAAAAGTGTAGGACTTGGTGGATAACATACAGATGGTTTGTAAGGAGAAGATTGTTCATAAAGGGTTGATATATGTTATCGGGAGTGATTGTTTTTGGTGTTTGGGATACATTGATTAGGTTGGTTATCAAATTTCAGAAAGAAATTTTTTGTTGGTGAAAGAAAATTTTGTTACAGCAAACGCAATTGGTTTAAAATATGTGTTGTTGTGAAATACTTGAAACGAAATAGGCCCATTATTAATCTAACTAATTAATTAGGTCATGAATTTCATGTATATATATATATATATATATATATATATATATATATATATATATATATATATATATATATTTGTTTTGGGTAAATTTCAAACTTTTGTTGAAAATTAACTTTTATTTAATTAATCAATTAAAGATGTTTATCTAGTTTTCTATAATAAAAAACAACTATAAATATCATTAATGGTGAAAAGTAATTCTTATTTGATTAAATAACAATTTGGTTTACTAGAATTTTTCAAATTTTATGTTTAGTAAATGTATCCCTTTAGTGTGTAGAATTTGAAAATAAATACAAAAGGTGAGGGTATATTTACTTAATTGAAACATTAAAAGCCTAGTTACTGCTCTAATTTATCAAAAAGGTCTAGTTATCAAAATTGCCCTTTGATTAATAAAGATTTTATTCAGGTACTTCAATATAATACTCCAATTTTTTAACATGAAAAGGAATATCATTGCTATACTTTTTAATTTTCTCAAAATATAATTATATTGTATTTGTATCTTTGCCTTGCATCTCAAGGATGATAGGGTCAATGAAAGTTATATGTATATAATCTTCATGTTGAAATTTTTACTTCTTTTTTATAACCGCGTGCAAACTTTTGAACCACTGTTATTTTTAATTACCATTCTTATAAATGCTATAGGAATTTAATTGGTAGTCAATATTGAAAATTATTTAAAGATGATATTGTTTACCTTTTGACAATTACAAGATTTTCCCTTTCAAACCACAGTTTCGTCATATAGATTTTAAAATGGCTACTTTTGGAGTATATTTTAATGTTAATGTAACTTAATAATATAAAAAATACATAAAATATCATAATTTAATCACGACTTGATTAGAAACTCAATCATAATCAATATTAAATAATTATGAGGAAATTGGCTCAAATTATTTTTTAATCCCTCACTCCAGTTCTAATAATCGTTATGTCATATTAAAA